>BLYE01000016.1:600000-762039 GCA_016586335.1 Nitzschia putrida | reverse complement strand
TTCCTACTTTACATCCTTCAGCATCTCCCAGTATCTCTGGGGTTCCTTCCTTACCACCTTCCGGGTCTCCTAGTATATCTCTGATTCCATCCGTGTCGCCATCTGCCTCACCCAGTGTCTCTCAAGCCCCCTCCCATTATCCATCTGTATCACCTAGTGTATCCCAAGAACCAAGCTCATCTCCTTCAAAGAGTTCTTCGCCGTCACAAAGTGCTTCTCCATCGGGAATCCCGTCGTGTGCACCTGAAGAGGAAGAAGCCCTCAAGACTCTTCTCAGTGCCATTTCTGATACTACCTTGATGGAAACAGAGGACACTCCGCAACAAGAAGCGTTTAACTTTGTTCTTGGCGAACTGTATTTGGATACCTGTTCCAGTGATGTCGAATGGTATCAACGGTTTATCATGACGGTATTGTATCATTCCACTTCCAATGGTGATATAAAACTCTCCAATTGGGTCACGGAGGGAACCGATGAATGTACCTGGAAAACAGTCACTTGTGATGGTGGTACAGATGGGTATGTTACCCAATTGGATTTGAGTACGTTTCTTCCCGACGAGTGCATCATGATGTGTCTTTCCTTGTTTTTGAATGAAATTGCTCTCCTGTTGGCTCACATATGGCATTTGCTATACAGGATACCTCGGATTGGAAGGCACGATTCCTACAGAGTTGCAGGAACTCACATCACTGACCGCCTTGACATTGAGCAGCAATCCATTGTTTGTGACCACCAGCAATCTGGGCGTGCTCGGAAATCTTGAAGCCTTGACTTTTCTGTCGTTAGACAACAATGATTTGGAAACAATACCGTCCGACTTGGGAAATCTGAGCTCCTTACACACTTTGTACTTGAATGGGAACCAACTTACAAATATCCCTACCGAGCTCGGACAGCTGACTTCGCTGCTGGGATTGTCATGGGAAAGCAACCTCTTGCAGAGCATCCCGACCGAGGTCGCAAACATCCACACGTTGACGTACATGAGCCTGAATGAAAACGAGTTATCGAGCCTACCCACCGAGCTGGGTCAGCTCACTGCTGTGACGTATTTGGACTTGCGAAACAACGATTTACAAAACATACCATCCCAGCTAGGTCAACTGACGTTGCTGGAGTTCCTGGATTGAGCGAGAATCGACTCACAAGTCTCCCGACCGAGTTGGGTCGACTCACAGCACTGGTCGAGCTAAATCTATCTTCCAATAATCTCACAAGTCTCCCGACGGAGCTTGGTAACTTCCACTTATTGCAAACGCTCGACGTATCGGGAAACACTGGGTTGATGACTCCCTTTCCTTCCGAGATTTGTGCTCTGTCTAGCCACTTGTCCTACTTCATGGCAGATTGTGGCAACGATTTGTCTGACTGCTGTGCTTGAATCCCTGCTTTCAAGAAGTTATAGTAGGAAAACTCGTATAGTGTGAATATGTTGTCAAGTTTGGACAGGATCATTTTGTGTTTGTGTCGGGCGCAACGACAAACGACAACAGTCATTTTTGTGTTGGGTGTTGGGTGTTGGGTGTTGCAGATCCAAGGAGTCGGATTCGAGCCACGTCTGTAAGTGGTGCGTATGATACAAGTTGTAGGCAGAATGATGCTTTGAACTGGGGGGTACCACTCCCATATTGAATTGCAGGAAGAACTCTTATCACTGACCGCCTTCGCCTTGAGCAGCAATCCATCGTTGTTGGCCTGCAATAGCTATTCTGTAGTTCTTGGACAACACTGATTTGGAAACGATACCGTCCAACAAGTCCACACAACAAACCTCAGACCCGAATGGGAATCAATGACAAGTGTTTCTATCGTGCTCGACTATTGACTGCTGTTTAGGGAAAGAACATTGATAGGTTGCATTGGCGTGCTTGAGCCTGATTGAAAACGAGGCATCAAGTCTACCATCCTAGTCCTACTACTAGTTCTTGGGTTAGATCACAACTGTCGCGTATTTGGACCTGCGAAGCAATATATCACTATGCATACCTTCTCAGATGCTGCTGGGTCAGCGCAAGTTGATGGGAGTTTTTGAAGCTGAGCGGGAATCTAGCAACAAGTATTCGGACAGAGTTGGGTCAAGAACATACACCACCAGATCTGCTCGGATTACAATACTACATCGTCCCTCTCCTTCCTTCACCTGTCCTACCTGTATCAGCTAAGCTTGTATGGTGTTAGTGTTCCGGCCTTGATACGACCATTTGCGTTGAAAGAAACAACTGTCATATTATCTTGTATCTCGTCTCTCCTAACCTTGACCCTTTGCTGTTGTTGGTTGTCGGTTGTCGGCCTCTAGATGATACGTTACCTCTGCTGTCCGTCTGTCTGTCCATTCAGAAGGTCGTCTTGGTGGTGCATATGTCAATATTCACTGGTACACAAATCTTTCGGCAACACAACAGTCGAACGGGCCTCTAAAATAGACAACAATAAAGTCCAATCACAGTCCGAAGCAACTTCTTCAGCCGACGGTATTGCAATGTGCGCACAATCAGTACAATTGTCGACAAACCACAACGTCGGTATTAACACATCTTGATTGCAGTTTTACGATCATGATGTCGTTGCTTTCTTCAAGAGTTTCAAACAAAAGAAATGTCAAATTAGTATCTCCAGTAGTACTACTCTTGGCATTCCTCCTTCCTTCGCCATTGTTGCATTTGTGTGAAGGTGCAGAAGCTACCCCCCAAGGATCCCTTCATGATGTAATAGGCGAAACATCTTACAAAGAAAGGAACTTGGCAATCAAGGCGACCAAAGCTCCCACTACAACAACTACCAAGACAACCAAGAGTGCCACGTTGTCGCCGTCACAGTCCCCTAGCTTGGCTCGTGTACCATCGCTGTTGCCCTCTTACTTTCCGAGTGCGTCTAAATCTCCATCCTTTTCCCCATCTGTTTCTCCCAGTGCTTCTCAAAGGCCTTCTTCCTCTCCTTCTGAAGCTCCTAGCACCTCTCAGCAACCGTCCATGGCTCCCTCCGGTTCACCTAGCACCTCACTAGCACCATCAATGACGCCATCGGATACCCCGAGCACCTCACTAAAACCATCAACGACGCCATCCGACACCCCGAGCATTTCACTACAACCTTCCTTGTCCATGACTCCTTCTGAGAGCCCGAGCTCCTCCCCAACGGCTCAAGTTTGCCTCACGGGTACCGAAACCCTCGCCTATTCGTTTGCTTTGGATGTCCAACGTTTCACGCTGGCCATGTTTTACTACTCGCTTACCGAAGACTCGCAAAGCAAACTCTCGAGTTGGATGGATGACACCACAGACGAATGTACTTGGGACAAAGTGACGTGTGATGGCGGGACAGATGGCAACATCATCCTTTTGGACCTCAGTAAGTCTGTTCAGTGATATGTCAATCTCCTAGTGCAATCTTTGTGCCTCGCCATCCTTGTGCCTCACCATGACGCTTCCTCTATCATCAGCCAACTCTCAATTGGAAGGAACGATCCCAACTGACATACAAAGGCTCACTGCCTTGACCTCCTTGTCTTTGACGAACAGTCCATTGTTGGCTGCCAACAACTTAGAGGCTCTTGGTGGTCTCGATGCCTTGAGAGTGTTGATTCTGGATGACAATGATTTACAAACCCTGCCGACCCAGCTAGGAGACTTGAACTCCTTGGAATACTTGAAGGCCTTTAACAATGACCTTCAAACCCTCCCTTCTGAGATCGGAAATCTAAACTCGTTGCAAAACATGATGCTGTTCAACAACCAACTAACTAGTCTTCCGACCGAGATCGGAAAATTGAACCAGTTGAGAGAGCTGCAATTGCAAGCGAACCAGTTGACCAGCCTTCCTTCGGAGCTAGGCAATCTAGGTTCGCTGACCACCTTGTATGTGCACGGCAACTCCTTGGTCACCCCCCTGCCCTCAGAAATTTGTGCCCTGTCCTCGCAACTGATCACGTATGTTTCTGATTGTGGCACGATGGCTTCTTGTTGTTCTTGATTCCCATCACCGCCGTGTTGCTTTCGTAGATGTCATTGCAAGCTAACAAGTAGTCAAAGAAACGTCAAGAAATGGATCAAAAATTCGCTGCGAACCCATGTCAACAAACAACAAGTAATTTTGATACCAAATCTCAAAAAATGATTCATATCCTCTTCCTTTCCCAGTGCTCCGCTGGTTAGTGGTCATCATGAATGTTCAATGGTCAGTGGAAGATCCGCAGCCACATCTAGAGCTAGCAGACAGCACAAGAAAACCATAGGGGCCGATCCGGTCCAGACTCCAGGCTGGTGCAGAAAGAAAGAACACCGGTGCGTATCCAAGCCACGCAAACTGATGCACCACTGATGAGTCAACACACAATCAGAAAACCCTTGCAATGAGCTCACAATTCTCAGTCCTTTTGTCAACAAAGAACTAATAGTCATCAAATCCCGGCAGCATGTCCGTGCTCTTCTCAGTAGTATGCGTTGACAGGAAAGGCGTTCCGATTACAGCTCTCCTACTCGTCATTCTTCTTGCGTTATCCTCTAATCACTTATTTGTGAGCGCAGGAGATGCAAAAGAAGGAATGTTGAACTTGGAAGTGGCCATCGACAATGAACGGAATCTAGCAGCCAAAGCAACCAAATCTCCATCTACTACGACCACCAAGGCAGCCAAGACTGCCAAAGCTGCCAAGACGTTGTCTCCCACATTTTCGCCAACCCTTTCTCCCTCTGAGAACCCAAGCGCCTCTCCGAGCCTTCAAGTTTGCAGCAGTGATGCACTTGTGAATTTGTATGAGTTGGATGCGCAACGGTTTGCATTGGCCATGTTGTATTGCTCCCTTACGGCAGAATCCCAAAGCACACTCTTTGATTGGATGGGTGCCAGTACGGACGAATGTACTTGGACCAAAGTGTATTGTAAGACCGGGGTAGATGCCGATGTTGTATCTATGGATCTCGGTACGTCTCTGCCTTTCCCTCATCTGTTTGCAAGATGACTTGTCCATGTCGACTCACGATATTGATCCCGAAACCCTTTCAATTCTTCTCCACACTCGACACTGGACACAGGCAACCTGCAATTGGAAGGAACACTTCCAACCGAGTTGCAAGAACTCACAGCTATGACCACCTTGTCGCTGATGAACAACCCATTGCTGGTTGCCAACAACCTCCAAGCTCTCGCAGGTCTCGATGCTTTGACAACCTTGATTTTGGACAATAACGCTTTGGAATCCTTCCCGACCGAATTTGGAGAATTTAACGCCTTGACATATTTGAAAGCGTACGATAACAACCTTCAAATTTTACCATCCGAGATTGGAAATCTGAATTTGTTGAGAACTTTGATGTTATTCCAAAACCAACTCACCAGGCTTCCGACCGAGCTCGGGAAACTTGATCAACTAAAGGAACTACAATTACATTCCAACCAATTGTCAAGCCTACCTTCCGAGTTGGGCAATCTGAGCTCGCTGACCTCCTTGCTTGTGAACGGCAACTCCTTGGTGACTCCCTTGCCTTCGGAGCTTTGTGCCTTGTCCAGTCAGATTCTCTATTTCACCGCGGATTGTGGCACCATGTCTGCCTGCTGCACCTAATCCCTTTCACTCTGTTGTGTGTATAAACTTCAATATTGTTCCCATGATCTGAAACAAGACATTGTAGTGAGCACTTCAAGCAGCAGCGGAAGATCGATCTGGTTGCCAGATCCAGTCAGAACCAATGTGACCCATACGACTAAAACCATTTTTTAACTACCAGCACATTTTACCAGGGTACCAGGTACTTGTCTCCAAATTAGGTACCGCTGGTAAGTACTAACTAGTATTTCCCTCCTCTCTCCTCTACCCAGTGATCTCCTCGAGTTCTTGTTGTATGGGATGCTGCTTCTGTTAATAGTTGTTGGCTTTTGTTGTATTGTTGTTCATTGATGAATGATGAATGATGAATGATGAAGAACCAGTTCATGCTTCACAATGTTTACCGGTTCACATCGTGGATCCGTTAAGTAGATCCTATGTGAATGAATATTGCTCTTGCTGTTGGAGGACGAAACTATGTATCATGAATCATGATGATGACGAAATAAAAAATGTTGCAGGTCTTGAAAGTTTTGTCCACGATTTTACCATCATCGAACTGGTTGCGATATTTCTTTTTACAACAATATGACGACACGTGTACTCGTCAACAAGGCCCGAACAATGATCCCCAACTCCCACCTCGCTACCAAAACTTCCCACAATTTTCACTTTGGCTTCCAAAATCGGAAACACCCTATTCCAGATCTCAAAAAACACCCATTGCAAGAGCAGACATGACCCCCTTTTCATTGTTCACTACTATCGGTAGTACAAACCACAAGAACAGGGGTACTAATGGAATTAGAGTCGTTCCAGTAGCTCTACTGCTAATGTCCCTCCTCATACTTTCCCCTCAATGCGTGAGCGCAGAAGGAACGTTTGCACACAAGTATTATGACGGAAACCAAAGGAAACTTGCGGAGAAAGCAACCAAAGCGCCTACCACCAACTCCCCTACGACTACGAAGACCTCAAAAAGTGCTACTTGGGCACCATCGGCATCTCCGAGCGCATCTCAGATCCCTTCTTTGACTCCATCGGCATCGCCAAGCACTTCTCAAATACCTTCTCTGGCTCCATCTTGGTCGCCAAGCGTTTCTCAGAATCCATCCATGTCTCCATCGGAGACTCCAACCACTTCTCAAAACCCTTCCTTGAATCCATCTGGATCCCCTAGCACCTCCCAGCAACCTTCCTTCTCTCCATCTGGAAGCCCTACCACTTCTCAAATTCCATCTTTGCTTCCATCGGAGTCTCCAAGCACCTCTCAGGTGCCCTCCTTGTCTCCCAGTGCTTCAAAGACTCCGTCCATGGTCCCTTCTGCATCTCCGAGCACCTCGCAGAAACCATCCTTGGCTCCATCTGGGTCCCCTTCAACGTCTCAGAAGCCTTCGTCTTCGCCTTCGGTGAGCTTGATTCCTTCTCAGTCACCCTCGGAGACTCCTTCGGAAACTCCAAGCACTTCGCCAACGGTGGATACCTGCCTCAATGATATGCAAACGCTCGCCTATCAGCTAGTCAGCGTGGACCAACGTTTCCTGTTGACAATGTTGTATTATTCTCTGGATGAAACTTCTCAGGGCACACTATCCAACTGGCTTGATGAAAGTACAGACGAATGTAATTGGAGTGGGGTAACGTGCTCCAGCAGCACGTACAGGGTTACAGAATTGGATTTCGGTACGTCGCAGGTTGGCATCGGTGCTTGTTTGTCGTTGAATGTTACTCATCATCGCTTGCACACAGAAAACAAGCAATTGGAAGGGACGATTCCTACGGAGCTGCAACTACTCACAACATTGGAAAGCTTGATACTGAGCGGCAACCCTTCGTTTGTTGAGGACAATTTGGCCGACGTGTTAAAGCTCGACTTTTTGACAACCTTGGAGTTAGCAAGGAACGAATTGACTGACATTGACGAGCTTGTCGCCCTGACCTCTTTGCAGCACCTGAATTTGCACGGGAATAGTCTCACAAGCATTCCGTCCGAGTTGGCGGAGCTCGCTTCATTGCAAACCTTGATTCTCTCAAGCAATCAATTGAAAAGTCTTCCTACGCAGCTTGGGAGCCTGAATGCCTTGACTACATTGGACATTTGGAGCAACCCCATAGAAAGCCTACCGACAGAGCTGGGAAATCTCAACAATTTGGCTTACTTGGACATAAGCGAACTTGAACTGACAAGTATCCCTACCGAGCTTGGCGATTTAACTTCACTAACGGAATTGATTGTGTATGACAACCAAATCATAAGCGTCCCAACCCAGCTGGGGGAACTCAGCGCTTTGACTTCATTGGGCTTGGGTGGAAATCAATTCACAACCGTTCCTACCGAGCTCGGAAATCTCGCTTCTCTAGAGGAATTGGACTTGTATGGATGTCCATTCACAAACCTTCCTTCGGAGCTGGGAAATCTCAGTTCATTGACATCCTTGTACCTGAATGATATACCGGGTTTGGTGACGCCCCTGCCCTCAGAGATTTGTGCTCTTGAGATTCAACTGACAACCTTCCTAGCTGAGTGCGGAACTATGGCCGAGTGCTGTGCCTGATCAATTACTTTATGACTAAAGTAGAATATTTGCCATGTTGCTGTCGTCGCCTCCAGCAAATTTTGTTGCAGTGTCGACGTATGTGATCATCGACCATCATGGTGAGAGGGTGTCAGTCGGTGGATGTGGTACTGTACCGGGTAAACGTCGCTCCTGGTCTAACTGTTGCTGATCCTAACCAATCATTATCATAAGATAGTCAGTAGTAGTGTTATAGGGTGTTGCCGATAGATGCTGTGTTGTGTGTTGTTGTTTTGCGTGCGCCATCTTCTTCCAAGCTAGCAAGCACACTTCGGCCGAGGTCGTTGAGGGGCAACTGGCGCCGGACGGACTGATGTTCACCAGTACGACGATTGACTAGTCCGAACCGATTTGCCGAAAGAACGACCAAACAACGACTAAAATACTCGGCTCGCGACAATGGAACTGGTGTAGAATCACAGATAGCTAGATAGATGATACAGGAGACTACTCGTACCGGTAAACCCCAAAGCTAGCAAGCAGCCGCCAATCATGTTGACGATGTATCATAAAACTCGTGTTGGTCGGTACATTCTATCCTGAGAGGAATATTCCATTCTTGTTCTGGTGCATCAAACGCTAGTACTGGTAAAAAAATGAGGTTTCCTCCATCAATCAACGACAACAGCAAGAATTTTGGCCTTCATTCCGGTCGGGTGGTGGCTTTGTTACTCCCATTTCTCCTCATGCCCTCCCCTTGTATCTGTGTTGATGCAACCGGTACTTTGGCAGACAAACAAGTCATAGCGAGCAAAAGAAAAAGAAACTTGGCGGAAAAGGCCACAAAAACCTCCAAAACTCCTGTGGCTGCACCCACCAACTCCCCGTCCAAATCTCCCACTACCAAGGCTGCCAAAAGTGCAACAATGACTCCATCGGAGTCTCCGGTCACATCCCAGGTTCCAACCTTACCTTCTTCGGGGTCCCCTAGCACATCTCGGATACCATCCTTGGCCCCGTCCTGGTCTCCAAGCATTTCTCAATATCCGTCTTCGGTGCCAACTGGCAATCCCACCCATTCTCAGAATCCGTCTTTGACTCCGTCAGTATCCCCAAGCACCTCTCAAGTCCCTTCTTTGACTCCGAGTATGTCTCCAATGCCCTCGGTATCTCCGTCTGCGATTCCAAGCTCTTCCCATAAGCCATCGTCTACTCCAACAGTATCCCCAACAGAATCTCAAAACCCCTCGTCCTCCCCTTCGAAGAGTCCTTCGGAAAGTCCGAGCACCTCCCCGACTGTGGATACTTGCTTGAATGACATGCACACGCTTGCTCATGAGTTTATCAGCATGGACCAGCGCTACTTGTTGGCATTGTTATATTACTCTCTTGAAGTAGACTCCCAGACTACATTATCGGACTGGCTCGACTTCAGCGTAGATGAATGTTACTGGACAAAGGTGACATGTGAGGACAGCGGAACGGAAGACAGCGTCACAGAACTGGATTTCGGTAAGAACCAATTCACAAGGCTTTGTTTGGGTCGTCGGGAATGGGGATGTGTAGAAACTGTCATATGAAACTAACTATTGGCTCGTTTCTTCTTCACAGATGGTCTCAAACTGGAAGGATCGATTCCAACAGAGCTGCTACAACTCACGTCGTTGGAGAAGTGGATTTTGACTGAAAATCCATCATACGTCAGCAGCAACCTTGAAACACTAGGACATTTCGACTCATTGAAAGAATTGGTGCTGGACAACAACCAACTCACAAACCTTTCCACGCAGTTGGGAAACTTAAACGCTTTGACGTACTTGGACCTAAGTCAGAATGAACTGACTTCCCTTCCGACCGAGCTGGGGAATCTTGCTTCGTTGGAAGAATTGTACATTGACGACAATCAGCTACAAGCCCTCCCTACTGAGCTCGGCAATCTCGGGTCTTTGGAAGTCTTGTGGCTTCTCTCCAACAGCTTACAGAGCTTGCCTTCAGAGATTGGAAACCTCAACTCACTGGAGTACCTGCATGTGCAGGATAACCATCTAACAAGCCTCCCTTCCGAGCTCGGAAATATGAACGCACTGAGGTACATGAATGTGGAAGACAATCAGATCTTGAGTCTCCCCACCGAGCTCAGTAATTTGGTTTCGTTGGAATGGTTGTACCTAGGCAGTAATAACTTGACAAGTATTCCGACCGAGATCGGAGAGCTCTCTGCCTTGACGTACTTGACCATTCAATCCAACGACCTACAAAGCTTGCCGACAGAGCTGGGTTCAATCAGCGGTTTGACAAGTATATCCCTGTATGGCAACCAACTAACAAGCATTCCTAGCGAGATTGGAGACCTTGGAGCAATACAAGTTCTAGACTTGGGATACAATAGTTTGACAAGTCTCCCGACCGAGTTGGGTGAGCTCAGTGCTTTATTATGGATGAGGGTGTCGAACAACCCGCTGACGACGCCGTTGCCTTCGGAGATTTGCGCTCTCTCCAATCAAGCGGCTATCAGTGCCGATTGTGGTTCCTGGTCAGCATGTTGCTGATCCTATCCAACCATTGTCATAAGATAGTCAGTAGTAGTGTTACAGGGTGTTGCCGATAGATGTTGTGTTGTGTGTTGTTGTGTTAATGTTATTCTGCCGTACGCCCACTTTCTTTCGTTGATGAATAACTGGCGCCGGACGGACTGATGTTCACCAGTACGAGGATTGACTAGTCCGAACCGATATGCCGAAAGAACGACCAAACAACGACTAAAATACTCGTATCGCGACAATGGAACTGGTGTAGAATCACACATGCAGGAGGAGACTAAACCCCCCAAGCTAGCAAGCAGCCGCCAATCACGTTGACGACGTATCATAAAACTCATATTGGGTTCACAGAAAACACCTCGTCGCCACATTCTACCCTGAGAGGAGTATTCCATTGTTCTTCTTGTGCATCAAACGAACGCTCCTGGTAGAAAAATGAGGTTTCCTTCATCAATCAACAGCAACAGCAAGAAGTATAGCCATCATTCCGATCGGGGGGTGGCTTTGTTACTCGCAGTTCTCCTCATGTCCTCTCCTTGTATCTGTGATGATGCAACAGGTACTGTAGCAGACAAACAAATAATCACATCGAGCAAAAGGAACTTGGCGGAAAAGGCTACCAAAACTTCCAAAACTCCTGTGGCTGCACCCACCAACTCCCCGTCCAAATCTCCCACTACCAAGGCTGCCAAAAGTGCAACAATGACTCCATCGGAGTCTCCGGTCACTTCCCAGGTTCCAACCTTACATTCCTCGGGGTCCCCTAGCACATCTCGGATACCATCCTTGGCCCCGTCCTGGTCTTCAAGCATTTCTCAATTTCCGTCTTCGGTGCCGACTGGCAATCCCACTCATTCTCAGAATCCGTCTTTGGCTCCGTCAGTATCCCCAAGCACCTCCCAAGTCCCTTCTTTGACTCCGAGTATGTCTCAAATGCCTTCGGTATCTCCATCTGTGACTCCAAGCTCCTCCCATAAGCCATCGTCTACTCCGACGGTATCCCCAACAACATCTCAAAATCCCTCGTCCTCCCCTTCGAAGAGCTCATCTCCATCTCAGGCTCCATCACAGTCTCCCTCCGAAAGCCCCAGCACCTCACCAACCGCGGAGGTTTGTCTGCTCTCGAATTCGCCTACCCTTGCTTACGAGTATATACGAAATAGCTTCGCGTTGGCAGCGTTCTACTACGCTCTTGACAACGACTCGCAGAGTACGTTGTATGATTGGCTTGACGGCAGCACGGGTGCTTGTACTTGGGAACACGTAACATGTGATGGCGGCACAGACGGTAGTGTTACCGAGTTGGATTTCAGTAAGTGAAGTGCCGTCGTTGTTAGGCCCTGAGTTGATACTGTATTCCAGCCACCGAGACCAGTATCACCTCTTCGTACTTGATCATACTGACTGTGCACCCAACTATTGAACTCTGGTTTGACACAGACAGCCTCAAGCTGAACGGCATGATTCCAACGGAGATGCACGAACTCACGGCTCTAACATCGTTGACCCTGACTGACAATCCTGAGTCGGACTTCGACAACGTGGAGTATCTCGAACGTTGAAGGAATTGTGGTTGAATAACAACCAACTCACAAACCTTTCCACTCAGTTGGGAAACCTAAACGCTTTGACGTACTTGGATCTCGGTCAGAATGAACTGACTTCCCTTCCGACCGAGCTCGGAAACCTTGCTTCGTTGAAGGAATTGTACGTTGACGACAATGAGCTACAAACCCTCCCTACTGAGCTCGGCAATCTCGAATCTTTGCGAAAATTGGATCTCAATACGAACAATTTAACAAACACCCCCTCTGAGATCGTAAAACCCACTGCCTTGAAATACTTGAACATGAACTACAATAATATACAAACCGTACCGAGTGAGCTGGGAAGTCTAAGTGCCTTGACCCTCCTATACCTGATGGACAACCAACTAACAACCATTCCTAGCGAGCTTGGAGACTTGACAGCATTGAAAGCACTTGACGTGAGTAAGAATAGCTTGACAAGTCTCCCGACCGAGTTGGGTGAGCTCAGTGATTTGAATTGGTTGAGGATACTTGACAACCCACTGACGTATCCATTGCCGTCGGAGATTTGCGCTCTTTCCAATCAAGCGGCTATTAGTGCCGATTGTGGTTCCTGGTCTGCATGTTGCTGATCCTATCCAATTAATATCGTAAGATAGTCAGAAGTGTTGCATTTTGTTTCCATCCTCTCCATTACTATTATACACAACATGTTGTGTTGTGTTGATATTATGTCGTTGTGTTTTCTGTCGTCCGTACGCTGCCACTCCATGGTATCGTTCGAGTGAGTCCAAGTCCCATTGGACTCGTACGACTACAACGGGCTTTCCATTTCATCGTTTCCATCGTTTCAAAATGTACAATAGTCTCTCTTATACTTTATACTACCACTGTAGTTCGTTCGTATGCTTGCTTGTTCGTTTGCTCACTCGTTCGTTCCAAAAATGTCCTCTCCTACTACCAGGTCTCATCCAGTTCTTCCTCGGGAGGGTTGTTGTGGCTGTTGTTGTGGTCGTTGTTGTGGTCGTTGTTGTTGTCGTTGTCATGATTGCTATCATGATTGTTGTTGTTGGATGCTTCTTCCACGGACGGACCGTCATCATCGACTGGTGTGCTGCTGCTGTTTCCCTGTGAAGGTGAGGGACTGTCCTCCACCTCGTGGGCACCGGTAGTATCGGAACTGGCAGGTTCCGATGGTGCCGTGTTGTGATTATCATCATTGTCAGCGGCAGCAGCCTCTGTAGTGTCAGTGGCAGCCGCAGAGGCAGACTCTTGCAAACTGGCTGCAATGGCCATGGCCAATTGTTCTTCTTCCGAAATTCCCCGCAACAACATAAAGGCTGTTCCTAATCGAGCATCCTGTGTGGGAGGACGAGGAGGAACGCCATTGCCATTGCCGTTACCACTGCCACTACCATTACGACTGCGAGACGATCGTCGTCCATTCAAATCCATAATGACGGCTTCCAAAGCCGCCAAATCATCCATCGTCGCTCGCTCCACAGCCGCATGCAATCCCAATCGACCCGAACTACTGCGTGTCGCTCGACCACGCCGTCGAAACGGTCTCGCTTGTCTTTGACCCGATGTATTGTATTCTTGATCATGCTGTAGTTGACGCTGATGTGCTTCTGCCTCCATTTGTAGTGCCAACGGATGTGTACTTTGTCCTCTCATTTCATCTTCCAATCGCCGACGTTCTTCCGGTGTCATGGCAATGGATTGAATCATTTTGGTAGTACTCGCAGTAGTATCGGCAGCCGAAGCGGCGCCGCCGCCTGGCACGGAGGACTTGTCTTCATTTTCACTGGAACACAAGGATTCGGAACGAGCTCTAAAATTGGCCACTCGAGAATCCTTTTCCAGATTGGCACCAAAGCCTCCCATACTATCCAAACTGTTGGCGCGATGCGCCAATTTGCTCATCTTTTCTGACTCTATTTCTTCTTGGACACGCGCTCTACCTTGTTCGGGCGTCAATTTCTTGGCAACTTGAACAGTAAATTTGGGAGTACTACAAAACGGACAAGGCGCTTCGGGATCGTTGGGAGGCCTAACTTGCAAGTAACATTCGGTACAAAGGACAGCGTTGCAACAATGGGTAGCATTGACATCGGAAAAGTAAAGAAAACAAATAGGACACTCTTGATCGGTCGTGTCTGCACGAGCCTCTCCTCCTTGAATGCGGGGAGCCAATTTACCATGAGAGACTAATCGACGAACAGCCTTGTCATCCCAAACGGCAGGAGCTGTTTTCTTGCTGTTGGTGGTGGAAGAAAAGAAACATGCCAAAAGAAAGCGAAGAAACAAGAAAAATGGAGTAAGAATTTGAGTGGGTCACCCGGATCGACTTGGGAATTCTTCCGCGAAACAACACGGTGCAGGACTGGACAGGGCAGGGGACGCAAGTGCACGAGTACGTACCTATTGGAACGATGGTTTTCATTGCCAGGAAAGTGACTGGGGATCAAAGCACGGCGATGATCTTCAAAAGAAGTAGTATTTGAATGGTGATTGGATTGTTGATTTCCCATGATGGAATTCTTCACAACAACAACAAGACACGGGATGTTGCGAATCGATGTCTGTCGTTTTTGTAGTGCGAGGGAGGAGGAGGTGGGGGAGTCCGTAGTACGATAGTAGTTGTGGAGGACGATAATGTTCTGTATTTTTTACTACGACATAAAGTTGTTATGTACGTATGTACGACGACGCGATGATGATGGGAAAATTTGGGGAGGAGGAAGTGGTGCAGGCAGGCGCTCCTGTTGCGAGAAAGTCGTTCGTTGTCGCGCGCGGCAAGCCTTTTGGAAGCATTCCGAAGCACGATGTTCCCTACTACAAAACCATGTCACTGTGACTATTCTGTGTTCGCACGTAGGTAGTGTATGCTTCGTCACGTTGTTGTACGTAGGTCATGTACCAGGAAATACGAGTAGTAGGCAGCTCTTCTTGCTTGGGACTGGTCATCGGATGCTGCAAGAGAGAGTCATGTCGTCGCGGCAGACGAGTTCCAGACGTACTCGAATGTGTGGACAAGTACCAAGTTCTACGTAGAGTCTATGGTGGTGTCGTCCTTCCGTAGTACGGCCACCGGACACTTTGACCTTTTTCATGGGGGGAGGAGGGAACCAGGTCGAACCTCTCGAAAGGAGGAAATTGACGACTCGAGAGTCGAGAGAGACACCTGGGCAACTTCCTACTTTGTGTTGTGTTTGTTACCTACTGGAAGTGGAATCCATCTCGAGCACTGTCTTCTTGTTGCTGATTTGGCACATTGTACAGTACTCGTTCAGTTCTCGAAGTACTAGTAGAAAAGAGAGCTTGAGTGAACTGGAACCTTTGTTGCTACTGCGATCACAATCTTTCGGTGCTGTACTCGCAACGAGTGACAATTGATTGATTAATTGATTGACAATACAACCATCTACACAAACCAACTACCAATTTCAAACAAAAACCATGACAACATTATTCTTGGCTGTTTTGCCCCTCCGTCTGTGCAATCCCCAAGAAGATTTGACAACCGGATGGAGACCGGAGGAGGAATCAGAAGATACTGGCAATACTGGCGGCGGACCGTTGGCAGATTTGCACCGCGTCACACAACTTCGTCAATCCATTGCTCAAGCCATGCCTGAAAAAGATGCTTTTGAATCGGCTTTGCAAGTTTTGCCGGATATGCATCAATATTATCATTGTTTGTTGGAATTGGAACGCCATGGCTATCAACATCATCAACATGATCATCAACATGATCACCAACAACAACAAGGTATGGAACTTGAATGGGAATCAGCCTTGACAGGAGACATTCAAGGCTTGTCGACATTGGCTTGGGAACGAGCCAATCTCATTTGGAATTTGGCTACGCTCGAAGCCTATCAGGCGTCGCAACAGCGTTTGGACAACAAAATGGGATGGAACAAGGCTGCGCAACATTTGCAAAATGCCGCGACGTGGTTGCAACATGCTCCCACCTCGGTCGCCAATTATTGTCTCGACTTTTCCGAACCCTTTTTGCAATTTTGGCAAGCCATGTTGCTTGCTCTTTCGCAACGATCCATCTATGAGAGTTTGGCTTGTGCCAAAAAGCCAAAGCATTTGTTGCTGGCCAAACTCGCCGCTGCGGCTGTTCCGCTTCTAGGACAACTCGAACAACTCTTGAATGAGGAACCCTTGTTGGAAGATCGTTTGCCATCTCTCACAGGAGAATGGGCCGATGTCGCCAAAGCATGGGGAATGTTTATGAGTTCACAAGCGGAATACCATCAAGCCATGGCTACCTTGGAAAAACAGCAATGGGGACAAGCCATGGCGCGATTGCAACTCGCCTATCGCTTTGCCAAAATTTGTTGTGATTATTGTGAACGAGCGCCCTTGTTGCCTCTTCGGGATTTGCATACCCAAGTCGATGCGGCCTGTGATACGCTCACGGAGCGGTTGGAGTATGCTGAACAACAGGGACAAGGAGAAGCGCCTCCGGATCCATCCGAGCTGCCCGAAATTCGGGGAGAAACGTTAGCCCAAGTTGCACCCAATTTGGATAAAATCTTGCGACCCTTTGAGGGCCCGTCTTTGTTTGATTGGACACCAGATGCTTCCATGCCCGTAGCAGCAGCAGCAGCAGCAGCAGCATCGGTGCCAGCAGCTTCGGTGCCAGCAGCTTCGGCTTCTCTCGGAGCGGCTGTAGGAGTTGCCTCGGCATCGGCGGCGGGTGTCGCAGTGGCGGGTGGTGGAGCTGGCGGTGGTATGGCGATGGGTATGGGCATGGGTATCGGTGGTTCCGACAGAGGCTCTCGACCTGGTGGCCCAGGCCCCGGTGGTCCTGCTCCTTCACCCCAGGCACTCCGACGTTATGTCGATGCCTTTCATGCCAATATGGATCAAACCATTTATCAGTGGACCGACATGTCCGATAGTCAAACCGATTCCGCCCGCAAGGCACTCAACAGTGTCAATCTTCCACATTCCGTCACTGCCTATCGACAAGAACAGGCTGGCGGAGGCATTCCCGACGATTTGTGGCAACGCGTACAAACCATCCAGCGAGATCGTCGAATACCCCAATTGAAACAAGAATTGTGGGAATTGCAAGATTGTGCCGAAGGTGCTCGAATAACCTACCAAAAAATACATTCGCAACTGGACATGGATTTGGATGAAGATCGCTACTTTCGACAAGAGTTTCCAGCATACGAAGGATTGGATGTCCAAGAAGTCCAAAAGCCCTTTCGACAAACACTTGTCCGCTATGAGCGTATGCTGCAAACCGCTCAAGAGGGAGATGCCGTTTCGCTTCGTCGACTCGAAAATTTGGATGCCAATCCCAAATACAAATTGTTGCAATTTCAAAAGAGTCAGTTGGATCGTCTTTTGCCCGGGGCGGGAGGGAATGGTGGTGGGACGGCTGCTGCTGCTGCTCCGTCTCCACCACCCATTGATACATCGCAATTGAGTTGGTTGTTGGTTGAATTGTCCTCCTTATTTCGGGAACGTACCAATATGCTGAATGCACTTCGCGATGAAGTCAACAATTATGATATTGAAGGAGCCCTCCGAGCGAGAGCCGGTCCATCCCAAGATTTCCAAGGCGCTCTCGAACAATCCCAACGAGACTTTGATGATATTATCTTTGATATTGAATCTACCTTTCAGAAACAAAACGAATTGCTCGATTCCATCATGGCCGAAAACGAGCAATTCATGCGGGCCCGGCAACGCACTAGCACGACACAAACAGGAGATTCGTGTATCAGTATGATCGAAGATGCCATTGAAGAAATCGATTTGTTGTCCAAAAATCTAAAAGATGGCAAATTCTTTTACGATTCCATGGTTCCCAATCTCAAAGAGTTGCGTCAACAAGTCGAAGATGCGTCGGCCCGTTTGGCAGTAGAACGGTTGGAATACGATGACAAGGCGAATCGCAACAAACAAGAATTGGAAGATGCGCAAATGGCGAAACGTATGTTTGATAGTACACCGAATGTTACGCCGGCATCGAATCGGCCGGGTAGCATGTCCCAAGTCCGTCATGGAGAGCCACAAGTCTTTGTGGATGATGAGAAAGTGGCTACCTTGGTGGCGATGGAATTTGATCCTGCCAAGGTTGTGGCTGCTTTGACCAAATACAACAACAATGTGGATCAAGCCTTGAATGATTTGCTTTCCGCATAGTATGATGTGGCAATCATCATCAACCATCACCCTACTACTACTAGCCTTTAGAATCGTATTTTTTCAAACGTATTCGTCTCTCTAGCTGTTTAGAAATACTACGTATTGGTATTGGCATTGATACTGGTACTGATATTGGTATTCTACTACCATTGCATGTGTGGCGTTTGCCCCCCGGATGACTGCTTTTTTGTACTACTATCCCCCTCGGCGGCTTTTCTTCGAGCCATTTCATGCCGTTCTTGTCGAGCCTTTTTCAGTTTGGCTAACCGAGATTGAAAGCTCTCCAATGCTTGTTGGGTTTTCATCTTTTGGGAGGTTTCATTCTTGGTACCCGTGCTCCATGTAGTGAGTCCTTCATGGAAGAGTCCGGATACATACGACGATTGACTGCTGGTAAGTTGCGGCTTTTCTTTGGAGGGAGGTTTCCCCAGGACTCCTGTGCTTGCTCCGTACACTTTTTTGATAATCATGTCTTTTTTGTCACTGGCTCGGGTAGTAGTTCCTCGTGGGCGGGTTGCAGCTTGTTGGGTGGTAGCAGGTTGCTGCTGCTGCTGCTGCTGTTGGGCGTTGGCTAGATCTTGTAAATGATACATTTTGCGGGCACACCGTTGCAAATCAAAGGGAGATCGTGCCCGCAATCGAAGGATTTTGCGACATTTCTTTTCTATTTGCCAAAGAAGGTTTCCTCCAATGACTTCTTTCCATGCTTGTGGCGCCAGCATCCATTTGGCAAATCTTGGATTTTCCTTGAATTTGTCCACCATGTTGAAGCCTGTGGCCTTGTGTGTTGTGTTTTCCTTGACGATTTGGCGTGTATCCTCATGGGCCGAGGCGACCGGGACCAAATGGCAGCTCGGCCGTTCTGGACTAAACTCTCGCGCCGCAGGACACCAAAGCAAATCGGGGCCCCAAGCACTGGATTGTTGTATAAACTCGGGGGTCAAAATCAAGTCAAAAAACCATCCAGCAAACTTTCCATCCATCAAAACAAAATACATTTCCAACAAAGGAACTTCGGTAGGTACAACCTCTGCAAACAATCGAGAACTCCATTGAGTGTTCCAATCCTCCGTCCAAGCCTCGGCCGCATGGAATTGGAACCATTGACGTTTGGGATAGGAATGGCGGTAGAGCATGGCTTCCTCGACACTTTGTCGAAGGGGACCCGCTACAACTGCATTTCCTTTGCGAGACACAAAGGTTTTCCAGGGAAACCCAGCAATCCGCTGATCATTGTCCTTGAATAGAACCAAATCATAGTCACTCATCTCTTCGATGAAATCTCTGAGATAAGCAAACTTATTGAAAGAGTCGGGTGAAACCGAAACATGAAAGTGTACATTGGAGGGAAGGGTGGCCGAGATGTTGCGATAGGCAGGAAGAAAGGATTCTTGCGTAAGGACAAGGTTGATTTCCCAAACACAAGAGTCATGAACTGTGGAGACGTATTCATTGTCCAATTTGACCCAATGCATCTCCTTTTGTAGTTCTTCGAGGGATCGAATACGCATATTCATCATGATCAGAACGGATTCGGAAATCAAGACTCGTTGTTGGGAGGTACTGGCGACAGGACTGGTGAGAATATTGTTCTTGGCCGCGTCCCCCACGAGCGCCGTCAAGTTGGAATGTGCATTTTTGGACTGAATGGTTGACCCAAAACTGGAAGAGTCGACCCACAAGCCTGTGGAAGTGTAGGATTCTCCCACAATGTAATAGAGAACTTCATCCGCCACAACAATGGGAGCTTCGTCAATGGTCCAAACATCTTCGCCTGCCGGCGACACGGAATAGGCTTTGTTCATGATGATCTCCATTCCAGCTCGATTGATTAGATAGGCCCTTGTGGACCAATGATAAGGTTGCCACGACACAAAGTAATCATACAAGTTGACTCCTTGCTTGACAACATTTTTATTGTTGGTGGCGAATTGCAGAATCTTCCAATCCGACGGTGCCCGCTTCATGTAGGGGTGCCATTGGGAGAGAAAATTATGAGACAACAAAGCATCATCCTCTAAGATAAAGACCAGGTCATGTCCATCGAGGTAGGCCCGGCGAATCGCCTTGAGATGCGAAAGCAAACACGCGCCTTCGGGATATTCGTAAATGTTTTCAATGTGTTTCAAATTGGAGGGATTTCCATCCTTCTCTTCCATGGAGATATTTGGATGAAAGATGAGTCGATTGCCCTTGTTCCAGACAGTCTTTGTGTAGTTGACATCATGTGCCGAAACCCGATGTGTATCGGTGATTCCTAATCTGGAAAACATGTCTCTCATGACTTGTCTTCGATCTTCACTAATGTCCAGATTGATCCAATAAATGGGAGGTAATGGATGTCGATTGGTGGGCAATTCCTCCAATGCGGCAACTTCCTCGGCCGTACGAGCAGTCGTCGTTGTCGTCGAAGACGAAGATGACAACCCTTGCACATTTTTGTCCAGACCTTCCAAAAGACTTCGTGATTGAAGGCGACGGACATTGGAGTAAAGAAGACCAGCCACAACCAATCCAACCGTGAAGCGTACCCATGACAACGATGAGCGCTGCACTCTGGAAGGAAGTTTCCGTACTCGTGTCTTCTCTTCCATTCTGACGTTGTGGTTGTTTTTATGGTTGTTGTGATGGTTGTGATGGTTGTTATGGTTGTTATGAATGTTTGTGTTGTTATTGTGGGTTTGTTGGCACATGAAACAAACACAACTACAGTTCGACTCGTGCTCACAGCAAAGTAACAACAACAAAAACAACAACAAGTCTTTCGACCATGCACACAACAAAGCAATGAATGAATGAATCAATCAATCAATGGTTCTTTCGCAAAAATACAAAACTACCAAGCTACGAGTACAGTACCCAGCACGACACAAAACTATCCCTTCACTCGTCAATGTCTGTCACACTGTCACAAGTCTTCCGCGTTCGTCCTTGTTGTCGTGCGTCGTTGTCGTGGACGATCAACAAAATCGCACAAGTAGGGCTACTTTCCTCCTTCTTCTATCTTGGACCAGACGTTTCTCCCATTCTATTGACTGGCGGCTCCACGCATACCTACAGCACCTTGTCTCATTCGGACACTCCAATTCTTAACAAATTTGTCCCAACTTAACGCTTTGCCCTAAATTTCTTTGTCGATCATTCTCTTCATGAATGTATATAATGCAGTCGAACTATCGGATAGAAACGCTCCCAGTAGAGCTCGGAGTAGACTTGTGTACAACAAGTAGGAAAAATATATTATATAAATAACGACGCACTTCTACTGTTGTGGCCAACAAACCGACGATGGTCGGGAGGAGGTGCGTGACTGTCGGACCATTTCCCGGGCAGATTGTCGGACATGTCAAGAAACCATTCCAACTACAACTACAACAACAATATGGAACAACCATCATCTCATCATCATCGCCACTACATACTTCTTTTTGACGTCTGCAGTCGAAATTCATCTTTGTATTACTAGGTAGTGCTTCCCTTTGGCTTTTTCTGCCGAAATTCAAGGTTGCCCATCGTCCAGCGTTGAACCCAACGCCCGGATCGAGAGAAAGCGTTCCTTGCTTGTTGGTAGAATGACAAATTCAAGAGTAGTGTGTCCGTGTCCCGAAAGCCCGCACGCATATTAAGAGTAAAAGAGAGATCAGCGGTATGACGCAAAACCACCACAAGGGTTCTTGTGCTCTCCTCAAAACGACAGTTGATACAACAAAATTCAAAAGCTGGCAAAACCTATTGAACCCGATGATCCCACTGTCGACATAACCATCCAACAAGAAGTCTGTGAGTGGAATTAGCGCTGCCAACGTACAAAGTGCACATAAGCGTAAGAATGTCCATCCCTCTTTTTGTAAATTGGGGTGAAGGCACCTATCAAGTCGACTCAACAAACTAAGTTGGCATCGTCCAATCTCTCCAGCACTCTCGGCATCCAAAATCAGCCCATAACTGTCTGAAGTAGTAGTGGCTTCCCTCTCTTCTCTTTGCCGTCCTTCCATTTTGCAGCTGTGTTGTGTTCTTTGTTCTGGTGTTCCTTTGCTTCCTTGTTTCTTCGATGTTCTCTTGATCAGTAGTGGTTGTGGGTCTCGGTTTTCTACCCGTAAAGATAGGATAGATTCAGGACCTGTGTAGCTTAAACGCTAACCAAAAACTGCTGCAACGGAGGACTGCTGTTGGACTTCTACTCTCGTTCGAGAGACTCTGTGTCGGCAACAGGACTGTTTGTGAGCAGTCCGCCGAGCAGCGTGTTCCTTCTATCAGTAGTGTGGATCGGCCGGGAGTCTGGCCGCCCCTCGCTACTGCGCCGACTTCGATATATCTATGCTTCTATATTACATATGTATGTATGAATGTCCATCCCTGAACTACTTCTACCATTGTGAAAATGGCGGGAACAAGGCACAGCAGTGCTGTACCAATAGTTCTCATTTTCCAACAACAACAACAATAACAACAACAATAACAACAGCAAGGAACCATCATCTCATCGTCACAGCATTCCTTTTGGCTTTTTCTGCTGAAATTCAAGGTTGTCCATCGTCCAGCGTTGAACCCACCATATAGTCGACTCGATCGACTCCGTCGTGGCGTGTCGCACCCACGTGTCACCATAGCAAAAGAGTCATCGTCCAGAATGACTGCCGTCAACCCAGAAAAAGTCCCACGCGCCATTGGGGGTGTTCCGTTTCACAAGATTGGTCCGAGCTTCTTTTCGGCTGTCGTCGTTCCTTTCCATTCAATCGTTGCTACTGCTACAAACAGTGTCATAAAAAAACCTACGAACCCCCCCCCCTCCCTCCACCATGATGTTCTCTTTTCAACGCACTTTCTTGCCCTGCCTCTTGGCACTCGCTGCCTTGGTCGCTCTCTCCAACGCTTTGGATGTCAAGACGTCCTCGGCTCAAATCTACGATGACAAGCCACAAAGCTGCGACACTATCATTGCTGTTTCCGAGTTTGATGGAGATTGCTGCTCCCTCAACAACACGGATGCTGGTGGTTGTATATTGAACATTATCAACGGTCAATGTATTGTACGTACGGTACCATGATCTCATACTATACTTTGGTGTGTGTATCGATACCTTCTCTCCAACCTCTCGTTCTCATGTATACTCTGTTTGTTGTTTATCTACCAAAACTTCGGTTATTATATATTACAGATCTCGGGACAATACTGGTCTATTGATTGGACTTCTACCTACTCGGCTGGTGGAGCTACTTGCCCTCCTTCCGATTACCCTTACTTGGCTCCTGCTTCGGTTGTCACCGAGGCTCCCGATGACAACAGTGCTGGACCGTCCATGATGGGTGGTGCTGCTCTCCTTGCCGTCTCCACTCTTGTGGCTGCCTTGCTTTAAATTGTTATGATACTGTTGGTTGGTTGTCTGGTTGGCTTTTAATGAATTGGATACTTGTTGTGTGTTCATGTTTTTCTATCGATGGATTCCAAGTCTACTAGCTAGCTCCTACTAGTATGCGTGTATCATCTTTTCTATATCATAGATTCAAAAAAAATCGTCCATCCGTTCTATATCATCTCGACATGGGTAGACTGTCTTGTCAAGATAGGTTTCCACATGCTCACAAAAGTGTTCATACGACCATTCCTTGTCCCACTCAATTTGGTCGTTGAAAGCCGGTTTCCAGGCATAGACTTGAGCGGGTTGTGTCGCCCAACAGAGTCCTTCTGGAGCGTCGTTGTTGTTGTGGGGTGGAAAGAAAGAAAAAGGGAGACTCTGGTTGGGTACTAGAACCGAAATGGTTTGAAGTTGGTATTCATCTCCTTCATACCAATCCAGCAAGGATATTTCTCGAGGGGAGAGGTGACGAAAGAGTCGACCCCAAACAGTGACATCTGGAGACTTGTTGTTGTTGTTGTTGTTATTGCTGCTGCTGCTACATGAAAGTTCCCTACCACTATTTCCCTTGGGAATAGAAGAGGAAGCTGATACGGGACACAATGCAGGAAAGAGTTGATTTCGAACACAATGGCGTGTCCAACCATCCTGCAACTGTACCCACCCTCCATCCGGTGGATGATGGTGATCTCCCGATCCTTCCAACACTTTGCGACCCAACAAAGTGTCAATGACTTTGGGATGACACAAACTTCCGTAAACAAAAAGAGGAGGAGACGATGCGGACATGAGGGTGGTAGTGCTGGGTGCAATGCCAAAGGCCAACACTTTCATGGCGGTTGCCGAGCAGGAAGAATGGGAAACGACCTAACTGTGAGAAGTGAGAAACACAAAGGCACCCGGACATCAAGAAGAATGCTCGCCAGGAAACAGGAAAGAGAGAAATTGAAGTTGTACTACGGGAAGATCAAATGAAACTCTCGATCACACAAATAATAATATAGAGGCAATATGATTACAGTAGTACTAGATGGTACAGTATTGATTGTTGAAAACGTGGATCCGTACTACTCTTCATTAGGCCATACCCAGTCAGAAAAATACTGCTATGAATGCTTCTGTTGTTCAACCCAACCTCAAACAGGCAGGCTGCTGCTTCAACCTTTCCAATGTCCAATGTGTAGAAACAGGCCGGCTCTTGTTGGTACACGGCCTCCTCCTCATCACATCGCGGTCTCCTCTGGGATGGCATCAAGCCCCTGTTCTCCTATGGAACTGCTACCGGTAGTACCTCTAGTTTGTACACTCTTTGTCTTTTCCCCCTCTGAACCAGTGCCCCCCAGGTTCGCAACCTGCTGTCGGTCAGGGCTTCCAGTAGCGTCTATCCAAGTGTCAGTATGTGGCTCATTCTGTTGCTCTCTGTTCGTGGCAGAATCATTTTGCATTCCCTGGTACATCTCGCCTTGAAGTTCTTCCATTACCTTGTTCAAGTCAATACCCGCATCGAAATAGAGTCCAGGATCGACATCGTCCTCTCTGGGCGCGAACGCTTGTGATGAAGTAGAATCAGCACCAGCACTTGAAACATCATCATTCCGAAACAACAGCTTGATTTCCTCGTCCACTCGGAGAAGATCAAAAACATTCCTATGATCGGGATTTTTCGCAGCCTTCAACCGGTTCCCTTTCCAGGCAACAAGCGTCTCTTGCACTTTTTTTTTCAGGCTTTCCAAATATTCCACCCTGCCTTCCGAATCCAGGCTCACCATTGGCGCCACCCACAACGATTGGATGCTGTGTTCACCAAGGATGCTTTCGCCTTCGCTTTGCAAAGCGGACAATTTTCCCGCAATCTCCTGAATAGACGCTTCGATATTCTGCTGCTCTGACCACAAGGCGCTCTCTCTGTTGTTCAAGTGAAGCAACTTCTTGAATAGCGTGCGTTCCATGCTCGACAGCTTGTCTTTCTTCTCCAATAGTGTGATTTTCTTCAACGAAATCTGTCGCAACTTGACTAGTACGCTTTCCATGTTCTCCAATAGCGTGGATTTGAGCTCAAACAAACCCAACACCCCCACAAAATCAGACAAATCATGTTGGAACATCAATTTCTCCTCCGCTTTACCAGCCCTCTCACCCACATCTCGCAAATAGTCCATGTACCCTATTGGGTAAGTCCTTTCCCCTTCCTTGCCTCCCAAGTCATAGTCCAAGAGCCATGCCCTCGCCCCTTGTTCCTTCCCAGGCTCGGACTTTTCAAATATCATGTTGTACAGCCGGACGTCACCATGCACCAACTTACGATCATGTAGACTCTTCAGACGATTCAATATAGGCAGGAATGACCGGGGGTTGCCATATTTCGTGGTGCAGGAGATGACAGAGGACGTGTCATCAACAGGCATCTGCGTATCCGTACACTCTGGCCAATGAGATCCTTCGACATAGTTGTACTGCAGGACAACCACAGAGCCTTTGCCAAATGGGATGGCAGTCTTGATAGGACGTAGTTCATGTAGACCCTTTGTAGAATAATTTGGATTGCCCAACAAGGTACTAGATGTGCCTTTCCCCTGACCTCCTTCTGACAGTTCCTGGATGCGCCGTTGGACCTTCCTCTTTGCCTCTGCATCTTGGTCTTGACGGCGGAAATATGAGAACAGCTTCGGGGGAACATTGTTTGGTGCATTGGAATCGTTCTTGGGGGCTGTACTCGTACTCGTACTCGTACTAGTAGTAGTGGAATCGGCGGTATCGGCGGTATCGGTTGCATCTCCGTCAACACGGCCTTCATGGAAAAAGAGATATGGTTCCACACCCAAATCATATACCTCACTATCATGATCAGCATCAGCATCAGCATCGCCATCGCTATCGCCATCGCTATCGCCATTGTGGTGACAGACACTGTCATCACACCACAGGAATGGAGATCGTGCAGTAGGGGCGAACCGGTTGTCAAACACCTTGAGCATGAAGTGATGGTCTGGGTCGGATTCAAAGCGAACCTTGACGCAATTGGGGCCTTTGAGTTTCCACAGTGGGAACCTAGTTTCGGCCGTCTTATTCTCAATGAATTCAGTAAGCTTGACAACCATTGACACTGCACGTGCAATGGAACGCGACGCCTTCTTAAGCGCTTTCTCCCAATGCCCATCTGTTACTACACCTTCCAGACTGTCACTCCTGGCAACAACGTCTGGAAAATAGGTGAACTCTCGCCATAAGAGTGCATATTTCGCAACAGGACACTCGTCTTTCGGATGCCATGATACCTCACACAGATATACGAGAACCTTGATGTTTTGGATTCTCCCCTTCTTCACCTTTGCACCCTTCTTTGCACCCTTCTTTGCACCCTCGGCAGTTGATTCTTCTTGGCATTCCTTGCCTTCTTGTTGTTCACCTCCTTTGGTAGTTTCCTCCTCTTGGCTCCCTTCCTGCTTCTGTTTACGCTCGACGACGCCTTGGGGCTTGCACGGGTTCCTGTGTACATGCAACGTCCAAACAATGAAGTGGCGTTTTCGTTTTGACCTGGCTGGCCTAGTAGATTTGGTGTCTCCGACACTGGTACTACGACTGGTAGTACCAATAATAGCAACATCAGGTGGAGTCCGGTTCACCGACTGGTTGCCATTATTTGGTACTACCATCGACGCGCTTCTACTAGTTGGACTTCCCGCAGGAGGAGGCGTGTCCTGCCCTCCACTCACAAGCGCTGCATACATCAAAGCTTGTGACAGTTTCTTTGAGCCTCCATTTGTATCCACGGACGCCTCAAGAATACCAACTACATCCTCATCGAGAAAGTTGTCTTGTTGCTGCTCTTGTTGTGGGACTGCTGCTGCTGCTGCTGCTGCTGCTGCTGCTCCAACCGGTAATGCAGTCCTTTTCTTGCAAAATGCGATATCCAGTTTACCAGCGGTCGTTGGGTGGTTTGAAACGTCTTTCCCCTTTCCCCACTTGTAGATTTTCTTCTTACCTAGGTCTTGCTGTTGGCAGACGTGGTGGGAATGCAGCAAGTTCTTCTCCAAGACACGATGCAGAGCCTTGGTCAGCTCAACTTCCGTCTGGTTGCTCTCACGGAACTGGATGAGAGGAAGTTGTACTTCTTCTTCTAATGATGAGAACCAGTCCGGCGTTCTTGACTTTGGAATACGATTCTTCTCGAGTTCATCGTAATGCTCCAAAAGCAAGACGCCAAGTGGATGGAAAAGGAGAGAACGACATTGGCCACGGTAGTATCCCGCTTCGGCCGAGGTACTCGAGGAACTTGAAGCTCGGTGTGATTCAGAAGCACTGTCGCTATCCGACATGAGGAGACAAGGTTCTCGTTCTTGTGCGAATGGATGAATGGATGAATGGATGAATGGATGAATGGAACGAGAGAGGAAAGATTGTGATTGTAGTTGTTGCATTTTGCGGTCCCGCCTGACCCGTCATCGCTCATCGCCCAAACGGACCATTATTCAATTTGTCCGTCATCGTCCGTGGACTACTCGTACTACTGATGTTGGTATGTACCATAAAAATATAATATAATTGTATTGATATGTTGAGGAAGGAAATTTTGTGCGCTTGCTAGAGGAAGTCAACCAACAGCAAAAAAGGCGACAAGAGGAACAACAAAAAGACAACAAGAACAACGCCGACAACAACAGTAAGAACAGTAACAGTAACAACAACAATGGCTACTCCAGCATCTTCAGTTTGGGTTCAGCTCTACTACGAGGATCAGGAGCAGCCAGATGGACTTGCTGTTGAACTCACACCACTACCTCGTTAATGTGTTTGCATTGGCAGAAGTCGTCAACGCGAAACTCAAGCCCGACGCTCCGTTGAACAAGATGTACGTCTACTACCCTGGCACTAAACCACCTTTCAACCGAGACAACGCTATTGATGCAGACCAACCAATGCCCGTCGATACTACATTCCGGAACCCCTTGATTATGGTGGTCAGAACGTTCGAAGAAAGACCAATCCGTGGTGTGGCACCTGAAGATATGAACGCCAAAAATTCAGTACTTTCCAGAGAGTTGTATTATTCCGAGGCGCTGACAAGCATTTTCAACAGATTTTGCAACTTGAGCGGTATACCTTTGGTGTTTCACCACCAATACCCTTGTCCGACCTCCAACGGAGACAGTAGAATCGATATGGCAGTCAGTCGCATCCAGACAGACCATCCATCCCTATCACTCCTTGGTATCACAGAGGTGAAAGTCGAAGGGGTGAAACTGAAGGAGGACGCAAAGTGGCAACTCTCTGCTTACACATCTGAACTCCATGGAGCGAAACGAATCTCCGGATCTCGAAACATTTCATTTAGACTAGTCCTTGACAAGGACACTATCAGACTTTATGGATATTTGTGGTCCCGTAATGGTGTGAAGAATGTTACGAAGGATCTTTTGGAGTTTTCCTTGTTGGTCGAGTGTTCTGTGTCCTCTACACCAACTGAGTTTGATTCCTGTCTCAAGACGTATTTCGTTTCACTCTTTGCGCTGGCTGGGCTACCGCGTGGAGTCAATGATACTGACTTTTGTCCAGGCAAGATTGTACCGCCTGTGAAAAGGAAGGCTTTCAAGCTCTTCAAGGGAGACAAAGACGGGAAGACGTACGCATACAAGGTCTTTGATCAACCATACGTTATTGGAGGCAACACCGGGAGCACTTCAAGTCATCAACCCAATGACAAGTTGATCAAGGCTGTGCATTCAGACTTGGAAGACGAAAATGTCAAAGTCATCGACGTACCCAGTTGCAATTTGGTCAAGGTCCTCAGGATGCCTTGGTTCGAAGGCAAGCATGAGCCAACTTGTTTGAAACACATTACGTTGTTATGTGAGCAACTTGGACGTCTCCATGCGAAACAGAAATGTCATGGTGATGTACTGCAACAGAACATTGTGTTCGGTGGTGACAAAATAGTGCCCACCACGTGGTTGATTGATTTTGACTTTGCACACCTCGAATTGTACCCACACAATTACAATACTGCGTTTGCGGAACGTCATCCACGTGCACGTGGGGATAGGCCTCTCAAACAGATTCATGATGTGTATGCAGTGATTGTGATCTTGTGCAAGTACTTCAGGGAGGAAGGCGAGGACGAATCATCTTTGTGGAAGCACTTTTTCGACCGTAACCCATTTGGTCAAGAAGGGAAAGCATCCTTGCTTGATGAATGGGGATACGATGTGACAACCCAAATGGTTGGGACTTGGATAGAGGAGCGAAAGGATAAGTTGGTTCATATTGGTAACGAAAAAAGCTACCAATGTTGTGAAAGTGCAAACCAATTCCCCGCCAGAGAAGGGAGTACGGCAATAACTAGAATAGTCAAACGAAGTTTCAGATGCTGGCATTGTGCAGTATTAGTTTGTTCTTTACTACGGCGATCTGTTGTGATGCCTTTCTTTGACTTCTCCTGAGAGGCTGTGTTGGCTCCTTTGTCGCCATCTTCGCGGGTTTCCCTGCTGTTGGCGTTTTCGTCTCTCCTAAAGGCCATTGGATATCTCGGAGACAGCCGTCAAAGTGTTGGATACGGATGGCTTTGAAGATATGTTCTAGAAAAGAATTAAATGAGAATAAAGGAGGTATAGTGTTTTTCAATATATTATTTGGCTTGCTTTCTAGCAGGGAGTACATGTAACATGGTTTCTTTCCAGTCATTCTTGAATTCCTTGAGTCGCAACAAGACCTCAAACACATGATTGACCGTCAATACTTTGGTCCCTACCAAATGAAGGTACTGGTTGTTAGGTAGTTTGGCTGTCGCAATTCCCATTTCTTGTGCTCGGTCTATGGCCAGTCGTTTGCATCGATTCCGATCTACAATTCCCCCAATAATATATACCTTGTCGGGTTCCAGCACTGTCAATTCTGTTTCGGCATCGCTAGAAAGATAAACCAAGGATGCCTTTTTGTTGGGAAACGTTTGAAAGATATCTTCCGATGTGGTTCGAAAACAACGATTGGCCCATTGTTCAAAACCGGACACTCGCTCCAAATAGGATTGAATCGAGGGAGGCACACTGGTCAAGGTGATTTGTTGGACAGGAAATATGGCTTTTTTGTTGTTCACATAACAAAACCGAATTTGAGAGCCCAAACTGGTTTGTTCTCGTTCTGTCATGAGATTGTCAAAGGAACAATCGATACAAACTTCCCATTTGGTTCCACATTCTTCCATTTTCTCTTTCCATTTCTCTTCTCGTTTGGCATGTCCGACACCTTCCAACCGAAAGGCTTCCATTCTCTTCTTTTCCGCTTCAATGTCTCTTCCTTGGGCTTTTGCTTTGGCTAGTTGAATCTCTTTTTCTTGTTCTTTTCTTCTCTTTTTGACGGCCATGGCTTGTTCCCATTTTTGCTGTCGTTTCCTTTGGTTTTTGGAGAGAGGAGCAGCAGCAGCAGCCAAAGTGCTGTTCTTATTGTTATCGTTGTTGCTGTTATCGGTATTCGTTGTAACACCAGCAGCAGGTTCTACGGAAGTACTCGTACTCGTGACCTCTCAGAAGAAGGTTTTTCTGTTTCACGTTTTACGTAATCAAGGAAAAGGGTCTGCTTACAATCTATCTACTAGGGTACCCACTCCGAGCGCGTTGCCTTGCACCCATAATATGTACCCTTCGACCTCACTAGGAGTATACCACCCATCGCGCCTTGGTGTCATACACTCGGACATCGCGCTTTGGTCATCGCGCTTGAAACATTTCTACGGTGGTACGGTACCGTACCGTACACTAGTACCTAGTTGTTATTGTACTCATAGCATTGCCAGGTGACTCGCAGGACTCCAGGACGTTGTTTCCGAAACACAACCCGGAAACCATGACCATGACCAAGAAGTTGACGACCATGGTGGAATCTTCCTATTTTCAACAATGGTGGGATGTATGGTCGTCCCGTATTCTGGTAACGCTGGCTATTCTTTTTGTATGGGATTGGTGGCAACGGCGGAACAGCACCACTGACTGCCAAGAGCAACAACAACAACAACAATCCATGACCTATCACGATCTTTCTACAGAACCTGCTCCGCCAACAACAACAACAACAACAACAACAGCGACAACCCGAACCAATCCATTGTTGGATCGATTCGAACAACAACAACAACAACAACAACAACAGGCAGCCCTAGAAAAGAAAGATAAAGAACCTGCGGAGCAACCTGTGCAGCAAGGCAAGCCCAGTGATGCCACCAATTCAGCTGTGCCGACGGTCAAGGAAGAATCCAAAAAGGAGGAGGCAACCCCTACTACTCGTACCTCCAACAACAACATCATCAACAAAACTGCAAGCGCGAAAGCACCCCGAACAGCAGTTTCTTCAACCACTACATCTCACCCGCCACTCATGTCTTCCCGGATCAGCAAACATCCAGGTATGGCAGGTTTTTGGTATTGGTATCAAGTGGAAACCAGTCTCTTTCGAATCTACACCCTCACACGGTCCGACGGTGTCGAGGTAGTCCCTCCCTATATTCCTCATTCCTACCGAGGAACTGTACCCATCTTTTTGCACGTCACCAATCATACTGCCTACACACTCAAAGTATATTGGGTAGACTACAAGGGCAAACATGTCCCCAAGGGGACACTCAGGCCGGAACAATATTGGACCCAAACCACATGGATCGATCATCCATGGGTCTTTGAGGATGAAGCAACGGGTATACCATTGCTATACTATATTCCGTATCGAGTGATTCCAACGCTGCCCGAATGTCCAACTGTATTGCCGGAGGATCCGGATACAGGTGTTCATAAATTTACCGTTGGTCGGCCTCGATATCCATTGGTGTTGGACAACCAGGATCAAGATCAAACCCTCTTTCCACCCTATTACATCTCCGTGAACGATCCAGTCTTGCCTCATCCACCCCAACAATATTTTACCACTCCCTTGGATGCTATTACTTGGACTCTCCAGCATTTGGACCGCATGGGATGGGAACGTCAGGATCCAACCATTGCCTTGTTGCAAAAGTATCTCCACAATATTATCCAATCTCCCGAGGTTGTCAAGTATCGACAGTTACGGATACGTTCCTCATCCAATACTAAATTTGGGACCATTTGGAAGTCTCCACCCCTCCAAGGGCTCTTGTTGGCTGTGGGGTTTGTTGAGGTACAAGGATATGCTGAATTGGGTGGATCGGACGTGTTGCCCCGTGCATGGGTACAGGATGTTGCCTTGTTGTCCAATCGATTGGCGCAATGGCAGCAGCAGCAGCAGTCGGATGATCTTGTTGGCGCTGCAAGTTCGAGACTGGCAGGGCAACAAGTGCGTCAACCGCAAGGGGCGGATGGATTTGGTCGGGCAGGGTATGGTCGAGCCGGGGCCATGGGATTGTTTGATGATTGAATGAATGAATGAATGAATGAATAATACGGAAACAAAACGAATACTGATAGTAATCCATTGCTGCTACTCGTACAGTGTTCACCGTCAAGCTACCGCATGTCTGCCTAGGTAGTACATACCAGCAAAAAATATTACAATAAGACCAATGCAACCAGAATGGCAATAGATTGTACTTTACTAGTAGGTAGTACCGGTTGACTGGATCCAAGTAATGCTAAACTGCTCACTACGGTACGTATTTTTAGATTTTTGGGGGGAGTCAATCTTACACGGACGCAGCCGAAGTATCCAAAGTGTATCCCACACGTTCCAACAAGAGATCAAAATCAATGTTGCTCTCATAATGTTCAATAGCCTCGTTGGCACGGAAGGCATCTTCCGAATTCAATTTGGGTGTAAATTTGTGAATCATATCCATGACTTTGTGTGTCGGATAAGGAGCCAACAAGACTGGTGGGGCTTCGTCGTTGTCTCCATTGACACCTTCAATCATATCCAATACTTGTTGGCTGAGAGGAAATTCATGGGTTCCAGTAACAATCAAGACGGGCTGTTCGTCAGTTGCTACTCCGTGGTAGTGAGGATGGTCCAACAAGAAACCCAACAGAATATCGTTTCGCGACGAGTGGCAAACATAAATGGTGCGGGTCTTTCGTTTGTTGAGGGTTTGGAAGAATACGCGGAGGGAGGTGGCGACCAAATTCAAATCCTCAACATGATAGTGCTTCAGTCGGTGCTTTTGTCCTGTCAATAGCTTGGTTCCAAACAGACGCTCCAAATCACTCAAGGCAGGGCAACCCAAAAAGGGACGGTCGGGAACCAAACCAAGGAGAGGAATTTCTCCTCCCCAGTGGAGGTCCAATGCCTTTTGAATATATTCTCGGGTTTGGTCCATTTTATCAGGACGGACACGGTTGACAATAACTCCCGCCACTTCAACATTGTTGAGGTCGCAAAGTGCCTTGTTGAGCGACAAATTGTCAAATGTATTTCCGACACCGCCATTGGCGACCAACACCATTTTACCGCCGAGCCAACTGGCCACTTCGGCATTGCAGGCCTGGATGACACTACCCACAGCGCAATGACCCGTTCCCTCGCAAAGAATGACATCCGAATCCGCCTTGACCTTGGCATACGCATCAAGAATCTTTTCCTTTTGTTGGTCTTTGGTAACAAGACCGTCCAAAAAATCTTTGGTGTATCCTTTTGGAATAATGACTGGATTGGCCGTTCGGTAATCCTGATGAGGAGTCAATCCAAAATGTTCCAACACAAGAACAGCATCCTTGTCAACTTGAATGGTTTCCCCATTCTCATCCTGGACGGGCAACCAATGTTGACCGACGGGCTTCATAAAGCCAACACGTCCGAATCTCTTTTGCAATCCGCTCATCAAAGCAAGGGAAGTCGTTGTTTTACCAACATGTTGTCGGGTAGCGGCTACATAAATCGGACATGGTTCCGAGGCAGATGATGATGATGTTGTCGTCGAGAAATAATTGGCTGCACTTGCAACAGCGGTACCGGGAGCCAATCGACGGAGATGACCCTTGCTGTAAGGAGTAGAAGACCTGGCGGCGGTACCAGCGATAGCAGTAACAGTAGAAGTAGCCCATTGGAGAGAAGCTACCGGTCTGGTAGTTCGCAGACAGGTAGACATGGTTGGAGGGTGTGATGTTATTACTAACACGTTCGTTGGTTATATTATTAGGGAATTTGTCGGAACAAAGACAATACGATTACCAACAACAACAACTTGTTGGGTCTGTTTGCACTCCGACTCGTCTTTTGTGACCGCACAAAATAACTGCACATGTGCGAGGATGATGTTGAGGAGCGATCAACACAACATGCTGCTATTATGTAACGGTCCCCCATTGGTGGATAGCACGTGAAAGCATTCGTACATGATGGTCTCGTAGAAACGCCGTAGAGTCGGAAACCATAAAGGAGGAACCCGAACACCACCACACACCGGTCTTCTACGACAAAACTATGGCTGTTCTACGAGACATAGATTCGTAGCGTCGCACTGCGACAAGGTTCGGATATGATGATGTCGTTCACTACTCGTACAGGCTTGGGTGTTGGCAGTAGTACCTAGTTGCCTTGGTGTTGCTGTGGTCATCGACCTCCAGCTACACCACCAAGGTAGTAGCGCACAAGGCCCGAGGACAATGACCTTCACTACCGATACAGCAAGAACTTTGGTGCAAACTCTCCCTTGTCTACAATTCAGGGCTATCTACCTAGTCGAGAACAGGTTACAGCTCTAGAACTAGCCAAAGTATTATCATCCCAGTAGTTACAATACTCTCAACCTTACTTGCTACAACAAAGTTGTTTAGGTTGCGAAACCTTCCAACTTCATTTGTTCATACAATTGGCGATAGTCCACGTTGTTTCGCTTGCGCTTTCGACTGGATGGATCTCCATCCTCGCCTTCCGCTGACCCGAGAAGGGCTTGTCGCGATTGGGCTTCCATTAGCCGCATTTTTTCCAACTTTTGTTGACGTTTGCGTTCTCGCTCTTCAATCAGGTGCTTTTCGAATTGGCTTTCCCATTCACAGTCCTGACGGTCATACAATTCTCGCGAACGACCTCCGTCTACCAATGCTCGAACGTGCGAGGCGACAGATCTGGCAAATGGACTTACAATACCTCCGTGGATCTTGTATCCACCTTCCAATACACTCACAATGCGACCGTTGCAACAGGTGTTGGCCATTCGAACCAACTGTTCGGTAACCCACTCGTAGTCGTCTTCCACCATACCCACGTATCCAAAGTTCATGGTATCTTTCTTGTGGGCATCAAATCCAGCGCTGATCAAAATGAGGTCAGGGTCGAATTCACGGAGGCTGGGTAGAATCTTTTTCCTGTACGTATCACGAACTTCCAATCGTTGCATACCAGGGATGGCATCTCTGGTTGGAAGACTCAATGCACAATTCATGATTTTGCAGCAATTCGATTTCGCGTCATCACCCATTCGTGTCCAGGTTTGACTAAGGAGAAAGTCTGTCAGGTTGGGAGATTCCACCATAGAAGGGTTTTGGATTGCCTCGGAAACGAAGGCTTTTCCAGATGCAGGGTAAAACCAACCGCCTTGAGGAGTCTCTCCAAACTCTTCCAAACCACGGGGTCCGTAGCCGTGAGTGGATGCAAAAAACACATTGTGGATATCTGTTTCATCCAACCAAGGGCGGTACCGAGGGGCGCCGAGTTCACCAACCGCAAATGGGGTGCGAACAACAGCCTTGTCCACAGCGGGAACCAATTGCCGGATGATTTCTTCTGTACCATTACCATGGTGGACATCAAAATCAACAATTGCAATCTTCTTAATTCCTTCATTGCGATACATAGATCGGGCATAGGAGGCCCCAATGGCAACGTTGTTTAGAAAGCAAAATCCATGGGAGCCACCCTCTGGATCATTCGCACATCGGACAATACCCCTGGGACCCGCGTGGTGACCTGGTGGTCGGACGACACAAAAGGAGTTTCGGAAATCACCCGATACCACTCGGTCAATTGCTTCACAGACACCGCCAGCAGCCCTGAGTGCAGCCTCAAAAGTCCATCGAGACATTGTAGTGTCGGCATCCAAATGAGACAAAGCAGAGGGATGATCTGGAATGGAAGAACTCATCCTGCTGATAGTTTCAACGTAACTATACTCGTGAATCTGTAGAAAATAAAACGTAAGGCATTGATGCAACATTCAATGGAACTCTCCGCATGGTAGTTCTTACCTTGAGCACATCAGACATGGCAGCACGTCTCGTCTCATTTTCCCATGTACATTGCCCAAATTCCCCAGTTCTCAAAATTCCCGTCTCTTGATCTGCCAATACTGTCAGACGTCGGACATTTTCTGGAGGTGGGTCTACATTGGGATCTCTTCGCATGGGTGGACAGGTTCGATGCAATCCGCACAGTTCGTGAGTGACGAAAAGCGTAGTGGAGTCTGGGTCAACGACCAGGTCTCTTGGTGGTGCGACGGTGCCAGACGAAGGAGGGCCGCCTAGAGTTTCCAACAAGTCTTTGGGAATAAACATTCCTCGTTTGTGAGCATGTTGCCCAGGGGTGAATCCTCTGCGATCGGCCAAATCGGCATTGGCTCCTGCCTGCAGCAATAGCCTTGCGACAGTCCAGTTGCCTCTCGTGCACGCAACATGTAAGGGTGACTGTCCCACAGAATTGGTGGCATCAACTTCAATACCAGGACTCTTCAACAGCATCTGTGTGACGGCGGCTTGCTCGCTTGCAGCCACAGGCGATGGGACTTGCTTCCCTGAAGGAGTAGGCGTTTCACCTGGCCGTGGTGTGTACCCTGGAATGTGATGACTGGCATTGGGTACAGTGCCATCTGGGTGATGATGGTGCAACTGAGGGATTCTTGGATGGCCGGGCGCTACAGCTGTTGTAGGACCCTTTGTCCGAACTGTATCGAATTTCGCTGCTGCATGAAGTGCCCTCCCTTGAGAACGGTCTGCTCTCAAGTTCAAGGTGCCAGCTCCCGATTCTGTCGACAAAATGTAAGCGACGACATTTGGTAGGTTGTACATACACGCTAGATAAAGTGGGGTGTGCATGGCGTCGTCCTTGGAAGTGAGATCAACACCGTTCTCAGCAAGAAATTTTACACACTCAAGGGCAAATAGTGCATGCTTCTCGTGGGAACCCATGCTGATTGCGGCATGAATAGGAGGACTTCCATCGCTCTTCTTGTGAACAGATGCCCCCGCTTCTACCAAAAGCTTGACATGCTCCAACTTCCGAGAATGAATAGCAACATGAATAGGAGTGTTTTCGTCTGTATCCCTTTCGTTAAGGTTGTGAGGACAATAATATCGCGCTTTCTTTAGCTTTTTGGCAGCAGGAAGACCACCGCTAGGGGTCCCTTCTACATCCCCTCCCTTTACAGGTGTGCCCTGCTCCAGTTCTTTTGCCGGTGCTACTTCCATGGGAGTGACCCCTTCAGAACGGGCTGCCTCAGCAATATCCTTTGCAATTTCGTCATCCTTTGTTACCATTGGAGTGTCGATTGGAACTGCCTTGTCCCCCAAAGTTGGGTCAGCATCTTCCCCAACCTTGGCAGCTCGGAGCGGTAGAGGTTGTGGTGAATGGCCAATTGCTGCCGCATGAGCTGCAGCAGCAGAATCATTCTCATCCGAAGACGAGTTTCCATCCGAGTCCATACCGTGTTGTGGGCTTTCTTCTTCGTCATCATCGTCTGAATCCCCTTCTTCGTCCAGAGGCACAAAAATTAATTTCTGTGCAATCCAAAAAATGAGCATGAAATCTTGACGGTTGACACACAGAGCACGCTGGATCCTCCGGAATCCGGAGCAGCACCAAAAACACAAAAAACCCTCACAACTTCACAGAAAAAGACTTACCCTCAATGCTTCGGGTTCCTCAAACTCACAACAATCATGTACAGGGTACCTCTTAGATTCTGCCGTTGAAGGCTCACCGTAGGCGTAGTCATCGTCCGAAGATCCAGCCTCGTCGCTCATGGTCACAGGCTGCGGCCGACAGCTAAATTTCTCGAAAGGTGGTTATCGCGAGTCCTCTTGGGACATGCGGCGCAACACCGTCGATTCGTTAATCAATCCCGAGCTGGGCACCGAATACAAGGGGTCGGCTCCCGAGAAAGTGAGAACGTCCTCCCATTTTTGTGTCGAACCATGCGCCCAAATCGTGCGGTGGATACCGAGGATAGCATTCCGAAGAGTGCGCAAGAACCGCTCGTTTGGGGTATCAGATAGCGACTGTTATATAACGAGCCAAATTTTTAGACACATTTTACCGAACACGGGACCTAAAGATATCCTTCGACTTCCGACATACCTCGAAACGCTACTGCTGGTGTGGATTTGTACGTACCTCGAGAAGATACACGAGCTCCAGATGCGAATCGAGGAATTGACCAATGAAAACGCAGAAGTCGTTAGAACCGTTGAAACTCAGGTTCAAATTCAATCCACCGTTGCGGTGAACGTCAAGCCTCCACATTTTCCTTGGTGGGTGGACGCCTTTTCTTTGGACTCGTCCTTCTTGTCACCCGACACCCGACCCTCTCAGAACAAAAGAGCCTCCACTCATACAACAGAGTTGAGTGAGCCTGCGGACTCACTACCAGCACTTGCTACGTTCTTTCTCACTTTAACACCATGTCTTTCAGTGATATGAACGATATCGTCGAGGCACCTGCCAATGAAACCGAGGAGGGAATCACCGGTATGTCAGCAAGAAAGCATTCCTTGGAAACTGTGGAAATTGTCAAGAGATGTATGAAACTCATCTTGTGTTGCTTTGTTGTTTGGATCATGTTTCACTACAGTCGCCATTCGTATGCGTCCTCTCAATAGGACGGAGGGGAATGGGAGACGTATTTGGAAGGTACTTCCCAAATACAATTCCGTCAGTCAGACCACAGAAACTGGCAAGCCTTTGAGTGAACGTGTGACAGGTCGTACTTTTTTCACTTTTGACAAAGTCTTCGGGGAAGAAGTCAACACTACCCAGGTCTACGATAGTGTTGCAAAGGGAATCGTAGACTCTGTTGTCAATGGTTTGAATGGTACCATCTTTGCTTATGGACAAACATCCAGTGGAAAGACCTACACCATGCAAGGTTCAGGAAGTATTCAAGATGGAGCTTCCTCAGCTGGAGGTATCGTCCACATGGCTGCCAACGACATCTTCTCGCAGATTCAGTCTCAGCCCAATCGCATGTTTCTTGTCAGGGCTAGTTTCCTCGAAATCTACAACGAAGAGGTCCGCGATCTCCTCTCTGACTCGCTACAGTCTCTCCCAATCCGAGAGGATCCAAGAAGGGGAGTTTTTGTTCAGTCACAAGAGGAGATCGTGACTGATTTTGAAAGTTTGTTGAAGATGTTGTTCCGCGGAGAAAAATCTCGGGCCATTGCCTCCACTGGAATGAATGAAAGGTCTTCGCGTAGTCACACTATTTTCAAAGTCACTATTGAAAGTCGCGAAAAGGAACCAGAGGGTGAGGATGCAGACTCCAGTGACTCTTCCCATGACGGAGCCGTTCGAATCTCTACCCTGAATTTGGTTGATCTAGCTGGGTCAGAAAGTGTCAGGCACACCGGAGCAACAGGCGAACGACAAAAAGAAGGTGGAATGATCAATCAAAGGTACGTTCTAAGCTGGTATTGATTCGATTCTTTGACTTGATCAACCTCACAGTGTTTCTCTTTTACAGTTTGTTGACGCTTTCTCGTGTCATCGTTGCTTTGGGGCAACCCAATCAGCTCCACATCAATTTCCGTGATTCCAAACTTACTCGCATTTTACAACCTTCACTCTCTGGAAATGCGAGAATGGCCGTCATTTGTTGTGCAACTCCATCTGAGCTATATTTGGAAGAAACTCGTTCAACTCTGCAATTTGCTTCGAGAGCAAAACTCGTCAAGACAAACGCTCAAGTGAACGAGGTGCTCGACGATCGTTCCATCATTCGCAAATTGCAACGCGAACTCGCAGAGGCGCGACGACAAGGTTCGGTACCAGAGAGTGCCCATCTGCGTGCTTTAGAAAACAAAGCAGCTTCCGCAGGGACAGCGGCTTCCGAGGCCAATGCAAAACTCCGTCGACTGAAGGAATCCATTTTGAACGCTAGCTACCTCTTTTCTAGTCGAAGCGAGATTGACAAAGAAAATAGTGTGGATGCAGTTGATACCAACATTGTTGGCTCCAATGGACAAGGCAGGAAGCGTCGTTTCTCTGATGGAGGTGTGTCCTCATCGATCAATCTCACTCCAACTAAGATTGCGAATCAGGCTGAGGTTCCATCCACAGCCCCTAGGAAAAAAGAGAAAAAGGAGACTCGCCTCGACTTGTCACCTGTTTCAGAGTTGCACCTCATCCGCGAAGCCCTTTCTCATCGCAACAAGTACATCCAGTCGCTCCGGGAGTCGTTGAATGAGCAAACTAGCCAAGCTCAAATGCAAGAGGAGAAATTGAGAGAACTTGTATCGGAGAACACTGGGTTGAAGGAAGACCAGGTGCAACACAATGAAGCTGTGCAATCTCTGAAAGACGATATTTCTCGAGTCCAATCCAACCTCCAAGCAACCATTTCAGAATACGATACCATTTTGACCGAGAAAGATGCCGAAATTCTCAACAGTGTCCAGAGGTTGTCAGTTGAAAAAGAAAACCGTGAGAAAATAGCTGCAGCCCAGTCCAACACCATTGCGGAACTTGCAGATTTACAATCGCGATTTGAAGCCCTTCAGGAGGAACGGGTCCGCGGCGCATTTGAGGTAGCCCAAGCAGCTGAAGAGAAGGAAAAGTTGATGGTCGAACGAGAAACTGACAAGCATGCACTGCAAGATATGAACGGCAAGATTGCTTCCATTACTGCAGACTTCAATGAAGCCGAACACGCTCGTGTGGTTGCAGAAGAAAAGATTGCTAGTTTGGAAGTTTCCTTGTGCGAAGAAAAGGAAAAGAACCAATCTTTGTACAATGACTCTCAAAATTTGAAATCGGAGATCACCGAATCGCAAGCCATTTTGTGTGACAGTATGCAGAAATGGGAAACAGAAAAGGCAGAAATCCTTTCTAGGTTGGAGGCAGTGTTGGCAGAACGCAATATGGCTTTGGAACAATCTCAGCAGTATGAAGGTGCACTGAAACAAGCTGAAGAAAGAGTTTCCATGTTGGAAAGCACAATGGCCGAACAACAGCAATCTAGTGCAGTTGTCAAACAAGAACTCGAATCCCACATCGAGACAGCTTCTGTTGAGTTAGCACACGTTCAGACTGAGCTCTCCACTCAAGTAGAGCACACTAACCTTATGGAAAATAGGTGCAAATCCATGGAGGAACAAGCAGCGACACTGCGTTCCAACTTGGAAGCTATTTCGAAGGAAAAAACAGTTCTGGAAGAAAAGACCGCTTCTCAGTCAATTGAAGTCAACCAATTGACGGAGCAACAACATGATCTCAGCAATCAACTTTCGCTGCAACTTGAAAGAACACTTGCAGCCGTTGAAGAAAGAGATAGTTTGGCGCAATGTTTGGAGAACATCAAACGTTCCAACGAGAGTCTGAATGAGCAAATCCAACTTGCGGGGCAATCTCAAGAGACATTGGCTTCAGAGCTAGATTCTACACAGAAGCAGCTCCGGGAGCTTGAAGAGGTCAAGTACGGGTTGGAGAGCACAGAGAAAAATCTTCGTTATGAGCTTGATGCTGTCAAAAATCAATTGCAGGAATGGGAAGCCAAGCTGGCTACATGTGAATCAGAGAAAGAAACTCTCAGATTGGTCCTTCTTGACTCTGTGAAGCAAACCGAGCATGAACGGGATACGATTCGGAAGGAGCTTGAACAGGCAGTTCAGGAATGTCAACAATTCCACACTCAAAATGCCGAACTTCGTCAGGAAATCCAAGCTGTCCGTTCAGGTTTTGTTGCTCTCCGAACAGCGTCTACGTCGAAAGAGATCGAGAAAGCCGAATTCGTCCGGACTATCGGAATGTTGCAGACAGAGATTGATACAAGTCGTTCCGAAAAAGAAGAACTACAACGCCATTTGAGCTCGATTCAGCATCAGTTGCACGAAGCAGCCCGGCGCCAAGGTGAACAGGATGAATCTCATGCCAAGGCCATCTACGTGAAGGCTGAAGCAATTGCAAATTTGGAGAGGGATATGGATGTCCTTCGCAATGTTCACAATGAAAAACTTGAAGAATTAAACCGTTTCCATAGTCTGCACTCCAAGTGCATTGAACAGATTGAGTGTCTCGAAAGAGAATGCGATGGCCTACGTGAAGCAAACGACGATATGCAAGGCAGTGTTGCGCTACTCTCATGGGAAAAAGAAGAGACCGATAGACTTTTGATGCGCGCGGAGGAAGAAAACAAGTCTTTCAAATTTGAAAGCGATTCTTTGAAACAAGCACTCCAAGATTTGGGCGAAGATGTTACATCCCTAGAGACTGATTTGGCGGATTACTTCCAAGTAAAAGCAAATCTTGAAAGTTTGGAGACCGCATACGACAGTCTTGTGAAAGAAAAAGATCGTTTGGAGATTCTACTTTTTGAAGCTCGGGAGAATTCGAGTACTTCGTCACAAGAATTGGAGTCTCTCAGGAGTGTCGTCAATGAGTATGGCGGTAAAAACAACAAACTTGAACAAGACGTAGCCAATGGCAATGCTGAAATCGACAATTTGAAAGAAATGATCAACTCCATGAGAATGGAGATGGAAAGCGTGCAAACTTCCGCTGATGAGCAAGGTCTTGATTTGGAACGACTGAATGAAGAGTTGCTCATTGCCAGGAAATCATGTGAGGAGCTGACATCCAAACTTGAGGATGCCCTTGGCTCCATTGACCAAATGGGGTTGGAACAACAGCAATCACTGCAGGAGCTAGAGGCTTTGAAGGTTGAGAACGTTTCTCTACAAAGCCGTTGCATGTCACTTGAAGCAGAGAAAATGGCGAGCTTGGCCGAGTTGGATTCAACCAGGGCTACATCTTCTGAAGAACACCAGCAGTATGAAAATCAAGTTGAATCATTGCATGAGGCTTTTTCGCAAGAAAAGGCACTACTCAAGGAAACCCAATCCGAGTTGGTGGTATCCCAGAAAGCAATGGAAGACTTGCAGGTCCAGCTAGAGTCAGCACAAACGGAGAAATCGGACTTGGGGGACAGGGTAAAAATCTTGCTGTCAGAGAATGAGAGTTTGGAGGAAAGACTCTCTGAAAGTGAAACAAGAATTGAAGCCGTGATGGCAGATGCTGATTCCGTCAAGCACGACCTTGCCCAATTGCCAAAGATAAAGGAATCTCTTAAGGCTGCTGTTGCCAGTGAAGAGGCAGCACTACGTGAAGTGAAAAACCTGAAGCAAGAGCTGGAGCAAAGTGTTGTTGCTAAGCAAAACGTTGTGGAAAGTTTGAAAGCTAGGGAGTCGGAACGTGATGACGCTGTTCGTATGTTGGATGACCTATATCAGAAGAACAACGAACTGTCTTCTGAGTTGGCAGAATCGCTTTCGAAAGAACTCCAGACAAAGATGACCGATGAGATCTCACAGCTTCAACAGGCGAATACGGAACTGAAGCAACTACTTGTGAGTGCAAATGAGTCTGAAGAGCGTCTACGCATGAGGGAAACTACTCTTGAAAATGAGTTGGAGATGCGTAGAAGAGAACTAGAGGATACCCAGTACAGGTTGTCATTGGTTGAGGAGGAATTACAACAATCGGAGTTGGCCTTTTCAGAAAAAATCAATGAAAGTCGGTTGACAGACGATAGTGAAGTAGCCCAGCTTCAACAAGAAGTGCAGTCTCTTCGTTCTGACTTGGAATCGCAACGTTCTCAGTATGAAGCGTCACAGGCCGAACTCGAGAAGAGGATGGGAGATGAGCAACGAGTTTTGATACTGGAGGGCGAGAAGATCATGGAGGGGCTTCGTACAACTGTATCTGAGTTGGAAGAACGGCTGCGTGTAAGCGAAGCTGAGGCCTACAGAGCGAGACAGTTAGCAGAAGAAGCTCAGGACCAAAGGGATCAATACGAAAAGAGCCTCAAGTCTCATGACACGTCGGTCGATGATCTGAAGGGAGTACTTTCTCGTCGAGAGTCTGAGATTTCTGAACTCCAAGCTGAACTCAAAAAGGTTCGCACTGACTGTTATGCTTTCAAAGAAAGTGCAATTGACATGAAGGACAAGGTGAGAAAGGCCTCCAGAGACACCGATAGAGCATATAGAGAGAAGGAAAAGGCTGAAAGTGAACTTGCCTCCCTGCAACGAAAGATTGAAAGCCTACAGTCGCGTATCTCCGAACACGAAGATGAGTCAAAGCGCCTGCAAGCTGCTCTTCGTGATAGCACTGTCAATCAAACAAAGATTGAACAGTCGAACAATGAAAATAAGACTCTTAGGACTCAGATCAAAGCTCTTGAACAAGAGAAGGCCGATCTTGCGACGGAGGTTACCAAGGCCAAGCACATGCAATCAGATGCACCAGTCAATCAGGAGCTTCGTGCCCACGTTGATCAACTTGTTTCTCAGATACAACAAAAGGACCAACGCATCAAAAAGCTCGAGGCTGTTCGATTGACAAAGGAGCAGGTTGAGTCTATCAAGAAAATGAAAATGGAAAACAAAAAGTATGACAAACAACTCAATGAGCTAAGGAAAGAAAATTCGACACTGAAATCACAAATTGGTGCAATTGGAACTGATGAAATCCTCCGTACCGAATTGAGTGAATTGAGATTTGACAAGGAAGCACTTGAAAGTAAGCTTCGAAAGTTTGCCGCACACTGTCAACGTCTCGAAGACGACAAGGCAGGAAATGTTGAGACGTTGAGGTCTTGCAACATTCAATTGGATAACTTCCAAGGTGACTTGAATGAGGCGATTGTATCTCTATGCGACCGACTGGCCTCCCTGGAGAATGCACCGGTACCAACGTTCGACGCGAAGGCTATGGAAACGGAAATTAGAGCACTGAGGGAGAAGGAAACGACTTTGACTCATAGTTTGACAAAGTATCAGTCCGAAGTTCAACGGCTGCAGGGCAAGTTGAAAGCACTTCCTGACAGAAATAAGGAGGCTGACGAGGAAGCTACTCGGAAGTACCGTTTCCTAGAACAGGAAAACCTGCAGTTGATGCGTGACTTGAAGACAACGAAGAGACAACTGCAATCGACTCGGGATGAGCTTGAGATGCTCAGAGTCAACGGAATGGATACGGCGACAATGGACTTCGGTGGGGCCATTGCAGCACAGCCAAGTTCTACCTCTGGAAGTGTATTTTCCGCGTCTAGCTCATCTACTCTCGGAGGTGTCATCGGAGATGGGAAATCGATTGCCAACATCCATGAAGAGCATGACAAAGAGAACACAGGGAACAAAATGCCAAGAAGAAGTGTGGGAACTTCGAAGAAACGAGAGTCTTTGAATCATCACGTCCCTGGGTTGGGCGAGATGGCCATTCAAGGAGACGATACAGGGGAATGCAAACAAAGCTAGACATTAATAGTACCATGATACTATAATAGCACTTATTCACTCTAGATGCAATGAACGTGGTCAGATCACTAGCATACCTGAGTAGTCCACGACCAGTAGTCATCATTGCCAGGGATGCATTCCGCAGGCGCAGGCGAGGCACAATTTCGCAGGGTGGCAACAGTGTGCTCAGCAGAGAGCAGCTCTCGCGCTTTTTCGTAAGCGAGGAGGGCATCAATGCCATCTTCAGGCTTCCAAATTCTCTCGGACTTCGCCTCCCACCTCCAATAGTCCGGGTCAGCTGATTCTTGAATCACATTTTTCTCTACTTGCGTGCTAGCATACTTCAACTCGTTGGCCACGATGGTATCGGCTGAAACCAGAACGCGAGCTCTCTCTTCGACGAGAATCTGTTGGATAATGAAAGGTTTCATGTCCTGGGAATCGGGCCAGTCCCAGTACGAAGTGCTAGAATCTCCCACTTCCTCCGTGGTTTCAAGAGCAGTAGCGTTCTTGTTGGCATCCTTGATTAAGTTTGCCTCAATGTGAGCAGCAGAGAATAGATCATCATTGGCCGTTGCATCTGATGGCCAATCCCAGTAGGAGTCTTGCTGTTCTTGCTTGGAAACGTCAGCTGCACTTGCATCAGCTTGGGAGGCCGAGGCTTCTCGGGGATCGGTAAGAGGTAAAAAGTTGGACTTGACAGTCTGGTTAAGAGTCTGCAAATCCAAGGTAGCTGCGAAAGCATCTACTACAGAGGAGACCTTCTTACGGTTGGGTGCCATGGCAGATAGATTGTTGTGTAGGGGAGTGTCGATGAATCGGAGGTTGTTGGATGATGTGAGGACAACAGCAAACGGTTGATTTATTTTGTGAGCTCGTATATGCCATCACCTGGGGCAAGTCTTGAAAGGTGCCATCCTACGCGTTCTTCCGTACAAATCGTGCTTCTCATGATGAGCCGACTCGAACCCCATCATGTCACCCATCACAAGGAGCCAATAAGCGCTGACAACCATGCGAACACCGCCGAAGCGAAATCAGTAAGTCGAATCTCATCTGGCGGACCCGCCTTCGCCAAGCGAAGGGCTCGTTTGTGTCACGTATTTTACACCTACAACAACGTCGTGTTGTGGACTGGGTGTAGGAGGAGGAGGAGGGTTCGTACGTACGCACTGACGACATCAATAGTGGCCGACGAACCCAAAACTGCAGCCGATGAATCTTCGCTTTTTTCGAAAAATGGAAAATGAAACTGCACTCCTCCATCAAAACGGAAGTGGAGGCAACAGTACGTAGTAATGGGGCCAGCCATCGGCACATCAACGTTGACAATAAATTGTACTATGCCATAGGTTATGGTAGCACCACCGGAGCACGGTAGGTAGATTTCTTCCTTTTGCAGATTCTGTCGTCTTTTCCATACTTCAGTGCCTCAAACACTCTCCTATTTCACTACTTTAGACAGTGTTTCCTGTGTTTCAGAAAGTTGCAAATGGAATATTGGTTCATTGGGAGTCATCATGGTTTGACAACAACAGCACCTGTGCGCTTTTGAACAAAGGAAATGACATGCACAAGGAGATGAATCTGCCATCAATCATCATTATTGTTGACATCATCGGTACCAACACGCTTTCGTTGATAGCTGATAGCTCTAGAGTTAGTAGCACGTTTTGGCAGATACGAACCCTGTCACGCTAGCTTGGAGATTCATTGCCGGTCTACCTACAAAAGTTGGTTTATTTTGCTGCAGTTTGCATCCACGTAGACCAATCCGGCTGCAGCAATCAGTCCACAGTCCATTCTCGATCCGTGCTCCTAACCAAAGTTCCCAATCCCTGCGGGAATCGTATTTGTAATTTCAACTTGCGTTGTTCCACGTACTAATTGTACGTCTCCCATGTACTGTTGCATTTGTACAGATTGGATGTCAGCCTTCGCAAATGCAGAAGGCGTGGGCTCACCAAATATATTTCACCGAATTTCCCGCGTTCTATCTGGAGAACACTCGACAACAACGACGACGACGTGTCGGATCCTCACACAATTTTGCTCTTCGGCATCTCAAGATCCCACCACCAGCATATCCAAACACTACTACAACTACAACCACTTACACCATGGCCCCAAACCGCAAAGCCCTCTCTTCCTTGTTGCAATCTTTGCCTACTAGTGAACTCTCCGGTCTCCGTGAGACAGTTCAACCCAAGTTTTTGCCTCTTACACATCCTTTGGAAGCCCAACAACACCAACAAACACAACAAGCCCAGTGCGAAGCTCCTGTTGCCGCCACTTCCTCTTCTACCGAAGCAGCCAACTATTGGGATTGGGAAAGTGATGTCAAGGATGATAGTGGATACATTCTTTCTACCGACAATATCGTTTCCAACTTGATTGCTTCGGCTAAGACTTCTACTGCCGCCCCTGCATCGGAATCTTTGAATCCCGATTCCGATGATTACTGGGCCGAAGCCGGTCAATCCGCTTCTGCTGACATTTCTGTCATTGAGACCCAACCTCAATCCTTTGTCGTTGAAAAGGATGTTACTGTCCGCTTGACTCCTGCTGTTGCCATGGAACAAGCTGAAGCTTCTGACTATTGGACCTGGAGGTCCGAGGCTGAACAAAAGGACAGTGCCGACTATTGGGCCTGGGAATCCAAGCCCATGCCTCCTACCGATGCCAAAGCTGAAGTTATCAATGCCATTCTTCAATATGAAGCAGCTCGTTTGTTGATTCAAAAGTCCTTGACACTTCCAGCCAAGTGTTGCCAGGAAGCGTCCTTGGTGGCAGCCAATGACCAATACTGGGACATGCCCGAGGCTTTGGACCACTATTGGGACTTCCCTGCCTTTTCCGCCAAGAAGCAAGTTGCCGTGTCAACGGCTGACCAAGCTTACTGGGATTGGTAAACTGCTATTATACTTGTACCACAATAATAACTTGTAACATAACACCTGCTATGCTCATTCTATTCTACTGTTGATTCTGTACAATTCGTTGTCTATTAGTCTTACACACAAGGCTCGTGTGATACATCGGTGGCATGGGTACTGGTATTACCCTTCTCAGCCACTGGTTCATCGGAAGGAGGAGGAGGGTCATCCTCACTACTTCGAACACTCGGATCCAGAAACGCATCCAAACTCGATTTCGAGGTAGTAGAAGCGAGGGATCCATCCATGGTAATTCGGCAGCTGGACGCTTGGAGGTCTCGTGGAATCTCACCTTCCAACTCGGGCAGTACCAACGAGGTTGATCGACCCGAAAGAGGTTGAACGGAATCAGGTAGAGGTTGGGAAAGGACTTCGCCACCTACCACCACGTCCTCGTCATGGCCAACAATCGAAGAACGAAGTACTCCATCAACCTCCTCCTCCTCCTCGGTTGTATAGTACTCTCTGAGATCCCTGGCTGTATTGCGGATCCGCGCGGTCAGGTTTGTCGAAGACGAAAGCCTGGTATCCTCTGCCATTGGAATGGCAGAATCTGTAGTACTGCTGGCTCCAGAAGGCTTATAGGAACTGCTACTACTTGTTCTTCGTTTCGACGGCACTGTGGTCCCCACATGCATGAGTCCATCTTTGGAGTCGTCGACCACGGCAACTTCGTTTACATCTGGAAGGCCTGGTGTCAGTAGATTGGAACGACTCCGTCGTTGAAAGCGGGCCACGAAAGGTGGATTCCGGTTGTCGTGCAAAGAAGCACCCTCGTTCTTCTTATTCTTCTCATTCGCCTTTCCTTCGGGAGAAGTACCTCTTTCCGCCATTCTTGGAGTGTTGGTGCGACCCAATCGAGGAAACCGTGAAACAAAAGGTTTGGTAGTGCTCGATTTGACGGGAAATCCACCATAGAATTCTCCGGCTACCACCTCAACCTCCTGGGAACCTTTCGACGCTGGGGTATTGGGATCTGCTGGTGCTGTACCCCCATTCGACTCTTCTCCGTTCACCATTTCAGCATTGACACGTTTGCTACCATTCATGGCAGTCTTTGACTTTGTACTCGTCGACAACCGAGGAATATCTTGTTGCAAACATGCCATGTATATTACTTGTATTGTGGATAAACCAGGGTAAGCAGATCGGACCCTCAAGTAGTTCGGTTTGTTGTAGACAATAACGTTGAAGAATCCCTGTAGTGGTTGAAACATGACCATGAACAGCAAAAATACAAAAAGATCCGCTTCATGTTCGTAGGTGTAACCAACGGATTCCATTACCCGTATCACAAACGTTGCCCAGTAGGTGGCCATGAACGTGGTAACATAGAGATACCCTTGTGTGGCTACCTCCCGTATCTGTGTGACCTTGATCTGAGCACGTTCACTTTGGTCCACTTCATCAGGAGCCAGTATCCGTCGGACAAACAGAACAATTGTGATGTTGTTGCCAATCAAGCTAAACAACACGAAAATACAGGGCGCGGCAGCCATTATCCACCCGTAGTAATGACTGGTGCAAGTGCTGACATCAATGATTTCACAATTCTCGGGAAAATCGTTCGCCCAGCAGCCGAAACCCAACTCAAGCTCATGATATAACCCTATAGAAGCCCCATATGTTGCCGTCCCTAGGAACCAAACCCAAACAATGGCATGCATCCACACTTCGTATTTTCGCGCAAACTCTTGTCGCTTCACTCCAAAGCGAACCGTGAGCAAGTGGTAGTAACTCAGCATTCCGTTGTACATGACGGCCGAAAAGGAAAATTGAAAAAACCAACCGATCATAGTACAAGTGGCATCATTCCCAATGGCCCATACTCGCTGCGAACTTGAATCGGATGGAATCAGAAATGGACCCAGAGCCAGTGTTGTACTCGCAATGATATCACAAATGGACAACCCCAGAAGCAAGCGATCATACGGCGTTCTCTTGAATCCTTTCCCCACCACCTTGACTGCGATTGTGAGACTCCCAGCTATTGAGAGAAGCGACGAAAATACCCCAACAATTGCCAATACTTTTTCCTGGCTTGGCGACAAGCTTGACAACGAAAGATCCGGGGGTAGCTGCACTGAGGGAGCACTCGAGGGATGTAACGAGTAGTGCGCCATTGAAGGAGCTACAAAAGCAAGGCTTGGTTTAGAAAATGTGAGATACTCTTCGAGTGGGTCGCACAACAAACTGCCACTGATGTGGTGGAGAGAATGGAGAATGAGCCGGTTTCGGTCAAGTACGAGTGCAAGGTGTTGTTGTTGTTGTCGTCGAAGGTATTACGGCATTGCCCTTTCTCATCATGCGTATTTATGGAGTCGTGCTGCCGTGAAGCTCCCATAGTGCACGGAGTACCGGTATTAGTGGCTCTTGTTCTCACAACTTTTGGTCCCCTTCAACTAGGCACTCATTCGGCTATCTTTAAATAAAGCTTCCTTCTTGGGGCCACCCAGCAACCGGAGAACACGTATTACGGTGGTGGTAGCAGCTGCTTGCTGTAGTCGATGGGTTATGCTGAGGAGGACACTACTGTGATGACCAGTTTGTGATCACGTTTTGGCTTTGTGAGACGACTGTAAGTGAGAAAAACCCAGTCAACGAGTTGTCCATACCCGTGCTTGAAGATGCATGCATGTACTAAAGATTTGGGAGAAAATAATGGCACAGACGTTGGTGAATGTGAGAGAGTGAAAGTGGAAATAAAAACTGCTTCTATTGCTTGCCATTCTCGTGGTGTGGCTTGACCTCTACATTCGACTATAGCTCGGTCTAGTAGGCAAGATCGTGTCGGCTCAAATCAACATCATCTTCCTCCTCCTCCCTTCCGGAGACTACATTGGGTGTGTCGGCAGCCTTCCAGACTCCAGGTTGTTGCCGGCTACCTCTCGTCCCCGATTGATCGTGCGCAGCAGTACTGGTCAATCTCGGAACATCCGAAAGAAAAAATGCCACTTGCACTGCTTGATACCATTGTAACTCTGGGTATGCCGTTCGTATTCTCAAATAGTTTGGTTTATTGAAAACAATAGCATTGAAAAAGCCTTGCAGGGGCTGAAAGAATGCAGTCAACACCAAAAAACCAAATATGCGCGCTTCATCCTGAGCTGTGTAGTTGAGAGACTCCAATATCCGCACAATTGCAGTGGGTAGGTAGGACAAGAGAAATGTCCCAACATACAGGTATCCCTGGGTAGCCACTTCATGGATTTGCGTTGCCTGCCTCATCGCCCGTTCATCCCTCAGTTCTTGTCGTGGAGCAAGGATCCGTCGGACATACGAGTAAATAACGACGTTATTGACAAACAGACTCAAAAACACGAGGATGGTCGGCACTGCACCAATCGCCCAGCCATAATAATGACTCGTACAAGTGTCAATGTCGATAATTTCACAGTTTTCAGGATAATCACTCGCCCAACAACCAAAGCCTAAAGCAAGTTCATTGAATAAACCAATGCCTGCACCAAATGAGGCAGTGGCCAAGCTCCAGATCCAAATTGCAGCATGCATCCAAATCTCGTATTTGGCAGCGAAAACAGCTCGCTTGACTCCAAATCGAACTGTCAGCAAATAATAGTAACTGAGCATACCGTTGTAGAGCGTTGCTGAGAAAGAGAACTGGTAGAACCATCCATTCATACTGCAAGTAGCATCATTGCCTGTGGCCCAAACTCTTTGCGATGTTGCCGATGGCAACATGAAAGGACTCAAAGCCAAATTGAGACTAGAGACAATGTCACATATGGACAAACCAAGCATCAGCCGGTCATAAGGCCCTCTTTGGAATCCTTTGTTGAGTGTTTTATATACAATTGTGGAGCTACCAAGGACTGACAAGCTGCCTCCTAGGATGCCCAACAGAATCAGAACTTTCTCTTGTGTATCACTCAGACTGGATGCTTCCATTTCGTAGTGGGGTGAGGCGGAAGGAAACGTAGTGAAATTCATCTTCCCTGCCGCCCATCAAAGATGGGTGAATGTGTACAGTGTTGAGAGTGTTTGTCTGTTCGAAGTGTGGCAAGTGAGGGTTGCTGCTGCTGCCACTGCACACGCAACGATGCGACCGCCTCTCCAATCCACAGAGTGGAAAGTGACCAATCGTTCCGGAAAAGACGACGAACAACAACGTGTTTGCGAACGGCTCTGGACTTCAATGGTTGACGTTCTCATAATTAATTATTATGAGTGCTGCCGACACCGCTTTAGGCATAAGTAGCATCAGTATTCTGAAACTGCAGCGAATTTGACTCAATGGACCCATCCATAGCTACGCGACTACTCCGTATAGACAGCGATGGTGCATCAGAAAGATCATCATTGCCACTCATGGAGTCCTCTTGGTGGGTGATTGCAGTCATAGCACCTTCGGAGGGATCCAGAACAGGGCCAGTATACTCGTTGCTTGAAAGGGGCAAGTGGCCCTCGTCTTGCAAGACGGAATTTGCCAACTCAAGTGAAGATGGAACGTTGGGGGATGGCGAAAAGGGCACCGATGACGGGTGTGGTGGATTTGTTGTGTTGCTTGCGATTCCTTGGTTGCTCATTTTCATTGTCGCTGCTGTCGAAGCAGAGTTTCGAAGGCTTGTCCTTTTAGCCTCATTGTCTCTCCCATCACAAGATGTACGAAGAATTGCGCCGTCCTCTGTCAAACGGACACTCCCGTTCTCCTCATCACTCCTGGGCCTAGAATGAGGAGCCCCAAAGTGTAGGTTTCCAAATCGACGTCCCAATGTCGCTGCAGTAGTTGATCCTACGCCATTCCGTTCAACATCGTTTGGTTCCTCATCCCTTTCGGGGACTACTTTGGAAGCGCAGGCGGCCTTCAAGACTCCAGGTTGGTGCCTGCTCCCTCTCGTCCCCGATTGATCGGGAGCAGCAGTGATAGTCAATCTCGGAACATCCGAAAGAAAAAATGCCACTTGCACTGCTTGATACCATTGTAACTCTGGGTATGCCGTTCGTATTCTCAAATAGTTTGGTTTATTGAAAACAATAGCATTGAAAAAGCCTTGCAGGGGCTGAAAGAATGCAGTCAACACCAAAAAACCAAATATGCGCGCTTCATCCTGGGCTGTGTAGTTCAAAGATTCCAATACCCGTACAGTAACAGAGGGGACAAAAGCCAACAGAAATGTCCCAACATACAGGTATCCCTGGGTAGCCACTTCACGGATTTGCGTTGCCTGCCTGATGGCCCGTTCATCCCTCAGTTCTTGTCGTGGAGCAAGGATCCGTCGGACATAAGAGTAAATAACGACGTTATTGACAAACAGACTCAAAAACACGAGGATGGTCGGCACTGCACCAATCGCCCAGCCATAATAATGACTCGTACAAGTGTCAATGTCGATAATTTCACAGTTTTCAGGATAATCACTCGCCCAACAACCAAAGCCTAAAGCAAGTTCATTGAATAAACCAATGCCTGCACCAAATGAGGCAGTGGCCAAGCTCCAGATCCAAATTGCAGCATGCATCCAAATCTCGTATTTGGCAGCGAAAACAGCTCGCTTGACTCCAAATCGAACTGTCAGCAAATAATAGTAACTGAGCATACCGTTGTAGAGCGTTGCTGAGAAAGAGAACTGGTAGAACCATCCGTTCATACTGCAGGTAGCGTCGTTGCCTGTGGCCCAAACTCGTTGCGATGTTGCCGATGGCAACATGAAAGGGCTCAAAGCCAAACTCAGACTGGAAACAATGTCACATATGGACAAACCAAGCATCAGCCGGTCATAGGGCCCTCTTTGGAATCCTTTGTTGATTGTTTTGTATACAATTGTGGAGCTACCAAGGACTGACAAGCTGCCTCCTAGGATGCCCAACAGAATCAGAACTTTCTCTTGTGTATCACTCAGACTGGATGCTTCCATTTCGTAGTGGGGTGAGGCGGAAGGAAACGTAGTGAAATTCATCTTCCCTGCTGCCCTTACAAATGTGTACAATGTTGAGAGTGTTTGTCTGTTTGACGTGTGGCAAGTGGCAAGTTGCAAGTGCTCCTCAACGCGAGGACCACCGCCGCCTCCTTTCCAATCCCCAACAACTGGTAGAAAGTGACCAAGCGTTCCCGCAGAGTCGACGAACAACGGCCTTCTGGACTTCAATGATGGTAGTAGACGTTCTCATAATTATCAGTGCCGATACCGCTTCAGGCATAAGCATCGATGTAGTCCTGAAACTACAGCGAATTTGACTCGATGGACCCATCCATAGCTACCCGACTACTCCGTATAGAGAACGACGGTGCATCAGAGAGATCATCATTGCCACTCATGGAGTCCTCTTGATGGGTGATTGTAGTCATAGCACCATCGGAAGGGTCCAAACCAGGGCCAGTAAACTCATTGCTTGAAAGGGGCAAGTGGCCCTCGTCTTGCGAGACGGAAATTGCCAATTCCAGGAATGGCAGCTGAGGAACGTTTGTTGTGTTGGTGCTTGCGATTCCTTGGTTGCTCATTTTCAATGTCGCTGCAGTTGAAGCAGAGTTTCGAACGCTCGCCCTCCCGTGTGGAGTTTCGGCCTCGTGGTCTCTGCCTTCACAAGGTGTACGTAGCACTGCTACTTCGTCTGTCAGCAGAACACTCACATTCTCCTCGTCACTTCTGGACCTGGAATTAGTAGGAGCCCCAAAACGTAGGTTTCCAAATCGACGTCCCAATGAGACTCCAGTAGTTGATCCTTTGCCCCCCATCCCAGCTTCCATAATCTTGTTGAAGTCACCAGGATTGTTGATTTGTTTTTTAGAGGCAGCCTCTTTCGACGCAGTGACATCTCCTCCTTCGATTTCCTTCTCCTTAGAGGGCCGGATAACTGGCTCTGGCTTTGACGGAAGATTCTTTTTGTTCGTGATGTTCACAGACAATTTCGAGTTTTCGTGTGTGGTAGTAGCCGCAAGAGTGGGAATGTCCGAGGAGAGCACAGTCAGATACATGACTTGAAAGACGGAAATGGTTGGAAAGGCTTTTCGAATGCGCAGGTAATTGGGTTTGTTGTAGACTAGGACATTGAGGAAGCCTTGCAAGGGCTGCAAAAAGGCGTTGAAAACCAAAAACACGTAGAGATCTCCCTCATCTTTGTAGGTATACCCGACAGATTCAAGGATACGAACCACAGTTGTGGACCATGTACACAGGCAAAACGTTCCAACGTACAAGTACCCTTGTGTGGCAACTTCGCGAATGTGCGTTGCATGTAATTGTGCTCGCTCATCATCAAAGTCTCGTCCAGGTGCCAACTCTTTCCGAACATAAAGAACAATCACAATGTTGTTGATCACAATGCTGACGAGGACGAATGCCGAGGGAAGTGCTGCCATAACGTAGCCATAGAGGTAGCTCACACATGTGTCTGGATCGATCACTTCACAATTCTCGGGGAAATCATTGACCCAGCAACCGTAGCCCAACTCAAACTCATGATACAACCCAATAGCAGCACCATAGGTAGCCGAACCCAAGAACCAGACCCAGGTAACTGCATGCATCCAAATTTCATACTTTCGAGCGAATGCTTCTCGCTTGACTCCAAATCGAACCGTCAAAAGATAATAGTAGCTCAACATGCCATTGTAGAAAACGGCTGCCCAGGAAAACTGAAAGAACCAGCCCATGATGCTGCATGTTGTGTCATTTCCAATAGCCCAAACCCTATGGGATAGGGTTGATGGCATCAAGAATGGTCCCAACGCGAGCGTCGCACTCGCCACAATATCACATGTCGACAATCCCAACATCAATCGGTCGTAAGGTGATCGTCCACGGCCTTTGGTGATGACCTTGTATACAATTGTAGTACTACCGAGGATGGACAAAATGGATGAAGACAGCCCTAGCAGTATCAGTAGGATCTCCTGCGAGTTGGAAAGGGGTGACTCGGTGATGTGCACCGTTGGACTGGTGCTAGGTTCGCCCCACCAGTCGGCCTGCATCATGTCGAGTGAAGATGAAGAGTTCTCTGTCCAGTGTCTTCAAAATCTCTCGTTGCTGACGATATTGTTGCTTCCTTATTCAAAGTTGCTCTTGAGAGTGTAGTCGTTCCAAGTTGCGCTGACGTTCACAATGCACAGAAAGCCATAAACTCCTCGATTGTATTCGGCACAAGAAGCACCCCGCTGTGACGATGACAAACTCATATTATTGCTTGCCATTTTCCTCGATACCGGGAACTCGAGCAGCCCGGATGGGCAACTGGTTCACGACCTGCGGTGCCAGAGTCTTTGATCCCTTTTTTAGACGATTTCTACTCTAGCTCTAAATGTCTTTGATTAATGTTGGCGTCGCAGCGAACTTCCCCGCGTACTAATTCCCATACAAAACTGGATATAGACTATGGACTGTTTCGTGGTGAAGTCGCTGGTCGCTGCACACGGATGCCGGCTCGTAGCCCAGCTGTAGCTCTGGTACACGGGAAAACGTACCAGGATTCTACGATGGTAGCTCAGTAGAATCTATGAACGGATTAGATCGACTCCTCCACACCCTACAAATCACGGCGATACAACAACAACAACAACAACATGCAAACCAGAAGTTCAGTGTCGTGAACCTCAAGCATTTCACCTTCAATCTCCACACCAAATTCACAGTGGTGTGTCAGTACTTTGTGGACATGTGAAGGTGCTTGATTTGACAGGGGATGGTGGACGAGGGAGTGGTACTAGTACTACTTACAAGCAAGAACAAAATGGTGTCCAGAAAGAACTTGAGCTACGATGCCTCAAATTCACCCAACTCAAAAACAAAAAGAACTGTGGTTAGCCTTCGATAACACAAAGCTAAATCTCATTTGGTTTTCTTTTTTGCCGTCGTTTCAACGAGTAGTGCAGATACCATCAGTGGGTTTTCGCCGTAGAAATAGTGTCCAGAAAGAACTTGAGCTACGATGCTTCAAATTCACCCAACTCAAAAACCAAAAGAACTGTGGTTAGCCTTCGATAACACAAAGCTAAATCTCATTTGGTTTCCTTATTTGTCGTCGTTTCAAAGAGTAATGCAGATACCATCAGTGGGTTTCGCCATAGAAATACTGTCCAGAAAGAACTTGAGCTACGATGCTTCAAATTCACCCAACTCAAAAACCAAAAGAACTGTGGTTAGCCTTCGATAACACAAAGCTAAATCTCTTTTGGTTTTCTTTTTTGCCGTCGTTTCAACGAGTAGTGCAGATACCATCAGTGGGTTTTCGCCGTAGAAATAGTGTCTAGAAAGAACTTGAGCTACGATGCTTCAAATTCACCCAACATAAAGACCAAAAGAACTGTGGTTAGCCATCGATAACACAAAGCTAAATCTCATTTGGTCTTCATTTTTGTCGTCGTTTCAACGAGTAATGCAGATGTAAAGACATCAGTCAACAACGTCTCGGTGTTGCTGTTGTTTGGTATTGTTTCTACGAGAGGAAACGTACGCAAGCAGACGTTCGATCCTTTGCATGGTGTGGTTGGGGTGAAAACAGACGGTTTGTACTACGCTACAGATGTTCTACGCAGGGTCTGATTTCTGGCATCCGTGGCATTGACAATGATGAGAAAAACGGTTACTACCGGTGTGCGAGTTACGCATTGTCGAGGTGACCTGCTCTCGAAGCGCCTCGAGGAATGGTGGCATCTCACATCACGTTCGTTGGTTGAGCAGTATATGAGTTGTTCACTACTCTAGTACTCTAGTACTAGTAGAAAGAGAACACTCCTCAACAGCATCAAGAAGGGAACTCAGTTGTTTTATGAATGAGAACCGTTCTACTGCTACCGGTAGTACTACTAACAGTCCTTCTTCTCCGTACAGTAGTCGTGCAGACGCACTTTTTGCATTGTTTTGTCAGTATCCCATTCAGGTCTCAACCTCCTTTTCCGCTCCCCTCCTCCTTCATGATAGTCTTGTACTAAAATAGGTAGTAAGTATCTACTTGTACTATGATAGCACTCTTTCCTCATGGCAACGCAAGGTCCAGTACGTTTGGACCAAAATAGTGTTGTAGAACGACGATCGCACGACTCTATTTCTGGTCCGTCATTCGACCCATCGACATGATGTTGTGGATTATGTTGTTGTTGTTGTCGTCCACGAACCACTCCCACTGAAATGCGATTAGTTTCAGAGTGCGATCACGGAAAGCGATCGGTTCCCAAACGACGTATGTGTAGATCAAACAACAAAACAACCACCACCACCACCACAACATTTCCCCCACCCAACAAACCAAAGACACAGACTTGAGAACAACAATGACAACAACAATGACATTGAGATATACTTCTGGAATCAATAGGTAGTAGTAGATCCGCCTTTACTCTCGGTTGTTGACAGCTGGTGGGGGGTTCGCCAATTTGTATGGTGTGCAATATATTTTTTAGATTCCTCCTTTCATGACTTGTTGTTGTTGTAGGAAGAAGGGTTGTTGTAAGGAATGGGTTGTAGATCATTTACCATCCAAATGCTCATTATCATCATCATCGTACAACAAATACTTTCAGTATGGTATACTAGGTGGTGCTAGCAGCACCTACCCACCACAATCTTCCGGAATTTGGACGACACGTGTCGTGTGTTCAGGAGCAACAAGCCCAAGCAAGAGGATCCTGACTACTACTACAATAATGTGTATCCAATCTACTACGAGTACTGTACCGGTAGATCAAGCATTGTTTCAAGTAGTAGTAGTAGTAGTAGTAGTAGCACTAAATTCTATTGTTATTTTGTTTCTTTTTTAGCAAGAATCCTCCTCTTGAGGCTGCGTTGTGTGTGTGTCGATGGATTAATATTTGTACAAAACAATGGGAATCTGGGACAAGATTCCTCTTTCCTTTCATAATATGCATGCATGCAGGCATTTGAAGTATTACCGAAAGCTCATCCAATCGGGAAGTGTAGACATTGCAAAGGCACTAAAGTTGCTGCTGTTGTTGCTGTTGATAGTAGAAGAAGCGCTTTCCATGTTGCTATTATCCATCATGGGCATGGTAGCCAAAGGCTTGGTTTGTGGTGGTGTAGCAGGAGGAGAGTTACTGTTGCTATTCTTGTGATGGCAATGTCGAAGCATTTCTCGACGATCTCGCAACAATCCAGAAGCGTACATTGTTGTTTGTTTGTTGTAGAATGGAGTATGGATTGGAGAAAACAATAGCGTTGTTGTTGTGGTGGTTTTGTGGAAAAAAGCAGTTGGATGGGTGGGGTGGGTGGCATGGCATATACCTGTAATCTACGTAGCCAAGTGTACTGTAAATACGCCACGATATTCAAAACCCACAACACGACGATCATCACGACGACGCCATATCACATCATATTATTATATCGCCGGACCTTTGTGGCACAACCGTGCCAAGCCACATCCAATGAAAATGCGTACTCCGATAGGTACCGGAAGCCTCCGATGTCACACAGTACGTGGTGCTGTACAAAGCCACGGCGACGTCGGAGATGCAAATGCATCAAGGCAAGAATTGACTCGATGGACTGGATTTGGAGGGGAGGTAAGTCTAGGTAGTCGATTTGACTTGGTGGATTACAACCTTTTGGACCGCGCGACAACAACAACAAGGTCATTGGTTACAATGTCGCATGGAATCCGTAGAATGCAGTAGAGATTGTACAGGCAGCGTGGAAGATTCCGCACATACTAGTAGTACGTTGGCACGAGTGGATCTTGGTCGTCCTCCTCTTTTGCAGCACAACAACTCTGGACGAATAATATCCGGTAACAACAACAACAAGCAACAAGCAACAAGCAACAAGCAACAAGCAACAAGCAACAAGCAACAAGCAACACAAACACCAGAATATTATACTAGGTAATTCACAGAAGTGTGTTGAACAAAAAGATAGCAAGTATTGTCTAGTAAAAGTAAAATGTCCACCACACGCAACATTCATCAACTACGTCAGTTGCAAGCAACCAACAGTCACAACAGTAACATCAACAGAGACTTGCAAGAAGAAGTCACTGGAACGGACAATGCCGATACAGTCGATACAGTCGATACTACGGCCAAGGAAACAGAAGAGGTAGAGACGACTTCTACTACCGAAGGAGATGCCAAGGACGAAACCACTGAAAGTGGTGCAGACGCCGAACCAAGCGAAAAAGGTGATGCGACTGATGCCGATGCCGGTGCCTCCAATGGCGAAAGTGAAAGTGAAAGCGAAAGCGAAGGAGCCAAAGATGACCAAACAACAGCAGAAGGTGTAGATACTACTACTTCTGAAGCTGAAGTTGCTCGTGTGGAAGCCAAGACAGAAGGCGAAACCACAGAGAATGAAGGAGACACTACCAAGACAGAAGGAGATACTGATGCTAATGCTGAAGCCGCTGCTGGAGAAACTGACGGCGAAGGTACAAGTACCAAAGCCGAAGGTGAGGGTGATGCAGCGGAAGGTTCTGAAGGTGCTGAAGATACAAGTGCCGAAACCAAAGTAGAAGGCGATGTGGATGGCACTGACACTGACACTACTGCCGAAGAAGGCACGGAAGGCAATGGTTCGGACAAGGAGAATGAGAAAACGGACGGTGAGGTGGATGCTACTGCTGCACAAGGCAATGAAGACAGTGGTAGTGATGGTCCAGGCGAGGGTGCACAAGAAAGTGGCAGTGATGCCAAGACGGACGGTGAGGCTGATACCACTGCTGCTGCTGAAGGTGATGCCGATGGTGATGCTGAAGGTGATGCCGAAAGCAATACTGAAGGAGAGGCTGAGAAAACAGATGGAGAGGGTACCGAGGATCAAGACGGCAAGACCGAAGGAGACGCTGATGCCACTACTACGACAGAAGGCAATGGCGAAGGTGATGCTGAGACTGCTCAAGGTACCGACGCTGCTAAAACGGATGGCGAGGATACCGAGAACCAAGACGGCAAAACGGAAGGAGATTCTGATGCCGCGACTACAGAACAACAAGGCAATGGCGAAGGTGACTCCGAGGCTACCGAAGGAGCCGACAAGGAAGATGGCAAAACCGAAGGTGAGACGGATGCCACCGGAGAGGGTGATGCTACAACGGAAGGTGCCGAGAACGAACAAGACAAGACGGAAGGAGAAGGTGGCTCTGATAATACTGAAGGTTCCAACAATCAAGACAGCAAGACTGATGGTGAGACCGATGCAACTTCGGGTGAAGCCAGTGGCGCGACAGAATCAGAGAATACAGAAACCAAAACTGAAGACGGTAAAACTGATGGTGAGACAGATGTCACTAGCGAGGGTGACTCTGAGAACACCGAAGGTGCCGAGAAGGAAGACAGCAAGACCGGTGGAGAGGGTGAAGGTGATGGAGATGCCGAAACTACCCAAGGAGCTGAAAACGAAGATGGCAAAACCGAAGGAGAGGGTGAAAGTGACACCGAAACAACCGAAGGAGCCGAAAATGAAGAAGGCAAGACCGAAGGCGAGGGTGAAGGCGACACCGAAACAACTGAAGGAGCCGAAAACGAGGACGGCAAACCCGATGGTGCGAGTGAAGGTGACACTGAAACCAAAACAACTGAAGGAGCCGAAAACGAAGAAGGAAAGACCGAAGGCGAGGGTGAAGTTGATACCGAAACTACCGAAGGTGCCGAAAACGAAGGAAAGGGTGAAGGTGATACCGAAACTACCGAAGGAGCCGAAAACGAGGACGGCAAGACCGAAGGCGAAGGTGACACCGAAACTACTGAAGGTACCGAAAATGAAGAGGGCAAAGCCGATGGTGATGGTAACTCTGAAGTTACTGAAGGAGCCGAAAACGAAGAAGGCAAAACCGACGGTGAGGGCAACTCTGAAATTACTGAAGGAGCCGAAAACGAAGAAGGAAAGACCGAAGGCGAGGGTGAAGTTGATACCGAAACTACCGAAGGTGCCGAAAACGAGGACGGCAAAACCGAAGGAGAGGGTGAAGGTGACACCGAAACCACGGAAGGAGCCGAAAACGAAGAAGGAAAGACCGACGGTGAGGGTGAAGGTGACACCGAAACCACGGAAGGAGCCGAAAATGAAGATGACAAGACCGAAGTAGAGGGTGAAGGTGACACCGAAACTACCGAAGGAGCCGAAAACGAGGACGGCAAGACCGAAGGCGAAGGTGATACCGAAACTACCGAGGGAGCCGAAAATGAAGAGGGCAAAACCGAAGGTGAGGGTGAGGGTGAAGGTGACACCGAAACTACCGAAGGAGCCGAAAATGAAGATGGCAAGACCGAAGTAAAGGGTGAAGCTGACACCGAAACTGCCGAAGGTGCCGAAAACGAAGAAGGCAAGACCGACGGAGAAGGTGAAGGTGATACCGAAACTACCGAGGGAGCCGAAAACGAAGAAGGCAAAACCCACGGTGAGAGTGAAGGTGACACCGAAACTACCGAAGGAGCCGAAAACGAAGAAGACAAGTCTGAAGGCGAAGGCGAGGGTGAAGGTGACACCGAAAACACCGAAGGATCTGAGACTGAAATCGATGGAAGTACCGAAACAGATCCATCAGGAGATCAACAAGGCGAGTTGGGAAGTGGCGACGAGGGAAAGGATGAAGAGGAAGGCAGCGCGACAGATGAACTCGAGGATGGTGGAAGTCAAGACGGCACGGAGGATCCAACCGAAGCTACCGATCAGCCAATGGAATGGGGTGACCAGGATGGTACTGTCCTTCCAGCAAATGAAGGAAACTTCTTCGGCGAGGAAGAAGGGAACCAAATTCAAGATGCTTGGAACAATGGTGCCGACAACGGTGTTGATACTGGTCTAGCAGGCGCTTCGCAGAATATTGGCACCACGTATGACTACAATAGCCAAGGGTCTCCACAGTCTTCCTTGACTACTGGTGCAGGGGAGGACGACACGGATGAAGTAGCCATGGGTGGAGCCATGACAATTGGACTGGCCATCGCACTGTTGATCCTTTATTTTGCGTGGAGGAAGCGCCTTGCCTCCAAGCGCCATTTGGGATACAATCGTGTTCCTCACCACGGAAAGAATACTTAAAAATTGTCATAAAAGAAGCAAATGAAACGAAGATTCATAAGTTCCAATGGACTATTGTTGTTAGATCTCGCTTGAAACCACGTATCGGCTATCTATCTGCACCGTTGTTGGATGCATGGGGGGCTAGATGATGGCCTAGGACACTACCGTATGCCCTGTACATACAAACGCATGTACGCAACTGAACGTCTCGACCTCCTCCAATCTCCAAACAGCAAACGGCCAACAACTACGAGTACAATGGAGTTTCGATCCGCTGAGATTGATTCACCACCGAATAATAACATCATCTCGCTTTCCACAGAAAGCAAGCACACATGGCTTCAAACGGGGTCAAAGAAGCTTTTCAAACAGCCATGCTACGACGACCTTTGGGACATTTGTCAACGTGCTTTGGCTGTCTTTGAAGGAGTCGTCCTTTCAGGCACGCCAGGAGTGGGCAAATCCTGCTTTTTGGATTACGCTTTGCACAAGCTATTACAAGTACGTTCTCATGATGACAGTGATATCGATGACGACAACCAATCAGTTCTGTACGTACATGGGAAAAGTGGATATGTCTACCTTTACAAATGCGGTGGCAAGGAAGTTGAGAAACTGCTCATCACCGAAGCGATTCAGGGCGATTTGGCAGAGATGGTGGATGTCGTATTGATCCACCAGAAGGTGGAGATCCAAACTTTTGGGGATACAAGAATCTCCATGGCACAAAGTTTATACTTGCTGTTTCACCTGATCCCCATGACTGCCAAGGCCTTCAGAAGGATGCTTCCACTGTCCAGCTCTTCATGGGAGGATTGACGTCGATACACCAGGTCGAAGAAATGAGATTGTCGTGCTATCCTCATGTGCCACAAAAGATAGTTCAAAAGAGATTTCAAGAATTTGGTGGTATCCCTCGTCTCCTGTTTCAGCCATATGACGACAGCCTCCCAGATCCACTCCAGAAAGCTCGAAAGGAGCAAAGCTGGGCGTTGATGGACGCGATTTCTCATCCAAGAAGAATTGATAATGGACAACCAGCACAAGAATTCCAGGGACTCTGGACGTTGTATCACATGGAGCCTATTCTCAAGGAAGATGGCAGCACCGACTACAGCGACTATACAATCCGACCGTGTGCCGAGGATGCTCGAGGCCGCCTTCGCGACAAGCTAATGGAAAAAGGTGTGAGCGATTTGTGGGTGGCATATTCCGAAACCGATGAAAGTTTAGGTCCTCTACGAGATATTCGGTTTGAAGCATATGTTCACAAAAAAATCCTTGTGGAAGGTTTATCTTGTTTGGCCACAGATTTGACCGAAAGCGCGATATATAAGATGTGCACAGTGATGGCTACGGTCGACATCCCTCCGCACGCATCCCAAGTTGAACTGGCAAACAATGATGTGGACAAGGCTCTTCAGACTGCTATCCTCACTGCAAGGCAAGGTGCAACTGATAGCTATTTGGTTCCTCGCCATGCCAACTTTCCCGTCATTGATTCAATATTTGTCCCATCGGAGCAAGGCGGCGTTTTTCAGTTTCAAATAAACGCTGGCAAGAGTAGTCGTCCCTTTTCTGCGGTTCAAGCAGCTGCCATAACAGCTGCGACGGGAAGCAACCGTCTGTATTTTGTTGTTCCCGACTACAAAACAAAAACAAAGATGCTAGAAGGGAGCAACATGCATCAATATCTCATGGTGGTGAATGAAAACTAGCGATTTTGTTCATCAAACGTTTCTTCTTAACAAATGACGTCTATTTTCGTACGACTGCAGTGAAGAAAATGATACAAGTTCTACTACTATCCTCCTTCTATTGGACTACTATTGTCCCAAGGTGTTCGTTGGTTGATCCTCCTCGTCTCCTTCACACAACATTCTCAGTGCCTCTTCGTAGCATGGAGGGAAGTGATCCGAAATCATGTCCACGTCCACATGGATTTCAGGGAGTCGTTCTGGTTCAAAAGTGTAGGCTTTGTAGCTAGCATCAGAATCACCCCGCATCCAAATAACGTCCGTGGCGGGAATAGCAAATTTAGGAGCGCCATCCACGACGGCAAGGGAAGAGGATGAACTCTGAGAAACGGCGTTCAAGAGGGAACGACATAGTTCATTGTTGTCATGTTCGCCCAGAATCATGTCCAATTTGCTCGTCAAGGGGAACGTCCGGACCACCTTGATACTATCCATGAACTCTCGAACATTGGCGACGGACAAAAACGGTACGCAGTCATCGTCGTGGATAAAACATGTTGTATTGGCTACCGCCAATGGAGCAGCAGACAGAGGGGCAAAGACTGGAGGAGGAGCAAACGCAAAACACTGAACCTTGGTTGGATTGGATCCCTTCAACAACTGTTCATGATAGCATTTGATAGTCAAGAGACACGCCGCTCCAGCACCGAGAGAATGACCCGTAATAACAAAATCAAAACCAGGATGGGCATCCAAGGCGGCTTGTACAATGGACCCGACAGTTTCCCACAAGAGTTCTGCTTGCCGTGCAATCCCACGATGCGCCAAACCACCACCAAATGGGGCTGACGATGATGGGAAACCAGTGAGTTTTTCAACGAATCTCAATGCAAGAGCACCAGTTCCAAACCTTTGCAAGAACAACAAAACAAGATAGTATTTTGATACGTACATGCAGCTCCATCAATATCCGTAACAATTTCACTAACCGAAAAGGTCCCTCGAATGGCCAGGACAACCCGGCGTTGAGGTACATCCACAGCCACAAAATGACGAAGAACATCACAGGAGCCACTCGGACGAGTATACAACGTGATTTGATCCTCTGGAATTTCAATATGCTGACTAATGGCAAGGAGTGCTGCAATCTCATGTGGATCTTCCACGAGGTAGGCTGGATGGTTGGCAGCCAGACGGGAGAGATGAGGGGCGGAATGGACACTGACACTGGGATCATCATCGAGAACCACATCAATCATTTGATCCACATCCATTCGTTGGACACGAACGGCTTTGATAGATGCAATACCATAGACTGCTGTCGCATACTTCATCAACGTTCGACCAGCCTCGAGTTGCCCACGCGTGGGGATAACCTCCGACTCGACCTTGCGCAAGAGTGCCTGTGCTTGCGCTAGAACCATGAGATTGAGAATAAAATCAAATTGAAACAAAAGAGAATCCATTTCTCGATCAATTCCAGAACGTGTCAAATAGGCATCCAAATCTTGGACTGTCTGAACCCATTTGGACAATTTGCCCTTGTGAAAAAAGAGAGACACCAAATCCAAAAAGATACCCGTTCCAAATCCAATGGTAGTATAAAACATGGAAATGCCACCTCCCAGGAAACGTCTAAATTCTTGTTGTGCAAGAGAATCATCATGAACAATACCATGATGATCCACCAACGACTTGTCGTTGGGGTCTTGTGGAGGCTCCAACAAACCAACCTTTGTACCAATCCACTGTGATGAAGCCACAATCATAGACGTTCCCTTGAGTGCTGTAGAAATTACAGGTTGCAACTGAGGAATCCATGACAACAAAGGCATGGTCAAGGACTCAGTCCAACGCAATCCTACTTGTGTAATCATCTTGAGAGGTTCCACCCACCACCCCAACAAGAGAGCTCCAGGCCATCCGCGAACTCGAACTTGTCCAACATCTTCTCGAAGAAGTTGCAGTTGATACAAAACAACTCGGCGGCTGCTACTACTAATACTATTGGAAGGTGGTCCAGAAGCCGAGGGCACTGGCGTCGCTGCCGCCTCCATGGTCGGAAAATTGTGGTTGTTCTTTTTCCTCGCAGAAGAAAGCTTGGATCTTTGGATCACCTTTGACTGCTACGACTTCAAGTTCAATAGACTAACTCGACTTGTTGGATCGTGCGTTAGATCCTGGTTCCGCATGAGATCCAACAACAACGTGATTCCAATGCTGCTCACAAATTATTGGTGGTTGGCCGTTGCGTGAACCTTGGGAGTTGCAACCACCACCCATTTCATAACTTTTACAATTGCAAGCTGTCTATAAGAGTTATTTCTACTAACATGCCCTCGATGATCAAGTTGGCGCTTCTCACATTGCTTGGAGGATGCGTTCCATTTAGTGTTTCCACTGGTGCTGGTGGTGCTGCAACAATGGATCCACACAATCATGATGATCCTGTTGTTGCATCCTTTCCTCAAATCCTTTCCATTACAACATCACGTCAAGCTGCATCCAAACTCAGTCCTCTTGGGGATATTTTGTATGGTGACAGCCATCGTATTGGCGAAAACGAGGTTCATTTGAAACTAGTGGTACATGAACAACAACAGTTTGATCGCGTGTTAGAATTGCAAGAACAACAACCAATGACATTGCAAGTTATGGACCAACGAGACAATGATGATATGCATCAGAATATTCGCCGGCAATTAGCTGGAATAGATGGGAGTGTCCTAGGGTTGGATTTATCTTGTTACCGCAAGGTTTCCGAAGTTCGGACCACATTGAACAATTTGGTATCGCTATATCCCAACTATGTCACGGTCGACTCAATCGGCACGTCCTATTCGGGAGCCTCCATTCCTGTATTGATTTTGGATGTTCCATCGAGTGTAACTGAAAAAGCCAATGTGATTTTGGTAGGAGGACATCATAGTCGAGAGTTGCCACCTCCAGAAATTCTGGTTCGTTTTGTCAAGCGCTTGTTGGAATCCTATGGTTCCCATGCCGATATTACTTGGATCTTGGAACGGACTCGACTCCATGTCATTCCCTTGGCCAATCCGGATGGCCGCGTGATTGTTCAGAATCATTTGCCATGGTATTATCGTAAAAATGCACACCCTACAGGTTGCAGATATGAGTCCTTGGACGGTGTCGATTTGAATCGTAACTATCCCATGTTTTGGGGCTTGAATAGTGGGAGCAGCAATGCAGGGTGCGATTCCGACTATCGAGGGACAGGGCCCTTATCAGAACCAGAAAGTACGGCAGTGTTTTCGTATGTAAGCGGACTATTCTCGGAGGACCGACGACGGGGATCTTCAGCGACACAGGCAGAATTGAACATGGATGACGCTTGTCCTTCCGATGCCCCGGGTCTTTTCATTGATTTGCACTCGTGGGGAGACTTCATCTACTTTCCTTGGGGTCATGACGACATTGAGGCCCCAGATCATGTAGCATTGTTGACTTTGTCAGCCAAATTGGCAAAGGAAGGAGACTATTCCTTGTGGGGTCCAGGCCAAGATGGATTTCTCTATTACGTATCGGGAGATGCGAGCGATGCCATCTATGGGATTGATTGTGTAGCGTCGGTAGGCTATGAGATTGGCCAGGATGGATTTTATCCAGAGTGCTCGTCGTTTGAAAAGACAATGGTCCCGACCGTTCACAAATCCCTTTTGTATGCACTCAAGACAGCACATCGACCATACCTGATTCCTCTTGGACCCGATGTTCTCTCGATGGATGTTGTGCAAGAGGGTTCGTCGTTGACATTGACAGCTACTGTCAGTGATGATGCCATGATTGTGGATCATGCCATCTTTGAACGGAGTAGGAGTCAAGATATCGCCGGAGTGTCGGTGTTTGTTGATATTCACCCAGATGACGATACCAGTGGTGACCAGGAGATGGTCATGTCGGCAGCTGATGGCGTGTTTGATAGTGTCGATGAAACAGTTGTGTATACCATGGACACGAGTGACTGGGAAGCTGGGCAACACACGCTATATGTTCAAGCCACCGATGCAGATGGAAACGCAGGTGCTATTTCTGCCATGTATGTGACGATTGGCGACGTTACCGCACAAACTCCATCTCCCACGGAACACCCCACAACAAGCCCCACGGTGCAAACCACCACAACACGCGCCCAAACCCCCAGCCCCACCAGCAGCATTCACGATGACACGACGCTGAACCCAACGTTGGTTGGCACTTCCAACCCTTCCATTGAAACCATCTCTAGTAGTAGGCCCACATCGTCTCCGACAGTTGTATCAGACGACGGGTCTGGATCTGGTGCAACTCTGATTTCGAACTGTTGGTGGGCAATGACATGCGCATTCATGACATGTTTCCTTGTTCCTATTTGACTGTGAACGGCGACTAACATCAGGGGAATATGGGGGAATAAGGAATACATTAGACTACCTGTGAAGCACTAGCAGCACCGAGACGACGGAAACCATCCTTTGTCTGTTTCCGGTTATTTTGTGTGACGATAACACTCTATCGGTAGGTTGCCTTTCATCATGGCTTGTCATCGTACAGTACCATACTAGTTTTTAGTAACTACTGGCACTATTGCGGTACAGTACGATCGTAGTGAACAGGGGTGGAAAGGTTCATGAAGTTACTTCATGAAATAATCATGAATCATACGTCGTGTTGATGAGGAGAGGGGAGAATGGAAGAAGGAGCAGCAGCATTGAAGATGGTTCCCGAACGGAAGTCGCCATTCAGGTTCCGGCAGACAAAGTAATTAACGGTGCAAATCAGGCAATAACATCATGACCTCCTTCACTCTCTTGAAACCCTTTCCCGCGAAAACACACAGGAATATCCTCCTATCCAATTTTATACGGAGGATCGCGCGTTCCTCCTTCTTGTTGGCGATTGGCAAAACTGCACAGAGGCCTGTTGTTTCCGTTCAATATTCAGCTGTGGCAATGAAACCGAATCTTCACTCCTCAAAACAGAAATGAGTGACCCACACAAAGACTTCTTTGCGATGGGTACCTAAGTAGACTACTTAATGAACATCACTCAACTCTCTACCACTTTGTATCCCGATGTTACAGTGTATTCACGATACTCACTGAGCTTCGCACATTGTCCGTATAAGGATGTTCTAAATCGCTTCAAAAGACAGAACTTGGATTCTGATGGAACAATTTGTTAAGCAATGAAGCCAAAGCGATACCACATCAGCAAGATCATATGCAGTGAACCATTGCCTCAATTGCAATTTGATAGATAGCAGAATACTGGTATCAATTATTGTCTCCTGTTGGATTTGGCGAGTTTTCTTTAAATCAAAGACTGCGAGGCTCATGTTGCACGTGTACTATTAGTCTCAAATACGATCACGATGCCAATGTTTTGCCGCCAAATTGTGAGGACCTCCTTTCCTTCTTCATCTGGTGGATCTCCATCAACAACGGAAAACGGAAAAGCACATGAAAGTGTGCATGGTTTGTGGCCATAAATTGAGCCGGTACTATTTGCAACGTATTTGAGCAAGTACTATCTCTCTATCCTTCACGTAAGGATACAATGACAAACACGATGCATTCTTCTTTGTCTTCCCCTTCCGACAAGAGGGACGAAGTTACTTCTGGGAGTGTGGCCCGTCTATCAGCCATTCTCACGTTGGTAATAGTGGCAACATTCTCATTCCTTTCTTTGAGCTCTCCTCCTCCTTTGCAACAACCAAATGCCAAGAGTGTCAATCAATCCAGATGGTCTCTTCGTTTGTCCTCGCCTTCCGATGGGTATCAAGAATCAGGAACCACCAAAGCCTCCTCGCTTGTCGATCTTAATCTGATGGATGAGGAAGATGAAGATGAGGACGAAGAGGAGGGAGAAGAAGAGGAGGAGGGGGATCTCCAAGAAGATGACGAGGATTGGGAAATTGAAGGTGAATTGATCTCCCTTGACTCTGATTCTCGGCTGAACGACCTTGACTCGCGCGAACTTGCCGCTAATAAGAAGAAGAAAAAGAAGAAGAAGAAAAAGAAAAAGAAGAATAAGAAGCGAAAAAAGTCGAAGGTGGCTCCAAAGTCCACCAAGAAGAGTCAGTCGGTTGGTCCTACAAAACCACCCACCAAATCACCCACCAGAACTCCGTCTGCATCTCCAACTCAAAGTTCTGCCCCAAGTGTGTCCTCCGCTCCATCTTCTTCCCCGACAGTTACACCGCAGCCAACTGTCTCGGCAGTTCCAAGTGCCGTTCCTTCAGCCTCCTCTTCTCCAAGTGCTCAACCTAGCCCCATGCCTAGCATGGCGCCTAGCCCTGCGCCTAGTGCAGCTCCTAGCATGGCTCCTAGTTCCATGCCTAGTGAATCTCCTAGTATGGTTCCTAGCGCCATGCCTAGTGAGACTCCTAGCATGGTTCCTAGTTCAATGCCTAGTGATGCTCCTAGCATGGTTCCTAGCTCCATGCCTAGCGACGCCCCTAGCATGGTTCCTAGCTCCTCGCCTAGCGACGCCCCTAGCATGGTTCCTAGCTCCTCGCCTAGTGACGCTCCTAGCATGGTTCCTAGTTCCATGCCTAGTGATGTTCCTAGTACGGATCCTAGTTCCATGCCTAGTGGAGCTCCTAGCTCGATGCCTAGCTCGATGCCTAGCGATCAACCCAGTATCGACTATGTCCTTCAGGTTGCAAGTCAACTTTCAGGCGAAGCATCTGTTTTGGACCCCTATTCGGCTCAAAATTGTGCGTATTGGTGGGCCAAGGACGACTTTTATAACTACCCTTCTTCCTTCACTGACGCAGATGATCTCGAGCAAAGATACCTCATGGCGGTGTTTTATTGCTCTACCAGTGGTTTGAACTATACCTGGATGGATCACACAACGGATGAATGTACATGGGATGGCATCATTTGCAACGAAAATTACGTGGTCAAACTATCATTGGGTAGGTTTTCTATGGCTTGGAGTCAAATCCTGAATTCTTGACTCATTTTGTTGTCTCCATTCTCTCGAATTCAACAGAGGACGAGGGTATTTCTGGTACTATCCCGACGGAACTTGGTCTTGTTTCGAAACTGACCTCTCTGAACTTCATCAAGAATGATTTCAGTGGCACGATCCCCACTGAGATAGGCCAACTTTCGGATCTCCAAGCTTTGCATCTCACCCATAACAGGTTTTCAGGCGAAATTCCTTCTGAAATTGGGCAACTGGTCGAACTGCGATACTTGAGAGTGAACTATAATTCTCTGACTGGAAGGATTCCGTGGCAAATTAGAAATAATAAAAAGCTCATTTCTGGGCTTTTTGAGCACAACGATTTGGGGGGTCTAATATCACCCCATTTCGCTGGGCTCACCGATTTGACTTCCTTGAGATTGAGCGATAACCCCAAAATGACTGGCGACATCCCAACTACGTTTAGCGCTCTCACACATTTGATTCAATTCCAAGTCCACAACACCGATGCCTCAGGCTATGTCCCAATTGAGATCTGCAACGGCGACATGGATGGTGCCATGTATGCAGTTGCCAAAGTGGATTGTGACAATGTCATTTGTACTTGTTGCAACTGTGACAATGCGATTACGAGGGCTTTGAACATTGTGCTTGAAGTGACTGATATATATGATCTTGTCGGGGATGCTCTACCCACCAATCAAAGTCTTGCCCTTGAATGGGTAAGACAACAGATCGATATTTGGGACCCAGATATCACTGATGAGGAAGTCTTGCAAAGGTATATCCTTGCAGTTTTCTACTATGAGGCTGGAGGAGACACAGGTACCGATTGGTTGCAATCATCCAATGATGAATGTAATCCCAATGTCTGGGAGGGAATCAGTTGCGACGCGAATGGCAATGTGACAGCCATCGATCTAGGTATGTGGGCCATTTATCCACTGACGACAGTGTACTGGTACTTTTACATTCAGTGTGAACTCATGCTTTCGCTCTCTTTGTATGATTGACAGCCGGGTATTCACTGGAGGGCCAAGTCCCATCGGAGCTGTCAGGACTGACAGCTCTGACAAGATTAGATCTCAGTGATAACATGTTGACTGGCCCTATACCATTCGATATCGAGGAGCTTCGGGGCCTGGAATATTTGAATTTGGGCGTCAATAGCATAACGAAGTTACCTTGGCAGATCAACCGACTCACGCAATTGAAATATTTGAACATCACGGAAAACGCATTTAAATATATGTGGACGCCAAATACTTTTGGGTTGCTGAGCAACTTGGAAACGCTGGACATCAGCGACAACCCTGGAATTTCGCATGACATCCCTGCGAACTATGCAAACCTCGTGAAGTTGACGCATTTCGAGTTTCAAGGAACAAAAGCAAGTGGCACTGTTCCAATTGAGATTTGTAATGGTGCATTCAGCTCAGATCCAGATGCAGTTGGGTTGATTCCTTGCACCGCCAGCTGCAGCTGCTGTAGTCCCTGTGTGCCTTTTACTTAAGTTTGTCTGGGTGACACCGCAAAGCCGGGGATTTCGGGGAGATCAAGATGTGGACTTTCCAATGCATGTTGTTTCAAACTAACTTAGCACTGTATTTTAGATGTTTTCAGCGTCATCGTAGCTTTCCTTTTCTCGTGGAACAACGTTAGAATGCTATTAGGGTATCGAACCATGCTGTGTGACCATCCATCGACCTTGACATGGTCATGACCTGCTGCACTGGAGATTGCGGACGACTGATGATGACGCATGCAGCCTAGGTTGCTGAATCAGGCGGGATTCGAAGTCGTGCATCTTCGGCACCGATGAATGCAATAGACGAGGTGACAATAGTCGCCTTCAAGGACCTGGAAATCAGCAAGAAGGCAGAGCATTTCATCATCCGGGCCTTGCGAGCGGCGAATGCCCTCACCCTCTCACTCGTCGCAGAGTGGAATGGGCGTATTGTCGGGCGCCTTTTCCCCTCTGATCCTTTCAGGCACCACCCCAAACTCTCAAGGGAAATGGTACGGTTTGGGGCCAGTGTCCGTGTTGCCCGAGTTTCAGCGGCAGGGTATCGGTAGTGCTCTCATACGGGAGGGCCTGGAGCGAGTGCAAAAAATTCTTTGCGCCAGTGGATGTTGTCTTGTAAGACATCCAGACTATTACCGGCGGTTTGGTTTCCGGAACGCACCTGGACTCGTGGTTGAGGGAGTACTGGAAGAAGTATTCTTTGCCCTCGCCTTGGACGGACAAAGCATACCACAGGGGACGGTCAAGTTTCACGAGGCCTTTTTCGTTGAATGCTGACCGAGATTACCTGTTTGTCGCACCCGACTGTTGTGGTGGTAGTCAGACATAGCAGACTTAGGATAGATAGGTGCTCCTTGATAGAGTTGCAGCAGTGTGACTGGAAGGTGGTCAAGATCCGAGATGGTGAACATCTTTACCCATTCCGTTGGTCTTGTAGGATCGATGTCACGATTGCTGAAGGGACACCAACCTTCATTCCAACACAAAACAGGATAGGCCTTTGGTTCTTATTGTAGTGCGGCCAATGTTGGCAACTGCAATGCTATCACTGACACGTAAACTATGAAAACCCAACCAAGCGCAATGTTAGGGAGGTACCATAAGCTTATCAGAGTTGTGCCTTGTGAGAATTTATCCGAGAGAAACTCTTCTTGGTTGGTAACAATGAAGAAACCACCGTCGGTGTTTCTCCTTCTACTTTTAGTAGAAGACGTAGAGCCGTAGACACCCTGGAAGCGATGGTCGGGGTTTTCGCCAAAGGCAAAAAAATGCAAGGACCACGATTCATTTTCCTCCCTTCTTTTTGCCTTTTTGCTTTTTGTTTCCACCTTTGGCAGCACTATTAGAAAAGGAATCTTCTTCGCCTTTGGAAGGATCCAATCCCAACACAATATAGTAATCTTCCTCGGGTACTCCAGCCTTGGCCAATGCTTGCTTCAAATCGGATGCCGTGGCCATTTCATTCCATCCAGATATAGGAGAAGAGGAACCGGACCATTCCCGTTGAAAGATGATTTGAAACTTTTTCTGAGGCATGTTGCTCTTGAGCAAATCCAAGAAATTCTCCATATACACTTCATGATCGGTCCACAAAATGGCAATTCCTGGAGTGCCAAACTTGTAGATTCCTGACAATTGACATTTGTGTCCATTCCGCAACAAATTGTCTGGTTTGTGATCCAACAAATGATGTGTTTGGATACAAGCGTAAATAATGGCCATGATGTTGCTACCTAGGTATGTTGCTTGTTGGTCTGTCGTCTAAAGGGAGAGTGCAGTTGTTTGTGGCCCACAATGCTTTTGTGGCATTGGTGATCATTGGCAATGATGTGACATGCCTGAGTCGCGAATGGTGAGTCGCCAGTAAGGGAGTGAATGGTCGAACTAGTCCTCACCAGTTGTATTCAAGCTCTAGTAGAGTGTGCAAAGTTCGTACTGGTCAGCTGATCAGGTTGGCATTACTGGTTCGAGCAACATTGTACGAGTAGCCGACATGAAAACTGCTACCATTCCAATGTTGAACTGGTTTGCCATTAATGGGTAACGTTGCCTTATTATTCTATGGGGGATCGGTCGTTTTCCAGGTCTGTACTATCAAACTCATATTTTTTAGGAGAAACAGTGATAGGTTCTTGAACTCCTACTAACTCTCCCCTACTCAACACACGGCCATGCCTCCATGTCAAATCACCATTTCAAATGGAAGCCGAAATGATACTACATCCATGGCAATTCTACTATCCCTCTTTCTTGTACTCTCCTCTTGCCCTCTTTGTGTGGTGGGCGCTCATGCTGCAAACGAGAGTGTCATGATCAGCATAAGAGGGAGGAATTTGGCAGAAAAGGCAACCAAATCTCCTATTACCAAGACAACCAAGAGTGCTACGTTGCATCCCTCTGCATCTCCTAGCATCTCCCAAGTCCCTACCAAGGCTCCATCGGAATCTCCAAGTCAATCCCATGTGCCCACCGTAACGCCGACTGCTTCTCCAACCCTTTCTCAAAACCCTTCCTCGGCACCTTCTGGATCCCCAAGCCTCTCTATGGTCCCGTCCTCGACTCCTTCTGGCCTTCCATCTGGAGTTCCAACTGTTTCCCTTGTCCCGTCCTCAACCCCATCAGAATCCCCGAGTATTTCTTCAATGCCCTCGCCGCTTCCATCTGGATCTCCTAGTGTATCTCTACAACCCTCCTTGTCAACATCTCCTTCGGAGACTCCAAGTACATCTCCGACGGCAGAGGTCTGCCTTACAACCTCACAGACTCTTGCCTATGAGTTTACCAGAGACGACCAGCGCTTTGCATTGGCAATGCTGTATTACTCTCTGACTGGAGCCTCTCAGAGTGTTCTATCTGACTGGCTTGATGATAGTACGGATGAATGTAATTGGTCCTACGTGACCTGTGATGGTGGGGCCGACGGCAGTGTGATTGCATTGGATTTCAGTAAGTTTTTCATGGTGTTCCCTGGTATTTCTTGCCAGATTTTCCATAGACGGACTTCTGACTGTACTAATTATGATTTTTTGTAACATAGCCAACCTGGAACTGGACGGAACGATTCCAACCCAGCTGGAAGAACTTACAGCACTGACAACGCTGACCTTGACAAACAATCCCCTTGTAGGCAACAACCTGGAGACTTTGGGAGATCTCGATGCCCTGCTTGCGTTATTCTTGGACGACAACAATTTGACAAGTCTACCGACCGAGCTTGGCAAACTCAACGCGTTGACAGAGCTAGACTTGAAAAATAACCAGCTCACAAATCTCCCATCCGAGTTGGGGAATCTTGGATCGTTGAAATACCTGTATTTGCAAGACAACACTGGTTTGGTGACTCCGTTTCCTTCCGAGATTTGTGCTCTGGAAAGTCAGTTGAGTGCCTTCAATGCCGATTGTGGAACCATGGCCGATTGCTGCTCTTAATCCATTTATAAATCACACTTTGTTTCTTGTTGTTACCACATCTTCGCTGCAGTCACTACGTACTACAGGTTCACCTCATTGCGGGGGTTGTTGCGTGTCACTCATTATTTTTCAGGACACAGGGTCGTTCTGTAGTCGAACGAGTCCTTTCGGTTGTCACGAGTCACGAGTCACGACACTATTATTTCTCTCATCAGCGTTTGGTCAACCTACTAGTCCAACACTTTTTGCCCAGTTTGGACTGTTTGGAGATATACGTAACTGGACGTGCGCGTGATGATAGGTCTCAGCGTTGGGCCTAGCCCTTGAAAGGTGCGAAATTGGGACAGCAGGGAATCCCGACGGTGGGACGGTTTATGTCGTAGGCCGTGCCCTATGTCAAGATCGGTGACCAAGATTCCCACACAGATAGACTAGATTGTAATGAGCATGAGCTCACTCTTTTCCTAACCACCAGTTACGGATTACGTACAAACTAAAACAGTTTATCAGACCCAATTGAAAGACTCTAACGAAACCATGTCGACCATGACTACCCGTGGAAAGACTGGGAAGACCAAGGAGAAGGGAGTTGTTGACTCTCTTGCTACTATGGACAACCCAACCCAAGGAACTACCGTCGCCAACGAAGGAGCTGAAGAAGCCCCTAACAATCCCAACGATGCTGAAACTAACCCAGTTGCTGATGACAACGCTGCTGGAGGTGGAGGTGATGGAGGGAACGATCCAAACCCTGGTACCGATGATGGTGCTAATGGAGGAGGAAACGGTGGCGGTGGTAACGATGGAGAAAGTGGTGGAGGCGATGGCGGCCAACCTGACGGTGATGGAGACCCTGAAGGAGGTGATGACGAAGATGATGAACCCATTGAGGTCCGATTCATGACCCCGATGATCCAAGCTTTCATTCGTCTCGGATTCAACCGTAAAGCCGCATTCGCACTCTACTACGATCAAGGACTTACTTCCGTTGGAGAGGTAATGGAATTGGATGAAGACCAAGTGATTCAAACCTGCAAGAACGTCCGCAAACCTGGTCACATGATTCCCAACCCTCGCTTCAACGGTAGGAACAACCAACCTGCTGAAGTTTATGCACCTGGATATGCAGTTTCCCCACGTGCTGAGATGAACTTCAAACTAGCGTTATATTGGTTCAAATACCGAAACAACACTACCCGTATTACCACTCCCGATGATATCACCATGGATGCTGTCAGATCCATCAAACAGCTCAAGGAGTGGGAAGACAAACATAAGAAGCCCGAATTGGTCGAGAAGGTTGTTCATGCGCATGATTGGAACAAGACTTTTGAGATCATTTCAGACCACATCCGTTTGCACATCGGTATCTCTGGAGTACCTTTGTCCTACGTGATTCGTGATTCGGAAGATGCCGTTGTTGACCCTGAGGAAGGATGGGACACCGTACAATTGGAATTGGAAAACAGAGCCCCTATCAACGACAACATCAAGGGCGGATATCACTCGAACTTCATGATTGACAACCAGAAAGTTTGGGATCTCTTGGCGGCAATGTTGACCGAAACGGAATGCTACACCTACGCCAAGCCCTACCGTATTAAGAAGGATGGAAGGGGTGCCTACAAAGCCCTATTCACTCATTATCTTGGAGAAAACAGCTGTGATGACTTGGCTACGAAGGCTGAGACTGCACTCAAACAGTTGTCTTACAATGGTGAAAAAAAGGGATGGTCCTGGGAGAAGTATGTCCGCAAGCACGTGGAACAATACCAGATCTTGGAAGGTCTGGTCAAGTACGGACACAACGCCTTGAATGAACAATCCAAGGTTCGCCACCTCCAAGCCGGCATTAAAACCAGAGAGCTAGACCCCGTGCGTACGCAAATCCTTGCAACGCCTAGCCTCCGGAAGAATTTTGAAGCCGCTGCTGGTCTATATGCTGACTTCATCCGCCAGACCCAAGCCCTCAACGCCCGTCATATCAACATTTCGGAAATTGGGACCGAACGTCCTCCCAAGAAACCTCGACTTGATGAACCTGCGAAGGAAGTAGACACACCAAAGAAAGGTGAGATTGGTGTCAAGGACGTAAAGGATCGCTACTACACCAAAGAAGAGTACCGTACACTTACCCACGAGGCCAAGGGCAAGCTCAAGGAACTCAGGGAGAAGCGAACCAGTAAAAATGGAAAGAAGGACAAGAAACCTCCACACAACGTCAGCGAAGTGACTACTGCCCCGGCCCAGGAACCGGCCAAGGCAGCAGAAAACCCACCCAAGAATGACGCTGATGTTGCGACGGAGATTGCATCCAATCGATCCAACCCAGCCTTGAAGAGACAGAACGTACAGCAGTCCAGCAATGTTTCGGCTGTTCGTACTGTGAACCTATCCAATGTGAATGTCATGAACAGGGAGTCGAACACCGAGCTGGACTCGCACGCTGACACTTGCATTGTCGGTTCAAATGTGTTGATTGTGGCAGACCATGGAAGACCCGTCACAGTCACGAGCTATGATTCTCATGCGGGACCCAAGACGTATCGCACAGTTGATGCCGCTGTTGCATATGATGATCCAACTACTGGGACCCCAAAGATTGTGATGATCAATCAGGCTATTCACATACCCCATATTCATCACAACCTTCTTTGTCCAATGCAAGCACGTCTTAATGACGTAATTGTTAACGACATCCCTAAGTTTCTCGTCCATCAACCAGACGAGCAAACCCACGCGATTACTTTTCCGGCAACCAAGTCAGAAGACGGCTACACTATCCCATTGTCCTTGCGCGGGGTAACTAGCTACTTTCCATCTCGGAAGCCAACGCTTGAAGAGTATAACGCAGAGTTCGGAAACTATTTGGAGCTTACCTACGATGCTCCTGAGTGGGATCCATCTTGTTCTTCCTTTGCCAAACGCGAGGACGCGATGACCGATTGGGAAGGACATGTTCGCGAAAGGAAACCACGCAAGGAACACCAAATCTTCGCACTGACAACTCGGCCATTGGCCCAGGGGGACATGGATATGAGTCACGAGGACAATGTCTCATACTTTCATGACATCTTTGAGCCAAAGGCAGTCTCGTCCGTGCAACAGGTCACCGTCACGCCAGGGAAGCCTGACATTTCTCCAGAAGACCTCGCAACCCGATGGGGAATTGGAATCGAGTCGGCGAAAGCTACCTTGAAGAAGACTACGCAAAGGGGGACACGCTCTGTTCTACATCCGAGCCTGTCTAGACGATACAAGACAAACGACCGACATCTACGCTATCGAAGGCTACCTGTCGACCTCTATTGTGATACCATGAAGTCGTCAGTCAAGAGCCGTCGTGGCAACACCTACGCACAGATCTATTGCGCTCGAAATGGTTGGAAACGAGCATACGCAATGAAGCAAAAGAGTGAGGCCCATCACACTCTTGCCGATCTCTTTACTACTTCAGGAGTCCCAGCAACTATGATATCGGACGGATCAAAGGAGCAAACGATGGGGGACTTCCGGAAATTGTGCAGAGAGTCGCATTGCCATGTACAAACCACAGAACCACATTCGCCATGGTCCAACGCCGCAGAGCAAGCCATCAAGGAATTGAAACTGGGAGTCACTCGGAAAATGCGAAAAATGGCTGCTCCGTTGCGTCTGTGGGATGATTGCTTGGAACTCGAAGCTCTCATTCAATCCCACACTGCATCAAACCTATATGGCAACCAAGGCGAAGCACCAGAAACGATGATGTTTGGAGAGACTGCCGATATCTCGCAGTTGTGCGAAATTGGTTTCTATGATTGGGTAATGTACCGTGATTCTATCGTGACATTCCCGGAATCCAAATTGGTCTTGGGTCGATACCTCGGACCAAGTGTGGGCATTGGCCCAGCGATGACCGCAAAGATTCTCAAGTCAAACGGTGAGGTAGTCCATCGATCAACTTACCGTGCATTGACTCCGGAGGAATTGAAGAGCAGCGAGGAAAAGCAGCTCAGAGAAGCATTCGATGCAAACATCAAGGCCAGTAAGAAATTGGGCCCGAATTGCGACGCAACGAATAGTTTTGTTCCGGACGATGATGACAAGGCTGATATCGAACCAACGACGTGGGAACTGTATGAAGACGACAATGGAGAATACCACAGGCATGCTTCGGAGGAAGAAGTAACACCTGAGGAAGGAGACGTCTACATTGCCGCTGAAGTACTGTTGCCAATCAGAAGTGAGCAGATGTTGGGCAAAGTCAAACGGAGGAAACGAGGGCCGAATGGGGAAGTGAAAGGAAAAGCAAACGACAACCCTATATTGGACACAAGGACATATGAGGTTGAATTCCCCGACGGTCAGTTGGCAGAGTACTCCGCGAACACTTTGGCTGAAAACATGTGGTCCATGTGTGATTTGGAAGGACGACAATTCAATCTACTCGATGAGGTTGTGGATCACAAAGTGGATGAGACCGTCGCCATCAAACCATCGAACATGTGGATTACAGTCAAGGGAAGAAAGCACGCGATAAAGAGCACCCGAGGATGGAGCCTCTGTGTCCAATGGAAGGACGGATCGCAATCATGGGAAACGCTTGCCGATGTCAAGGAATCGTTCCCTTTGGAAGTGGCGCAATACGCAGAAGCGAAACAATTGTTGGAGGAACCAGCATTCCATTGGTGGGCACCACAGATTATCAAACGATCAAGGAGGATTGTTGCTGCTGTGAATACCCGATACCAAAAGACTACACACAAGTTCGGAATCAAGGTACCCAAAACAGTCGCACAAGCTCAAGCTCTGGATAGAGAGAATGGGAATACCCTATGGATGGACGCTGTCAGACTGGAACTTGCAAATGTAAGAGTCGCTTTCAAAATATTGGAGGAGGACGAGGATGTACCTCAGGGATACCATCAACTCGATGGGCATTTTGTGTTCACGATCAAAATGGAGTCATTCAAGCACAAAGCTCGATGGGTAGCTGGCGCTAGCAATGTGGAAACGGCACACTCGTTGACATACGCAAGTGTTGTATCCAGGGAATCTGTGAGGATCGCATTGACCTTGGCAGCTCTGAATGATTTACAAGTTATGGCAAGTGACATACAGAATGCATACCTAACGGCACCTACTTCGGAACGAATTTGGACAGTACTCGGACCGGAATGGGGGCCCGATGGTGGAAAGAAAGCAATCATCGTGAGAGCCTTGTATGGCCTGAAGTCTTCGGGAGCAAGCTTCAGACACCATCTTGCTGATTGTATGAGGATGATGAATTTCCGCCCATGTTTGGCGGATCCGGATGTGTGGCTCAAGGAGGAGACACGTGAGGATGATGGACATAAATACTACGCATACGTGTTGTTGTATGTCGACGATTGCTTGGTGATACATCACGATGCAATGAAAACTACGATGGACATCAATTTCTATTTTCCAATGAAGGAAGATTCGATTGGCCCTCCCAAATTCTACCTGGGAGCCAAAGTCACTGAGGCTGTGATGGAAAACGGCGTCAAGGCCTGGAGCATGAGCTCTAGCAAATATATTCAGGAAGCAGTCCGGAAGGTTGAGGACAAGCTCGAACAGGATGGAAGGAAACTGATTGCTCGAGCCCCAACACCTTTTCCAACGGATTACTCTCCCGAGTTGGATACAACGAAGGAATTGGATGCTGCAGAAGCAAATTATTTCCAATCATTGATTGGCATCTTGCGATGGATGGTTGAACTTGGGCGCGTGGACATCTTGACAGAGGTATCGATGTTGGCTTCTCACCTTGCGATGCCGCGGGAGGGACACATGGAGGCAGTTTATCGGATGTTCGCATACCTGAAGGCAAAACACAATGCAAGATTGATTTTCGACCCAACATATCCAGCCATAGACGAGAGCAAGTTCCAACGATGTGATTGGAAGAACTTCTATGGGGACGTGACCGAAGCAATTCCACTGAAAGCACCAAAGCCGCGAGGGAAGGAAGTCGATTTGAGATTGTTTGTGGACTCATCGCATGCCGACGATAAGGTGAATCGGAGATCGAGATCAGGGCACTTCATCTTCCTGAATAACGCTCCGATCAATTGGCTGTCCAAGAAACAGGCGACAATCGAAACCAGTGTTTTCGGAGCGGAATTTGTTGCGTTGAAAATCGGTATGGAGGCGATCCGCGGATTGAGGTATAAATTGCGGATGATGGGTGTTCCATTGTCAGGCCCTGCGTATGTTTATGGAGACAACCTGTCAGTGATAACGAACACATCAAAGCCAGAATCAACGCTGAAGAAGAAATCAAACTCGATATGTTACCACGCAGTGAGAGAATCGGTAGCAATGGGCGAGATCATCACGGCACACATTTCGACACATGAGAACGTTGCCGACATAGCCACGAAGGTGATTCCAGGAGGACAGAAGAGAGATTACTTGATATCGCTGGTGATGCATGATATCTGTGATGAGCATCCGAGAAAGAGACAGAAGAAGGAATGACGGTCCACATTGTCAATGCCCCCAGTCGTCAATGGGCGCGCTGGTACGAGGGAGTTAGGGTTTCCCGATGCACTGTTCGAGGTGCACAAATACAATTGTCAATGGTGGATTGTCGGCATGATTTGGAACGGAAAGCTGACCATGGTGGCAGTGACCATGATCATCTTTGGGGGACTGTTTGGAGATATACGTAACTGGACGTGCGCGTGATGATAGGTCTCAGCGTTGGGCCTAGCCCTTGAAAGGTGCGAAATTGGGACAGCAGGGAATCCCGACGGTGGGACGGTTTATGTCGTAGGCCGTGCCCTATGTCAAGATCGGTGACCAAGATTCCCACACAGATAGACTAGATTGTAATGAGCATGAGCTCACTCTTTTCCTAACCACCAGTTACGGATTACGTACAAACTAAAACAGGACAAGGGCATTCGAACTGGTGAATCTACTCGTACAGTACCAGTTTGGCATTGCTATAACTAATCACACAAGAAAGAATCAACAAGTTCAGAGTTGATGAACGGACAAGTAGTAACTAATCCCACATTTGAACTGGTCCCTTCGCTTCGAGGCCAATCAAAGACAGAGATGAAATCGACAGCGGCATAAACCACGCAAAGAAAACACCCATATTGAATCCAGACACAAACCACAAACAGAGTCTCAGTTCCTCCATTTCCTACCTTGAGTCGATAAAATTCTCCCACATTAGAAAGCAAAATGATTACCGCCATGTCGCTTCTTCGGACGACCCTTGCTGGGGGTATCACAAGAAGCATGAGAAATACTCAAATCTACCTGGTTGCTCTTCTAGGTCTCCTCCTTACTTCGTGCGCCCCTCATTGTGTGAGTGCGGTGCATGTATATGCAACCTCGGGCAAGACAACCACCACCAAAGGTAACCGGAATCTGGCAGTAAAGTCAACCAAAACCCCATCCCAATCTCCTGTTGCCAAGACCACCAAAAGTGCTACGTTGCATCCTTCCACACCTCCAAGCACCTCTCAGTCTCCCTCCTCTTCTCCGTCTACGTTTCCAAGTGCCTCGCAATCTCCTTCCAAGTCTCCGTCTGCATCCCCAAGCTCCTCTCATACACCAACCACTTCTCAGGTCCCCTCTGTGTATCCTTCGGAAACTCCCAGCACTTCCATGTTTCCTTCCTCGACTCCTTCCTCGTCACCTTCAGACAGCTCATCTCCGTCCCAGACTCCATCTGCATTTCCTTCCGAGAGCCCGAGCAACTCTCCTACGGCGCAGGTTTGCCTCACAAGCCCAGAAATTCTCGCCTATCAGTTTTCTCTGGTAAATGCCCAACGTTTGGCGTTGGCCGTGTTGTATTATTCGCTAACCTCTGCATCTCAGAGCACATTGTCTGACTGGGTCGATGACAGCACGGATGAATGCACTTGGGAACATGTCACTTGCAATGGTGGCACGGATGGCGATGTCACTAAATTAATTCTCAGTAAGTTTGTTTGCTGCTGTCGTGGGACTGTTTTGGCTTTTTGTGCGCGACTCTTTGCTGACTTTGCTACAATGTGTCTTTTTGGCCATAGCCGATCTCGAATTGGAAGGAACGCTTCCAACCGAACTCCAAGAACTCACAGCATTGGAGCGCATAAACTTGTCTGGGAATCCTTCGTTGGTATCCTCCGACTTGGAAGTGTTGGGATATCTCGAGACATTAAAATACTTGTACTTGTATGAAAACGATTTGACTAGCATCCCTGCCGTGATCGGGAATCTCCATTCGCTCACAGCCTTTGAAGTGTACGACAACCAGTTGAAGACCGTGCCTACCGAGCTGGGCAATCTGAGCTCTTTGATGATACTGAAACTGGGCACGAATGATTTGACTAGCATCCCTACCGAGCTCGGACTACTCAGCAATGTAATTCTGCTGACCCTCGACAACAACCAGCTATCAAGCCTTCCTACTGAGCTCGGTGACCTTTCAAAGATATTGTCTTTGACTCTACATCAGAATGATTTGATCACTCTCCCTTCCGAGTTAGGGCAACTGTCCACGTTGACTACCTTTGCCGCGTCCGGGAATCAGCTGACTACCCTACCTACCGAGATCGGTAACCTCAGCTCTTTGACATACTTGTCGGTGTACAATAATCAGTTGACTAGTCTTCCTACCGAGATTGGCCAACTGACCGCATTGTCCAGCGTGTTTCGATTGGCCGATAACAATCTAACCACCCTTCCGTCCGAGCTCGGGAATCTCCTTCAGGTGAAATACTGGTATTTGGAGGATAACCAGTTGACGGGTTTACCCTCTGAAATGGGCCAACTCACCGCGATGGTCGATTTGACTCTGACAAGCAATCAGATCACAAATCTTCCCTCTGAGCTTGGAAATCTGAGCAGACTGAATGGACTCTTTCTCGAGGAGAATCAGTTGAGCACATTACCTAGTGAGTTGGGTCAGCTCACCGCATTGACCGATTTACGCCTGACCTCCAATAGTTTAACAAGTCTTCCAAGCGACTTGGGAAAACTCACCAAGTTGCGATATTTGTTCTTGGATGACAACCCTCTGGTCACTCCTCTTCCGTCAGAGATTTGTGCTCTGACCAGTTTGAGCTATTTCATTGCAGATTGTGGCACAGCCTTGTCTGACTGCTGCTCCTAATTCAAAGGTTTGAAGACGAATTAGACATTCATGTATGTTATAAGTTGCCTAGTCTGTTGGTGTTTCTTCGTCGACGCAACAGCATTGCTTTCTCAGAGAATGAACATGGTGTGTTGTCATTTTTTTGTTTGTTCTGGGGCTTCTGTCTCCTTTGCCTGGGATTTGACTTCTTTGACTCAAGCAAGTACGTATGACTGACTGGAGCCCGGTCAATTTGACTTCTTTGATTCAATTCCAGTACCTAGTACGTATGATATAAGGCTACTATTATTTAATATATGTTTAGAGTACGTACATATATATGATATCAGGCACCTTGAGCAGAAAGATCGCACCACCACAACCCACAAACCACGCCAGGAGACAGGCAACCGTGGATTTCGACAATGATTCCATACTTTAAGGGAAAGACAGACTGGATCCCTTTATACCAGCGGCTCACAACGCACCACAATGATTGATAGCACTCCGCATTCTTCGAAAAACCTTGGAACAAAGCAAATTCCTCATGAAACCTGATTGGGACTGCACCGTTCCTCATGTCGGTCGTATCGTGCTTCTAGGTTGCGCCGTCTCGTCCGGATGCTGGTGTCGACTTTGACAGTATACAAAAGCTCCCAAATCAACTGGGATTGTTCCACTCAAAGAGTCGGAACTCAAACTCGAGTGACGCAAATTTGTCAGCGTCGCAATCTCCGTTGTGGGATGGTCCGTGCAGCCTCCACGTTGTCAAGATCCAGTACTCGCAAGGCCGTCAAACCTGCAAGCTCGCTTGGAATATTTCTATTGACAGAGGAAGAAATGTCATCTGTTGTCATGGGAACAAAAATGAGATAAAGTGAGATCGTGTACCGGGCTTATCCAAGAAATGGACCAGCCGATAAGTGTTGCTTTCAAACATACCTGTTTTGATCTGAGTGACAGCGCCTCGTGCGTTACAAGTGATGCCGGGCCAATGAGTACATTCATCTGTTGCTTCATCCAACCAATTTTCGGATCGTTCACCAGATGCATAATACATCACTGCAAGAATGTATCTTTGCAATATTTCTGCATCGGTTTTAGAAGGGTTCGCAGCATGGTCACTTTCCGCCCAAGCGAGGGCTTGTGTTTGAACATAACGCCCCGCGGCACCCACGAGATCATAAAAGTTAGTGACTTGAAGCGCTATTTCCAATACCTTTGTATTGGTGCAGCCACAACATGTACACACCACGTTGTTGCATTCAACCTCCGCTCTGGGAAATGAAGCAGTTGCCATAGCGCCCTCGCAGATCTCGATGGGGACATAGCCTGTGTAACCTGCCCCATCCAACCTCACATCCGTCAAGTCAGTGAGTGAACTCAGAGCAGGCCCAATATACCCAGCGAAAGGGTTGTTTTCTAAACGAAGTGTTTGTAAATCGGTCAACAGTCCGAGAGTTGAAGGAACCCAATTCTCAAGGATGTTGTTGTTCAGAAGCAGTTTTTTCAACTTTCTAAGGTTGGACATTGATTTTGGAATTGGGCCTGAAAGTTGGTTCTGGCCCAATGCCAATGTCAACAGATTTGTTAGATCTCCCAAGTGAGGCGAAATCGTACCTGAAAGCCGGTTGTTAGACAGGTCCAAAGAGACAAGCTTTGAAAGTTGAGCAAGCTCCGTTGGAATGGTACCATGGATGAAATTGTCATGCAATGCAAAGTTTGTCATTTCGCTCAATAGTCCAAGCTCGGTTGGCAATGTACCTGTGACACCAGAGTTCGCTGGAGGGAAGGAGACACGAGTGAATACGCATTGTTTGGGTTAGAGATTGTATCGGTGAATCATCATGCGAATGGCTCAGTTGAAGCAAGAAAGATTCCAATAAGTCGTACCAATGTTGATTTCTTGCACACTCCCGCCAGTTGTACATCCAATGTGGACTAGATTCCAACTACATTCGTCCGAAGAGTGATCCATCCAAGCAGTAGATCCCAAGCCATCGATGGAACAATACAAGAGCGCCAGTATGTATCGCTGTTGAAGATCATCTGCGCCTGTGAAGTTGGTGTCGAAATTGTAGAAATCATCTTTTATCCACTCATACGCGCAATTTTCTGGAGTTCCTGCAGTGAGGATCGCCGTTACGTTTGAGATCGAGCTTGTGACTTGAAAAACAAAGTCCCCGTTGGGCTGGTTGGCGACGTAGTGCGGGGTGTCTCTGTGCATCACGGCGCTAGGAATCAAGCCTTGGGTCTTGCGATGCCCTAAACTGAGTGCTGAACGAGATACACAGCTAGAAGATTGGGTCCCCTCGGGGTCAGAGCACTTTGTAAGTGATGAATTAACTTCTTGCGTTGCCTCGTTCAAGTAGTAAAATGGCCCGCGAAGGAATGATCCGTTACTAGCAGCTGAAAGTGACGAGCGCAAAAACAGGCAAATCATTGGTGCCGACAAGCCCAGTACTATGACTATTGCATTCTTCGTCGCCACAGAACAAGAGGATAAAAGAAGAGTCTTCATCTCGTGTAGGAAGCCTGTTTCCTGGAGTAATGGCTCGTCGAGTGTGAGATGACAAATACCCTCATTTGATGGTCATGGACTATTCGTCCTCAATCACCAATAATTTCACGTGAAACTTTGTTTGCTCACAAATTCGTGTAGTTGAAGTACGTTAGTACAAAGAAGAATCAAATGTCGGGCTTTTGAACGTCCTAATATAGGTTTTGTCTACTATCGCACGATTGTCTTTAAGCCTTGGCGACTGAGAATAGAAGGATATTCATTAGTAATAAGTAGGCGTTAGTACGCTAGTAGTACTTGGTAGATAGCCCTATCGTAGTAGCATTAGCACCAGAGAAATCTCACCAGGGAAATCAACGAGTAGGACAACAGGAGGGCAGCATTCATTTTCATTCTTCTGTTGCCCGGATTACTGTTGACCGTTCTTGATTATGGGCAATTGCGGGATGTACTTACTAGTACTAAAACTAACGTACTACATCAGAGTACCGATAGTTGTGGGACTTGGAGGTGCCAAGCAGTTTTTTTGCGGGAAACTCATTTTTCTTGAGTGAACATATCGCTTTCAAATTAGTGTTGTTGTACGGGAACATATCCCTGTGCAGTTTTGAGAGTTGTGGAAACGAACATTGTTCATCATTCGACTTTATTGACATCAAATGGACCAGGTCGGTATCAGTGATCACTACGAAACCTCCAGCAAAGAATGATCCTGGAACATCACTGACAACACGGACGAGGCGTGTTCACAATGATACTTCCTTGAAGTTCAATTGTTGGCCAACCGAAGCAAACAATTCAGCGATAGTGTTGAGAGGAAAATCTCAGACGCCTGCGCCAGGATTCAGCAGGTCAAGGAGACGAAGGCTTCACAAATTGCGTCGAGACGACGTTGTCACCGAGGTCGAGGACAACTTGACTGAGTTTGTTCCCAATCAGAGGTCTCTTCGTCTTGTTTTAGAAGAGGAAGTGATATCTGCACGACGATGAGGTACTGTGCATTTGCTTTGCTCCTTTCGCTGTATACTGTCAGAGGAAGCTCCACCAGCCAGCAGCACTCCTACTTACGCAAACTCGCGGAAAAGGCCACCACTTCCAGTACCAAGGCCCCAACAGTTCCAAAGTCCACGAAGAAAAGTAGTTCCACAGCTGCTCCTAGCTACGTCCCAAGTTTATCTCCTAGCGTGGCTCCTAGCTCCATGCCTAGTGAAGCCCCTAGCTCGGTGCCTAGCTACGTCCCTAGTTTGGCTCCTAGCTACGCCCCTAGCGATGCTCCGAGTTCTACGCCTAGTGAAGCCCCTAGTGATGCCCCTAGCTCTGTGCCTAGTGATACCCCCAGCGAGGTACCTAGCTCCATGCCTAGTGATGCCCCTAGCTCTGTGCCTAGTGATACCCCCAGCGAGGTACCTAGCTCCATGCCTAGTGATGCCCCCAGCCAGGTCCCCAGCTCTGTGCCTAGCTATATCCCTAGCATGGCTCCTAGCGGGTCCCCAAGTTCTACGCCTAGCGATGTCCCTAGTGAGACTCCTAGCACGGCTCCTAGTTCCATGCCTAGTGACGTCCCTAGTGAGATTCCGAGCGTGGCCCCTAGTTCCATGCCTAGCCATGTCCCTAGCGAATCTCCTAGTGGAATTCCAAGTGAGACCCCGAGTGACGCCCCTAGCTCTGCGCCTAGCAACCAGCCAAGTGTAGATTATGTACTACAAGTCACCAGGGCAATCTCAAACGAGACAAAGCTCCTTACCCCAGGAACTCCTGAAAATTGCGCATACTGGTGGGCCAAAGATGATTTCTACAACTATGACTCCAATTTTACTGACGAAGACGATCTTCAGCAGCGATATATCCTCGCCCTCTTTTATTGCTCCACTGATGGCTTGGAGGCCTCTCGTTGGTTGAATCATACCGCAGATGAGTGTAGTTGGAACTCCACCCAAGTGAAGTGCACGGATGGAGGAAACGTGAAGAATATCAATCTCGGTACGTTCATGATTTTCATGTTTTTCGTCAGCATCCTTCATCGAAAGTCACCCACCCAAAACAAAGGCATCAAATTCAAATACTAACACATGCCTTCTGTTGCTGTAACCCGCCCTCTGGCGCGTCATTCGTTCAACGCAGGTCAGCACGGTGTCGCAGGCACCTTGCCAACCGAGCTTGGATTGCTGAGTGAAATGAAGGGCTTCAGTTTGTATGGGAATTCTATCAACGGTACCATTCCAACGGAGTTCGGCCAACTTTCGAATCTCGTGACCTTGAGCCTCTACAACAACGAGCTCACAGGTTCAATTTCGACCTACCTCGGAAAACTCACAAACTTGGAAAGCTTGGGGTTGGGCAAGAATCAGTTGAACAAATGGATTCCTTGGACCATCAAAGACATGACAAAGTTGACATCGTTGCTCCTGAATAACAACAACCTAGCGAACTGGATGCCTACAACTCTCGGGCTGTTGACTGATTTGCAAATACTGCGACTGGAAAACAACTTATTCGACGGAACCATACAACCTCAATTGAGTTCGCTGACTTCCTTGACAGATCTCAGGTTGGATGGAACTGGCTACACTGGCTACGTCCCTATTGAGATTTGTGATGGTGCCATGGCAAGTGCTGTGTCTCCAATCGCTAATGTTGAATGTGACAAAGTCATATGTGCCTGCTGTGGTTGTCCCAATGCAAAGGTGCTAGAAATCGCGCTTCAAGTCACTGACTTTTATGATCTCGTGGGAGCTGCAGCACTGACCGCTCAAACACAAGCTCTTGCATGGGAGGAAAGCGACTACACCGCTAACCCGTCAATGACCGATGAGGAAATTTTGCAAAGATACATTCTTGCAGTTTTGCATTTCTCCGCTGGAGAACTTCCATCCGATTGGTTGGATGAAAACACGGATGAATGTACTGCCTGGGCTGGTCTCCAATGCGATAGTGGTGTTCTTACTCATATCCAAATTGGTACGTATCGCACTCGCCCGGTTTTTGGCCTTCATTTGAAAAATGTTGAATCTCCGGTTCCTAATAATGCCTCCTTTTGGCCACAGGAGCCATTTCCTCGTCGAGTGGAACCATTCCAAGTGAGCTAGCAGGTTTGACAGGCTTGCGAGTGCTGGATCTCAATAACAAGGGCCTTGTAGGTTCCATCCCTACAGAGCTCGGTGGGGCATTCGCACAATTGCGTTATTTGGACTTGAGTTCCAACGATTTGAGCGGACCAATTCCGACTGGCTTTGGAACTTCTGCGACGTTGCATACTGTCATGATAGACAACAACTCCTTGTTGACCGGATCTATCCCGTCGGATTTTGATAGCATCGCTGCCCTCAGCCTTCTCCAGTTGTACAATACCGGCATGACCGGTGATGTCTCCACAGCATTGTGTACCACCACTACAGGAAATGGTGCCGCTGGCATTAAGATCGATTGTGCCGACATGACGTGTACTGGAGGTTGCTGTGATGATAGCACTGGCACAGATTGTTCCTAAGCGGATGTGCTGAGAAATGGGAGGAAGATACAAGAAGGCACTGCCTGCCTTGTCGTGAAAGCCGTCGTCATCGGTTGCAGTTAACTGCTGAAGAGCCTTTACTCTGTATCTCCTTGTTTATGTTGTGGTGTCAGTGTCCATATTGCATGATTTAGGTTGAAACGAGAAAAAAGAGAAAAAGAAAGAAAAATTCATATCCTTATAGGGGGAGTTTGCATGGTTGTATTTGTTTTCTCGACGCTGTCGGCACATCACGTTGTATGTACTACCCGTAGTACTATCTTATGTATTGACTATGTGCTAGTACAGTTACCCAAGCGATCCCAATTGACCGAGCCGACTACCATGCTGTATCTCTGGTAGGGAACGTATGTAGAGTCTTTCCGCCTGTGCTACAAACGTGCTTTTTGCACAAACCGAAATCTCTCGCGTTCCCATCCCATTTCTCAAAGCACACCACAAACATTGGACGTTGTTGTGATTGTGATTGCTCTATCATCACATCACCAAAGTTTCCCCCAACCAGTCCATCCAAAATAAAAACAAACTTATAATGTCACGACATCGAATGGTTCGGAACCTCACAGAGGATGATTACTACGATGATGATTATGACGACGACTATTACGATGAAGAGGAAGAGCAAAGCAACCAATACAGTTACTATGCGCCTCCCCAACCGTCCGTGGCAACAGTTGCCGCAACGCCTGTAGTTGTACCTGCTCCAAAACCTGCTACAGCTGCTACACCTGCAGTGACAGGTGGTGTGGCGAAACCACCTCCTGGATGGGGCAAGCCATCTGCTCCCTCTCCAGCAGCAGCGAATAGTGGAGGCATCAGTGCCCCTCCACCCGGCTGGGGCAAACCTGCTGCTCCCAAACCTTCCACAGCTACACCCACTCCAGCCTCCACTGGTATTACTGCTCCTCCACCTGGTTGGGGCAAACCTTTGCCTCCCAAAACAAACAAAGATACCAGCACACCAGCCCCGACTGGTGGAGTTTCCAAACCTCCAGCAGGTTGGGGAGCTCCACCATCCTCCACCAAGGCTCCAACCAAACCCAATACAACTGGCAATAAGAACAAACCTCCCGCTGCTGGAGATTTTCCTTCCTTGGCGGCATCAGGAGCTACCGGTGCCAAGGCGACATCAAAAGCCAACAAATCCAATACACCTGCTCCAGCTCCAGCTCCCAAATCTAATTCCAATTCCAAATCGGTTCCTCGCAAGGTATTGCCAGAGAAATTCAAGAATTCACGGTCTCAACTAACCATGGCCGTTTTGGGACACGTCGATGCTGGAAAATCAACTCTCATGGGGCAGCTGCTTGTCCAAACGGGCAAAGTAGACAAACGAGAAGCCCAGAAAACCAGTAACCTCAGTTGGTTTTTGGATGAAAACGAGTCGGAACGTGCTAGAGGAGTGACTATGGAAATTGGAACCAAGGGAGTTTCGACCGAGCAACATGATATTGTGATTTTGGATTCTCCGGGGCATGCGGATTTCATTCCCGTCATGATTACGGGTGCTGCTACGGCGGACACGGCTATTCTTGTGGTGGCTTCGGTCACGGGTGAATTCGAGGCTGGCTTCACTGGTGGTGGTCAAACCAAGGAGCACGCTCTTTTGGCCAAGGGACTTGGTATCAGCCAAATCATTGTGGCCGTCAACAAGCTGGATGTCGAAGGCTGGAATCAAGAACGATTTCAGGGGATCCAAGATCAAGTCCAAGATTATCTGTTGCAACAGCAATTCAAGCCGGCTCGTATTGCCTATGTTCCCCTGTCGGGTTTGACAGGAGAGAATGTTCGTGTTCGTAAGGATCCCGAGTTGGAGAAATGGTACAAGGGTCCTACTTTGCTAGAAGCCATGGATCAGTTCAAACCAGCGAATCGACAGTATGGTAAGTCGTGCAAAAATGGTGTCACTCATGTACTATTAGTTAGTACTTGTATGCAGCGTGGTGCTAACGTTATTCCTTACTTTGGATGTCGCACGCTCGACGTCATTTCAACTCCAACACCAGACAAACCCCTTCGATTCATCATCGTAGACATGTACGCCGAAGGCAAGGGGGTTGTGGTTCGTGGAAGAGTTGCACAAGGCTTCGTTTCCGTCGGTGACCGGGTGGTACTGCTTCCTGTTGGAGATGTTGCCGGTATCGGACGTTTGGAACATGTTCAACCACCTTCGGACAACGATCCTGATCGCTTGAGTATCGCCATGGCTGGAGATACAGTCGACCTTGTATTGACTGGGATTGATCCCATGAGAGTCGCTGTTGGTAACGTTCTTGCCGATCCCCACTGGGACAGGCCTCCTATCGCAACCAAGTGTCAAGCCAAGCTTCTGGTCATGGAAGAATTGACGGTTCCGATTATTCGTGGAGCGCAAGTGTTGTTCCACATGCATAGTCTGGATGTTCCGGCAGTTGTTTCGAAGCTTATTGCGCTTACAAAGCGCGATGGCTCGGTGAAAAAGGAACGCCCTCGAGCCTTGACGAGCGGTTCTAGTGCAAATGTGGAACTGACTTTGTCGGAAAGAGTAGTCATGGAATCATTTCAAGAATGCCGTGCTTTGGGGCGTTTCGTTTTGCGAAGGGGAGGACACACCATCGCTGTTGGTGTAATTGATCAAGTATTGTGAGGCTGCAGCCTCTCGAAATTATTGGAAATGACCTGCTTGATCTTCAATCCACGCAAGCTGATCTCATATCCTCACGTTAAATATTGTTTGACGAGCTTGTTGTTTTACTATTCTACGCTGAATCCGAGTTTTCAAACGGCGAAACTTAGAGATGGTGGAGAGGAACCAGAATTTTTGCTCCCTCAATAGGAAGCGGTAGAAGAACAACAATCACCCTAAGAAACAAGCTAGGTATATTGCTGGAAGTTAGTGGCGCTCTAGTGCTGTAATCGATATGCCATTTGGCGTCTTTACAAAGAACAATCAGCACCACCGCTGTAGCTAGTACTAGTAGGTGTACTGCTGACTAATACTAACGTACTAACAGTACCCATTTACTCGTGGTAACTAAGAATAGCGAAGCAACGGCTTCTCAATCATAACCTCTCTGGACTGCTGTGATCGACAAAATGGGAATTTCTTCTCAAGAATCGTCAGAATGACGATTCAGCGCCGCCAGGGGGGATGTCGGCGATATGATTTTTGCGAAAGGAACTAACCTGTATAAGGTTGCGTCATTTATCATCGCTACGGCAGGACATGATCTGCATGGTGTACAGCAAAATTTCATTAATATATTTTCATTGCTCGGGGGAAGGCGAGCCTTTGTGGCAATATTTCGGGGGTTGTATGTCGTCGGCCAGAAGGACCGACTTCCGTACTACTGTTGTACAAAAGTGGGCCTAGCTAGCAACTGTCGCGCCCAAAGGGAAATCCCACCACTGTACCGCTAACAACTACTAGTACTAGGTAGTACTTTTTCGGAGGGCCTGATGCACAACGTCGCTTAAAGGAGCGCTTTATCGATTTTCATCAGTAAAATGAGATCATGATGTCGTAGCAAAGTCATTCGAGCAGGTACTTTTATTCTTCTCCCATTCTGGAAAACTGCACAGTGCAACATACGAATGAGTGTGACTGACTACCATTTGGGCGTTCTTTACCCACGCCTTATGTGAGAGTCGAAATCTCTCACAATTCAGACAACACGTATCATCACCATGGCCAACAAAAAGGAATCAAACAATGCAGAGACCTACAAGACCACACCTTGCAAGGCAACTCTTCCAAACAAGAAGTTTAGAAGATACCAAAGGAGGAACTCCAAGACAGCAGCAATGCTACAAATGGACTGCGCCGTGATCAAGGTCCTATACACTTGTGCCATCGTTGAAGGCAAGTGAGAAATGCACACCCTCAAAACGCAGTCGAACACACCGGAGCTCGCCTTGAACAGGCCCCTGACACCACCAGATCGGCAAGTCACCCCCAATCCTGTTTCATATGTCGGGGTAGCACCACCAGCGGCTTGAACCCCCCAGATCATCGCCACTACACAATGGAGTTGTGAAGTTGGTATTACACCGTTCTAACATATATTCTAGCACATTTTCGTTATGATGCGAATACTTCTAGGTTTATTTTGCCAGCAGTCTACCCAAAGGGAACAGTTTGCGGTTCTTCTTGGCGGGTTGTTCGTTGACACATGATGTATTTTCCTGAAGAGCATTAGCAGTAGCATTTGGTGATAGCCCACCAGAAGATGGTCTCCCATACTTTCGCAGAATCTTGCCTTCTGTAGATTCCTCCGAACAATTCTCTTGATGACTGTCTCGGTCCATCTCCAAGATTATGGCGTTGTCGGATACACTCTGTGCCGTGTTGACAGTGTCGTCCTGACCACGAACATTGGATTGGGCTTCCTTCTTCATATCCATCAGTTCCTTTTTGACCGCTGCTAGCTCTCGTTGAGATCTCGCGGCCTTGTCCTGCCATTCTTGAACTTTCGATTCCTGTTCTTCCCATGCATCTTGAAACTTCTTTTGCCAGCTTCGAGCCTCTTGCTCACACCGGCTCAACTCCTCTTTGTACCGTTCCAGCTCTTGAGAATGCCTTTGTCGCCATTGATAGTCCTCCCAGGCTCGGTTCACTTGAAGTTGCGTCAGCTGTTGACGCAAACTTGAAATCTCTTCTTCCAGCGTAGGGGGTTCCTCAGCAGCACCGGCCTTGCTAGAGCCAGTTCGGCAGTTTGACTTCCTCAACTCCAAAATGTGTTCACGCTGCCTATCAGCCAAAAGTTTGGCCGATTCTAGCTGCTTCACAAGGTCCTTATAACCTGGTGGATGAGTATTATTGTTTTCAGGACTTGGAACTGGTGCTGATCTTGATTCGGATTGTTCGCTTGCACCAGAGGAACTACTTCTCGATGCATCCTCCGATTGGGCTTCAGGTTTGGCATCATCCGAAGAAACCTGAATCTCGTTGCTGCGTTCTTCTCCTGGAGTATCATTAGTAGATTGTTCTACAACTTTGCGGAAGGTGCTTCGTAGGTTCTTTAGAGCAACGAGACGTTTGCTTCTCCGGGTTCCAAGAGGCGAAAGACTGTTTCCGAGTGCACTCGAACCTTCGCCAAGATCATTGCGACGTCCACTCAAGGAAGTGGCTAGTCGCATATTTGCTGTGTAGTTGATTTTCGCTTGTGCAGGAGGTTCCGTAGTAGATGAGTCATCAGTGGTAGTCGATTTGGCGTCTCGAGTTGCAGATCGGCCTTCCTCTTCTTCAATGTCAGACAATGCTGATGGCTCTGCTTCAGGTGACGGTGACTGGGAGACCTCTTCCTTCTTACTTTTCAAGAAACTCTCCTTTTGACTTCTTGGTGTAGGGGCCTTATTTTCATCCGTCACTTCTTCATTGGAATCGGCGAGTATCTCCGAAAGTCCATGGGATGTGGCAACAGAAAACTGGTTGGTGGTCCCTGAGAGAGTTGAGAGAATCATGGGAATATCATCGTCACAAAATTCAATTTCCTGACATGGTTGCGGAGGATATGGGACTGCTTGTTTGGTCAAAAGTGCCATGGTACCAGAATCCTTATTGTGGTAGCAGTCCTTGTACCTCTGGTTGTGTTGGTGATGTGATGGAGGCGGAGGAGAACACCCACAAAAAGTGAGGGCGAGACGTCTGGAGCAAGGTGTGACGTTGCATATTTTCAGCGCCGTATAAGTATATACAGGCGCGCTGGCGCAAATGGCGATACTCCTTCTCTACGAATTGTGTAGCACAAAGTTAGTCCACGGAGTCGAGGGGTTTTTGAGTCGCTGGAGTCGACGACTACCGTACGAATAACCGAATGGACAACAACATTCTCTCTTTACTCGTAAAGTTTGGAATAGTAGCAACTACCTCGTGGGAAATGGCTCTAGGTCATCGTTGGTGTACTGGCGTCTCCAGTTTCTCATATTCCGTCCAAAAATAGACTGAGGTGGTCGTAGCTCGACCGAGGCTTGATTCACAATGATACCTTTGCTTGCCGCTGTGGTACCAATCTCATGGCGGATCGTTGGGGGAGGTGGTGGCAATTCCAGAATATTGTTGGGGAACCCTTGTTCCAGTACATCATACCCCAATCGTTTCAACCATCCATGTTCGTCCAATTGATGCATGCGTTCCAACAAGTCTCGAGAATATCGATACAAGGTTCGGCCATAGGGCGACGACGGCGATCGTCGCGCCAAAGGACGGGATGCCGAACGATCCCCGACTTCGGAATTTTGCAAGGACGAATTGGCCGACGACGCCAACGAAGACGACGAACTTTTGTATCCATGCAAATGCCGATTCTGCATGACCCACGCTACACGATCCTTCCAAAACGCTTGGTTGGTGGAAACGCCACTATTCTCCCCCAACACTGTTGTAGTAAATTCCAAAATATCCAACAAGGTCGTTTGCGGCTTCAACATCATATCTTCATATCGTATCCAATGAATTGACAAATCCAATCGTTCACATTCTGCATGCCAAAATTGTACAAAATCCAGCCACACCTTGATTTCATGTAGGACCAACGATTCCCAAAAGGTGGCATGCGTATCATATACTTCTTCTGTCACTTTTCGTGTATGTGTATTGGTCAAATTCAAATTCCAATAACTATCCAAGGCATCCCAAGGATTTCTCACGAGCATCAAAACGTGTTTGGCACGATAGCGTTGATATCCTAATCGTTCCGGCCAATGCGTCTTGACAATGGGGACCGTGTGATGCCAGGAAGGTGGGGATAGGGGTGTGACACCTTCTCCGACCAAATCATGGTCCTTGGCCAAAGCGACAGAAAGAGTACGGTTAGGACGGGTATCGGACCCTGTCACATAGCCAGTGGCACTTTCCAAGAGATTGCGCAATAAGGAATTTCCGGAACGTGGGTAGGATGCCAAAATGGTGGTTCCGGCACGGAAGGAAAATGGTTTGGACATGGTAGTGGTATTGGACAAGGTTGGATAAAATCGCAACAAGGGTGGGTATTGATAATATTCCGGATGATGAATGCTGGAAGCTCCTTGTTGTGCAAATTCTTCCGTTGTTGTATTTTGACATGGCAAACGGCGCTTGTACCATCGGCGTGTATTGAGTCGATCCAACTGGACCATGGCATCTTGGACGGGAAAGACTTGATAGACATGTCGACGTTTTCTGGAACGATTGTTGCTATTGTTGTTGGTAAGAACCACCAACTGATCCATGGGATCATGGACTTGGAAATATGGCAACCAACGTCGAGTCCATTGTTTTCGACACAACAACAGGCTCGTTCCTTCCTCTTCAGTGAGAAAGGACAAAATTATGGACATGGGATACAATCCCAACTCTTGTATATTCGTCATGCTATTGCTTGGTAGTGATGATAGAGGTGATATTGATGATGGTGATGGTGATGGTGATGGTGATTGTCGCACTCCAAGTCCGACAAAACCCAACCAACAACAACAACAACCACCGGACGAATGGTTCGGTTTCCTGGTGACAGCAGCAGCCAAGGAAGACGAAGAAAATGAGGTTGGTCGAGACGATTGGTGATTGGTGGATTGATTTGACTGTGAGTCACCCGTAGGTAAACAGGAACCAGCACAGACAAGCTTGACACAAGATTGGGCTTGACCAGGGCTTGATATTGATTGTGAAGTCGAGCGAACGGGTGCGGAGGTCGAGCGCAGGAAGCGCGTCGCACCCAAAGAGCAAGGATGGCACAAAAAACTCCTCCAACAACAACAACACTGGTGGATCATCAAACCTCCTCCTGGTGATTCCTCTTTAGGTATCAAACAGCAGCAGCAGTAGCAGCAAGATCACATTTATTGTAGGATCCTTGAGGAGAAAAATGTACGTTCCAGTAGGAAGAAAATGGAGAGGCCCATACCACTATAGGAACCTTGACCTGAATTGGAGGCAACCGGCAACCCAGCTATGTCCACAATACTATCATCAGCCAATAACCGAACAACCAAACCCCAACTATACTCACAACAATCTTTGTTTCCTCTGCAGATTCTAACAAGTAAAGTAACAACAACAACAACAAGAAAAAGATGGGACTCCCCAAAACGCGTCTCGCCAACACGGCCACAGGCGCCAAACCCAAACCGAGCCGCAAAGCCGTCGACGATGCCAGCAACAGCAGTTTGTTGTTGGCGCGTGGTCTCTCTGCCCGTTATTGTGGAGCCAACATTCCCTTGACCACTCTCACAGCCGACGAAATGGAGCGGGATTTGAGACATATTGATGCCTACCGAGTGGCCTGCAAGTCCTATTCGCAACAGTATTACATCTACATGAACTCCTTGCAGCAATCCTCCAATTCCAAGGATGGAGCGGCGGCATCGTCGTCAACAACATCATCGTCTGCTTGGAATCGCAACAATGCTTCTAGCAGCACGGCTCCTCCGCTCATTGCCATGCCCGTCCGCATTGATCCGGAAGAAGAAAAACGTCTCGCCAACCTCCGTCACAAGATTCAACAGTGCGAGGCGCAACGAGAAGTTCTCGAGAGCGAATATTTGAGTTTGCGAGCTCATTATGTCCATCTCAGTCAGAATTTGAAGCAATACCGATCGTCGGTACATGAACGAGTGGAATGGTTGCAATCGTTGCTTCGGAAGCGGGCTGCCTTGATGGCGTGTCAACGAACGCGTTTGCAAATCACACGAGAAGTCTTGGCGGCACTCCAATACCGACAAGCAGGTGGTGTCATTGAACCCGATAGCACTACTACTACTACTACTGCTGCTGTCGCAGCCACTTCTGACGACGACAACGAGAATAAGAGTGGTAATAATACATCTTCTCCAGATTTGTTGGATGCTTGGACTCTATTGGAAGATAAGTTCAAACACGCCGAAGAAGCATCCCGGGAACATGGCGTCGAGAACTGGACAGCCACACGTGTTCCCCAAATCCCTCGTGGTGTTCCTTTGCTTCTCAGTGCCGTCGCCAAACCTACAGGCTTTTGTGCCGCTTGGACAGCCAGTGGTATTGCTCCTGACGAGTCCATGTGCTGGTTGCAAACGGAATTTCCCGAAAAGCCTCGCACCAAACATGTTTCGACCCTCCGCGAAGAAGTCCAATTTCTCCAACACGAATTGGACAAGGAACGACAAATGAATCAAGAGTTGCAAACCCAAAATATTGCACGTCGTAAAAAGAACGATGAGTTGGTGGCCATGGTGGCCTTGTTGCGGACCGAAACCGAAGCGGTTGTGACGCGACACAATATTTTGTTGGAATCGGAAGAAGCCCAACAAGCCGCACAGCGATTGGAAGATGATGCCGCTGCTGCGGCGGCTGCGGCAGAAAACAATGCGGGTGACTCTACTACTGCCGGTGCTGCGGATGCGTCGGGTGAAGATGTTGGCGGTGATGGCGGTGCTGCTGCGGTTGTGGAAGAAACAGAAGATTTGGACAATGATGGGGATGATGAAGGTGATGATAACACGGAAGATGAAGAAGGTGAAGTGGCGGATTCGTCTAGCAAACGAGGTGCCGATACTGATGGTACAGGTACTGGTGGTTCACCTCGTCTCAAGCGTCGCAAGTTGTAAACACCAACAAAAGACAAGAGACAGGAGGAAGAAAGCACAAAAGGAGAGTACGGTACGGCATTAATGCAGTAGTAGTAAAATGATGAAAGGGGTTTGTTTTCCAATTTCCAAGAATACGTCCTGCATGGCAAGTTCGTATGTTGACTGTATACATAATATGTGTATGCTATATACATATAATTCCGACGTTTTCCTTGTCCATGGCTTCCGTTGACTTTTTGTGCACATGTTTGTTTGTTGTCTCCTCCTTTAATCTTCTTAGCAACAACGCACCTCTATTGACAGTCAAACAACACCACCATGGAGGCATCCTCAACACTGTCATGGATCGAGACGGAGCCCATGACAACGTTGTCCTTGGCAGGCAAATCTGTTTGGGCCTACACAGGAACCTATGCTGGTCTCCTCCTTTGTTGGGTTTTGTATTTAGTCCTTCCTCGAGGCTTTCGAAAACTCTATTGTGCTGCCTATCGCAAACGATATGCCAAACGTGCCGATCCTTCCATGCCTTCGGCTGGGTATTGGCTTCCAGCCAATCGTAGTATGACCATTCGAGAAGATGGAAGTACAGTGTCCATGCCGAGGAGTGGAGTGCCTTCCTCGTCGGATGCCATGTCAGACTTTCATCATCATCCTGGGCATGGTGTGCGTGTGGGTGGTCCGGGTCCAGATACATCCATGTCTACACCTCAACAAGATATTCGAATGGGCGGTGGTGTTGGCGCTGGCATGCGCCCCCTTCATGGATCTCCTCCCAGTCCTCGTCATCCTGCATTGTCCAAAATTCCACCTCCTACCATTTTGAATGAAACGATGGATCGCATCAAGGGTCGAGGGATCCGATTGATTGCACATGGAGTCCATTGTGATCCCAAACGTGTTTGGATCGGTTGGGATGCCGAAACCCAAACGGTCACTTGGCAAACCGAATTTCCACGACGGATTCCCAATGGCGATTCGCATGATTTGGTCTTGATGAGAGGGTCTGTGCACAGGATCCCCATGACACATGTACTCTATATTGATGTTGGGAAAAAGACCAATGCACTCAAGGGTGCCGCCAATTTGTCTGATTCGACGTGTTTCTCCTTGTTGACACAAAATGGGTCGTTGGATTTGCAAGCACATTCCAAGTTGGAACGTGATTCCTTAGTGGGATGCTTTTGTATCATTTTGGATGAAGTACATAGGGGAGAAGATTGGAGAGCTTTGTATGAGGCTAGTCCAGATCCATCTTTGGTGGGTACGCCACAACCTTCTCAAGTAGGAATCGGTATGGGTGGGGGAGGTGGAGGAGCTGGTGGTGGTGGCGGCGGAGGTGCATTGCCTAATCCATCTGATTGGTTGGTAGATGTATAGACAGTGGTTTCACCATGCATGATGGAAAGAGAGTTATTCCTTGTATCATTCCTGAGAGTTTCCAAGTCATCTACAGACAGGTATACCACATCCTTGTTAGCGACATGGAGGAGAGTATCCAGGCATTGTTTTCTTCCAACAAAGAGTTAACAAATGAGATCCGGCGACGGAGCGCAACGCAAAAGAACCCAACCCCAACATCATCGACAGTGTTATTATTCTTTCTTGTCCAGCCGGACAAAAATTGGTAGATTTGATTCACTCTTTTTTAAAATAGGCTTTTATGCAATGCTGAAACCAAAGCAGCAGCATCCTACGGCAGGCAAGCTCCATAAAACAAATTGTAGTATTGGTTGGTTCTTGGGTGGTACAAAAATAATAAGAATAATCCCAACGCTCTACGAATCGTCCTCCGTGAATTGTGCCTCTCGTAGGCGTCCAACGAGTTCTGCTTTTTTCCCGGATACCTTGAGTCCCCTCTTGCGTAATTCGTCCCGAAGTTTAGCCACGGTCATGGATTCTAGGGGATCCTTAAAGTCGCTGCTGGTGGTGGTGGAGGTGGACGATTTTCGAGTCTTCTTTTTCCGTTTGGGTTGACTGGGATCTTTGAGATTGACTCCAGAGGCTTCGAGCTTTTTGAGGTCCTCTTCCAAACTTTCGGCAGCTTGTCGAGCCGCGGACATCATGGTTTCCAATGTATCGAGGGTAGCTTGTTCTTTTTCGGCTTGGGTCCTTTTGGAATCTTGTGCCGCAGTGGCGTCATCGCCATCGCTACCCAAATCGTCCTCCAACCCATGTATCTTTCCACCCACACTATCTTCAAACCATTCCATGGCCTGTCTCATACCTTCCTCTTCATCCAACACATCGCTGGCCTTGATTTCTTCCATAGCTTCCCCAATGACGCTGGACAAACTAGGTACATCACTGTCATCCCAGTCTTCTGGAGAGGCATTGTATTTGGCGGCAATCGCTTCCGCCACTGCCTCGGCTTCCTCGGCCTCTTGTTGTGTCATGGGCAAGGATTCTGGATCCTCGCCCTCTTTGCCCTTGAGCAAATGATCTTCGGTCATGGCTTCTTCGACCGCTGCAGCGGTTGCCGCCGCATCCTCCTCCTTCCATTGTTCCAATTCTGCCTCGATTCGCTTGTCCATTTCTGCATGTCGCAAAGCCGTATCATTGAATTGAGCCACACCATCCACAATTTCCACTTCTTGTGGCTTATTGTTCACCTCCCCATCCTCTTGTGCCATTTCTTCTTCATCTTCTTCTTCGTCACTACTACTAGAAGAGCCATCCGTCATGACTCCAACCAATTCGGATGCAATGGTTCCATCTTCTTCTTGTTTCCATCGCTCCAATTCATCCTGCATTCGTTGGTCCAATGCATCGACGCGAGATTTTTCTACCATGGCCGCAATGTTGTGCTCCGACGCCACGGTTTGCGGTGGTGGTGGTACAGGCGTGGGAACGGGCTCTTGCTCCTTTTCATTCTCTTTTTCTTGGTGGACAGCAACCTCCTTGTCTTCAAATTCGGCATCCATAGTTGCCTTTTCCTTTTCAAATTCTGCATGACGTGCTTCACGTTGGGCTTCAATTTCCGTAGGAAGATCATCGGAGGATGCTGCTGTTGTTGTTGATGTTGCGGGTTCCTCGGATGGTGGTGGCGGTGGCGGCTCTGACTCGGAATCCTCCTCCTCCGTAGTGGTGGTGGTAGCAGGAGTAGGAGTAGCCTTGACTTGAGCGACTTGTTCGGCAATGGCTTGCTCGGCTTGTCGTTTGGCTTGTTCTTCGGCTACTTGCTGTTCTTCCAACACTTGTTGTTGTTGGGTAGCTTGTTGGTCTGCCAACTCTTGTGCCTTGGCTTGTTCCATCTGTTGCTGATGCGCAGCACTTTCGGCACGTTGCAGATCGACCTGTTGTTGCATCTTGGCAAGATCATCCGCCATTTGTTTGGCTTGTTGGTTGGCATGAAGGCGAGCGGCGACTTGTTCGGCCAAGGTGACAGCAGGTCCTTTGGGAAGTTCTGTATGAGTCGATGGAGAAGGAGTCGATGTTGTCGTTGTCAATGATGTAGCACCAGTACCGCTAGTATCCAGTTGATTGCGGAAATGCAAGAGTGGCGACAAGGGTCGTCGTTCATAAGCAGGTGGTGGGGGTCGGGAGGCTGTCTGACTTGCATTTTGCAAAGATTGATGGGCTTCTCCCATGGCGGCATTGGCCATTTCGAGAACCTCATCGGCTTCTTGCAACAATTGATCCACCCTTTGTCGAACGTTCGAGGAGGAGGTGGAGGAGGAATCTACAGAATTTTTTGTGCTGGAATAATCCGGGGACTGGTTGAAATGGAGAAGGGAACTCATGTGCAATTTTGACGCACCACTACTAGCGGTAGCCGAAGACGAACCCAGACGCTGACCCATCATCATGGAAGATTGAAATGAGTTGGACAACATTTTCGTGGTTGGTGGTTGCCATTGCATGTCATCTTCTTCCATGAGAGCAAGAGACGAAGATGCAAAGGAAGTCTCCTGCTTGGCAAAGTGAAGAATGTGACTGAAGGGCTTGCTACGAGTACCAATCGAGGCATCTTGCGAACTGGATGCTTGCAACTGCGTTGATGACAAAGGCGTTGTAGCAATCGTGGGCGACAAACGAGGCATGATGCCCGATGAGAAGAGACGAAGGCCTGCCCCACCAGCTCCTCCAGTCATCACCCAACCATGCACTGGAGACAACATGATTCCCAAGCCAATCAACAACACCCAACATGTTGTCAACGTCATACTACAAGTAGATTTGCCATTTGATGTTCCCATCTTTCCAACAAACTACCGACAAGGTCAATGGTTGCACACCAAAAATAGAAAGGATTGGAGGAATGATCCAAAGGAGGAGAACTTGGCGCATGCTACCTGGTAGCTTGTGCAAATTCCAGCACCAACACTGGTGAGTTTTGTCCGTCGTCCGTGGATAGACCGTGTCTTATATTTATATGTATGATTGGTTCATTGGTACTCTACCTCCAAGCGGAGCGACGGCTGGACCAACCTGACGTCGCACTCTCGTACTGGTGACGAATTCCAACAACAACAGCAGTAAGTCGAAAGAGGAAACCATCTCCATAACAGGCAAGAAAATAATTAGGAGCAACTACCGGTATTGATGGTCCTCGTTGATGAGGAGCGGATTCATCATTATTTTTTGGTGAGGAGGATCTCCACATCGCTCATCATCTCACACCTTTCCAAGCCAACAATCCGTTAACGGCCGTCGCAACTACTAGCTATTATCCCTTCTCATCATGTCTCTCTTTCAATGGATAGGTTCGAGAAGCAGCAGGAGTGGCTTCAACTTGATAGCACTACTCTTTTTGTTCCTGCTACCTTTTTGTACTCCCTCTAGTACTACTACTACCACATCTTCCTTTCATGCTGACGACGGCTCAAAACAACAACTAGTACGAGTACGTTCCCAACAACAAAGCACAATTGATTCGGGAATCCTTGCTGTTGGTGATACAGACTATTATGCGGGGTATGGGCATGAGAAGGTAGCTTCTCACACTCCCAGAAACCTGGCAGAAAAAGCAACCAAGGCTCCCAAAGCTTCCACTACCACCAAAAGTGCGACGTTGCCTCCTTCGCCATCTCCGACCAGTGCACCCACTTTGGTTCCTTCGGGGTCTCCGAGTATGTCGCAAAGTCCGTCTCCACCTCCGTCTGGGCGCCCGAGCATATCAGAGATGCCCTCTTTGCCGCCGTCGGGATCTCCTAGCACCTCCGCAAATCCCTCCTCATCTCCGTCAGGTTCTCCAAGTACCTCCCAGAATCCTTCCTTGTCTCCGTCTGAATCTCCCAGTACTTCTCAGAATCCCTCCATGTCACCATCTGGCTTTCCGAGTGTCTCTGCAAATCCCTCCGTATCTCCATCGGACGCTCCCAGTACTTCTCAAAATCCTTCCATGTCTCCCTCGGGATCTCCAAGCGAATCTCTGATTCCTTCCTCATCTCCGTCGGAGCCTCCAAGTACTTCTCTGAGTCCCTCCATGGCTCCGTCAGAGAGTACTTCTCCTTCTCAGTCAGCGTCTCCCTCGGAGAGTCCAAGCACGTCTCCAACAGATTCAGAAGTTTGCCTCTCCGGCGCAGATACTCTGCTTGCATATGCCCAGTTGGCTCGAGATCGTTTGTTGATGGCGACGTTGTACTACTCTCTCACGGAAGACTCGCAGAGCACATTGTCTGATTGGGTTGTTCAAGGCACGGGTGAATGCTCTTGGAGTCAGGTATCCTGTGATGGCGGATCGAGTGGCAGTGTTACCAAATTGGATTTCAGTAAGTCACAAGAGGTTTTGGGCGTTGGTGCTTTTTTCGTGTACCCTGCAACGCTGACATTGTAACGTATGCTGATTTTGTCACTCCAGAAAACTTGGAATTGGACGGGACGATTCCCACTGAGCTACAAGACCTCACGACTTTAAAAAGCTTCAACTTGAGGAATAATCCATCACTTGTGAGCAACAGTTTAGATGTGCTTGGAGGTCTCAGCCAATTGACGTCCTTGGAATTGGATGACAACTTGCTGACAAGCCTTTCAACAGAGCTGGGCGGCCTCATCGCTTTGAAACGCTTGGATTTGGGTTTAAACAATTTGAAGAGTCTCCCATCTGAGATCGGAAATCTTCGCTCTTTGACGTACTTGGACTTATTCGAAAACTCGCTACGAAGCCTTCCTACTGAGATAGGAAACTTGGTTGCTCTGAAAGATTTGAATTTATCTGTGAATTATAGGTTGACCAGCGTACCTAGTGAGCTCGGTAAGCTCACACAGCTGACGACGCTCTCACTACCGTACAACAAATTGACTAGCCTACCCAGCGAGCTTGGAAATCTCAGCGCTTTGAAAACCTTAGACCTGGAAGAAAATAATTTGGTGACACCGCTGCCTTCAGAACTTTGTGCACTCTCCAGCCAAGTGACAAAATTTTATGCCGACTGTGGTTCTTGGTCCGCGTGTTGCAATTGATCCCACTATGGACACAAATCTACAATTGTAACGCTGGTATAGCTTCCAAAACATGTCAACATCTCCGATAGTAGCTATATAGGTTGAGTTAAGGGATACTCAACCCATCTTGAATGTTGTTGTACCTTTTGATGATACCAGTTTGGCAACAGCACCACCCCCCTCCCTTGTCATGAGATTTCCACACTGCACTTCTTTCCACTCCAGTGACAACGTCCGGTACCGGTTCTAGGGTTATGTCCCAGATCTGTTACTCCTGATCTCATCCCATTAATTACATCAGTCTGTAGTTGTAATGGTTGTAAAAGGTTCCATAGTTTCGTCAATTCCAGGAACTCACCATGGTAGCTGGAATGGCCCCATGCCCAAGTTACGAATTTAGGGTAATTTCCAACTGTATAAGATTATGTACTACCAGTAGTATGTTTGGTAAATCGGTATAGTACCTGGTATAAACTCCATCATTTCCACTCCAAGATGTCTATATGGAAGATTGGTGCAACACCAACATGGTATTTCAACAATTGCACACCAAAATAAGAAACGATTATCTTAGAGAAATGAACCAAAGGAGGTGGAGAACTTGGCGCATGCTAGCATGCTAGAGCAAATTCCAGCACCAACACTGGTGAGGATAGACCGTGTCTTATGTTAATAGGTACAATTGGTTCATTGGTACTCTGCTTCCAAGTGGAGCGACGGCTGGACCAGCCTGACGTTGAACTCCCGTACTCTAGTACTGGTGACGAGTTTTGTCCGTCGTCCGTGGATAGACCGTGTCTTCTGTTCATATGTACGATTGGTTCACTGGTAAAGTGCCTCCAAGAGGAACGGCGAACGGCGGCTGGACCTGCCTGACGTCAAACCCTCGTACTGGTGACGAGTGACGAATAGTCAAACCAGTTCCAACTTTGAGGAAAGTATCTCCACAACGGGCAAGAAGTTAATTTGGAGGTCTATTATGAACATAGCAATATTATTTATTGATGGTCCTCGTTGAGGAGCGGATTCATCATTTGCCTAGGAGGATCTCCTCATCGCTCATCCCACAACTTTCGAAGCCAACAACAATCCGTCAACGGCCGTCGCAAATACTAGCTATTTATCCCTTCTCGTCATGTCTCTCTTTCAATGGATTGGTTCGAGAAGCAGCATGAATGACTTCATTTCTTTGTCAGTTCTACTCTTTTTGTTCCTCCTTCCTTTTTGTTCTCCCTCTACTACCACATCTTCCTTTCATACTGACGACGGCTCAAAACAACAACAACGAGTTCGAGTACGTTCCCAACAACAAAGCACAATTGATTCGGAAATCCTTGCTGTTGATACAGACCATGTTGGGTATGGGCACGACAAGGAAGCTTTGCACACCACCAGAAACCTGGCAGAAAAAGCAACCAAGGCTCCCAAAGCTTCCACTACCACCAAAAGTGCGACGTTGCCTCCTTCGCCATCTCCGACCAGTGCACCCACTTTGGTACCTTCGGGGTCTCCCAGTATATCGCAAAGCCCCTCTTCGCCTCCTTCTGGGCGCCCGAGCATATCAGAGATACGCTCTTTGCCGCCTTCGGGATCTCCTAGCACCTCCGCAAATCCCTCTTCATCTCCGTCGGATTCTCCAAGTACCTCCCAGAATCCCTCCTTGTCTCCGTCTGAATCCCCCAGTACTTCTCAGATTCCCTCCATGTCTCCATCTGGCTTTCCGAGCGTCTCTGCAAATCCCTCCGTATCTCCTTCGGACTCTCCCAGTACTTCTCAAAATCCTTCCATGTCTCCCTCGGGATCTCCAAGTGCCTCTCAGACTCCCTCCTCATCTCCGTCGGAGCCTCCAAGTACTTCTCTAACTCCCTCCATGGCTCCATCAAAGAGTGCTTTTCCTTCTCAGTCAGCGTCTCCCTCCGAGAGTCCAAGCACGTCTCCAACTGACTCTGAAGTTTGCCTCTCTGGCTTGGGATCTCTGCTTGCCTATGAATATTATCGAGTTCGATTGCTGTTGGCGACGTTGTACTACTCTCTCACAGATAGTTCCCAGGACGAATTGTCTGACTGGCTCGATGACAGTATAGACGAATGCTCTTGGAGTAAAGTATCCTGTGATGGCGGAACAAGTGGCAGTGTTACCAAATTGAATTTCAGTAAGTTGTAGCTGTCGTCGTTGCTTCTTTGGTTCACCGATCATGGCTCACAGAATGAAACGGAACCCGCTGATATATTATCATGATGCCAGAAAACTTGGACTTGGACGGAACGATTCCCACTGAGCTACAAGACCTCACGACCTTGGAATCCATGGTTTTGACGAAAAACCCATCGCTTGCAAGCAATAGTGTTGACGAGCTCGGGTATCTCTACTCGTTGAAGTCTTTGACGTTGGACCAAAACCAACTGACGAGCCTTTCCACCACACTAGGAAATCTAAACGCTCTGACATATTTGGGCTTGGGAGTGAATCACCTAACAAGCCTTCCCTCCGAGCTCGGAAATCTTGAAGCTCTGAAACGCTTGGAGGCGTATGCAAACTACCTTTCGAGTGTACCATCTGAGCTCGGAAATCTCAATTCTTTGACATACCTGGATATATACAACAATGTATTAACTAACCTTCCAACAGAGATAGGAAACTTGAACGCCTTGGAATACTTGTCGGTGGATACAAATCTATTGAAAACACTGCCCAGCGAGATGGGTGAACTTGACCAGTTGACATTGTTGCGGGTGTCCTCGAACCAAATAACTAGCCTACCCACTGAGTTGGGGCGCCTGACTGCTTTGACACAATTGGAATTGACAGACAACCAACTAACAAGTTTGCCATCCGAGTTGGGAAATCTGAAATCATTGAAAAAGTTGTGGATGAGTGGAAACCACGGTTTGGCAACTCCTCTCCCTTCCGAGATTTGCGCCCTCTCCACTCAAGTGACTTCTTTCGATGCCGATTGTCCTTCCTGGTCCGACTGTTGCTCTTGATTCTGCTCCATGAGTCGAATCACTCTAGAGTTGTATATGTTGTGCGGTCCCAACGTTTCGTCATCTTCGTGGTGGGGATCGAAGAATGTAGCGTGAAGGAGCCTCGAGAAATAGTGTGCGTATGATGTGACGATGTCATATATAGATATGTGCTAAAATAGTATATGAACTTTGGTAGGCCAGCATGCTCATTCTCTTGAACACCACGCCCCACTACCACAACAACATTTGTTGTTGTTGTTGTTGTTGCTGCTGTTGTTGTTGTTGAACATACAGAAGACTTGGAAACAAAAGCTATGCTGCTCCTACAAACGTACGTACGAGTACTGTACGTCCTTTACAATAGAAGATGATGAAATCAGGAAAATGGACTAACGTGATCGGATCTATTAGAAAATGGTGCGCTAGTTTAAGGGGAGTGTCTTTCCACCTCTTTTTCTCCCTTTTTCTTCCACATGTTGTATGGGAGATTAATAAGCCCACTCTGCCGGTTCAGCAGTGTGAGGGATTCTGAGAGACTTCTTGGTGAAGTAACCCGGAATGATGATCAAGTAGACCGAATCTGAGTAAACCAAGTAGGATTGAAACAGTGTTTCTAAACTCAAATTTTATGAATACTACTTCCTCAACAACTGAACGATCACTGATCGAAAGCTGAATCAAACAGAACACAAGTGAACAGAAAAGTTATGCGATCAATATATCCAATCGACAAAACTAACCCTTGCTTCTCCCAACGGATGAGAAGTAGAAAGTAGTTGTGCGATCTGTAGATGTTGAACGCTTGGATACTGCCGCTGGTCTGCCATACGTACGGATGTCGCACCAGGATCCCATCAGCAGCGTCGATACCTCACACTCCCTCATCATGGTCGACAGAAGTGGACTTGGTATCTGCGGTATCCCACCCCAAGATTGCCTTGCGGAATTTTCGGAATAAGTCGAATCGAACAGCCTTCGTGAACATATCCGCCAGCTGGTCTTCGGTGTCAATTGCCATAACACTGACTCTCTTTCCGACCTCCTCTCGAAAGTGGTGATACTTGATGTTTATGTGCTTTGTCCTCGGCCTCATCTTGGGTAAGTTGGCCAATTCCAAAGCTCCCGAATTGTCTTCGAATGCTGTGCATTTCACTTGTGGCAAAGGTTTCTCACTCACAATGTTGCGTTTGTGCATTTCTTCCAGGATGTTCATGAGCGGAATCACATGTCTCATCGCCTCAGAGAGACAGATATATTCCGCTTCGGTGGTGCTCAACGCGATCTCGGTCTGAAGCTTCGACTGCCAGAGTATGGGGCACCCGCTGAGGGTGATGACGAAACCCGAACGAGATCTGGCTGTGGAGGTGTCGGTTTCGGCGGTGTCCTTGTCCCAGAGGCCAGCCCAATCTGCATCGGCGTAGACTTCGAATTCCATCCTTCCGTTCGGCCTCAGATACATCCCTTTGTCTTGGGTCCCTTGCAAGTAGCGACAGATCTTGGTGATTGCCTCGGAGTGGTTGACTCGAGGATCGGCAGAATGGCGAGCGGCGTTGTGCACAGCGTAGGCAAGGTCTGGTCTGGTTGATTTCTCCAAAAAGTTCAACTTCCCGATGATCGAGCGATATCCCCAGTCGGCGCAGTGATGCGGAAGGTCCTTTCCATTCGTCAAGATCTCGGACAGTTTGGCTGGATAATCAGCGGCTTTGGTGTTGTCTTGAAAGTTCATATCGGCAAGTATTTGTTTGACCAACTTGTGTTGCGAGAGGTGAATTTCCCCTGCTGTGCTCTTGTCAACATCAACGCCGAGGTAATCCTTCAAATCTCCCTCGTCAGTCAAGTTGTAGTGTAATGCCTTTAGGTCTGCAATTACTGCCTCAACCCTAGCCTTGTCAGGATCGATGATAATCCCGTCGTCGACGTAGATCAGGAACATAGTGGTGCCGCGATAGTAGAGGCACTCGTCGATCTTGCTTTGTTGGAATCCGATCTGCACCAGTCCCTTGTGGAGATGTTGGTTCCAAACCCTTCCGGCTTGCTTGGACCCATACAAATTGCGCACCACCAACAAACAATAGTCCTCGTTTCGCCCTCCCTCTGGAACTTCGAAGCCCTTGGGGATCTCCATGTACAGGGGACACTCGGCTTCCGCTTGAGGGTAAGCAAGGACAAAGTCGATCTGCCTTGTCTCCCAATCATAGATCAATGCAAGTACCAAGCACAATCGGATCGTGAACCAACTGACAACGGGCGAGTATGTCTCCCAGAAGTTGACACCATACTCCTGCTTGTGACCTCCTATGGCCAGCCTTGCCTTGTGTTTGTATACGATGCCGGTGGCAACACGTCTCTTCCGTTTCATAGACCAAACACCGGGTAAGATGGTAGTCCCAGGCGGGATGTCGCATTTCTTGACAAGTCTCCAGTGTCCATTCTCTTCGTGAGAGTGGACTTCATCCCTCATCGCCTGGATGAACTCTTTGCGATCCGGCTCCCTCAGAGCCTCGTGCAAGTACATGGTGTCTGGGTCCCCGGCCTTGGACATGTAGGCCATGGGATCGCTGAGGAAGGTCGCCTCGTCAGGCCAAAGGTCTGGGTCGGCAAGGAGGGCTTCGAATGCAATTGGTGCTAAGGCTGCCCTGGAAGCAGGTGGTTCGACAGAGCGAGGTAGTCGCCTGGAATGCTTGGCTTGTCGCTTGTTAGAGCCACGACGATTCCTCCTGGCCCTCGGCAATTCGATGGTTGGCAGAAAAGGTTCCTCGGGGAGACTTGCTCGGTGTTACCATGCACCACTGTTTCATCGTCTGCGGTGGGCACCTCGGGGCTGTCGGCCTCCCTCAGAACATCAGTCGGCGCGACTCCTTCGGTCAGTCCAGCGCGTACTTGCCATTCCCCAACATCCAGCCATCGGTGAACTGGATCGTCAACAGTTTCGAATAAGTCATCGAATTTGACGTGGAACTGAGGTGATACCATCCCTGTCGTCGGGTTGAGAGCGAGGCACACATTTCGAGCATGTTGCGGGGAAGGTCCGAGATTAATGGCGAGCCGAGATCTTGGGAACCACTTGTTGAAAGACTTGCCAGTTGCCAGAGCATCCTCCAAGACGTACACGGGCGCTCCAAACGGGTGAAAGTCCTGTTGGTTGGGCGTCACTTGCGATCCCGTAAATAGTTCAAGAGGCGACGGGATGCGACCGTCTGGTGTCCTTTCGGTTCCAGTCAGCGGCGTGTTTGCATGAACAATGTTGGCATGCCGCAAAGCGTAGGGCCAGAGTGCTGTGTGGATGGCGGCTGGCCACCTGTGCATAGCGTCGAGTAGGGCTGTCCTTGCACTCTCCCTCAGGTCTCGGATTCTTTTCTCCGCAATGCCATTCTGAAAGTGAGCATTGACCCCTGCGAACGACATTGACTGTGAACACTTTTGCAATGTGCATGGCCCACTCGGTCTCGGCGAACCTCCCATTGTCGGCGTGATAGTGCTTGATGGACACACCATGAGCCGCCGCAAAACGTTCGAAAGCCTCCTTGGCCTGCACAGTCTCCAACGCTCCGGTGCTCTGTTGGAGGTGTATGTAGGATAATTTCGAGTAATGGTCAACGAACATGGTGGCTGTAGTGTATCGTAGCTGCGTTGGCCTTCCACCCTTGAGTTGAGCGATGAACCCAGGCTGGGTGCCTTCGAGTTGGTCCACCGAAACACAATCTCCTGGTTTGGTGACCTTCCGTGGCTTGATCTGGGATGGCGGACCTCTGTTCCTCCATGGCCTCCGATGCATCTTTCCATACACACAGCTTGCACAAACAGGGATGCGGCATTTGCCCAACCCTTGGGATGTCCCCATTTTCGGCCATCAGCTTCAGCTTGAAGAAGGACAAGTGTCCCAATCGATAGTGCCACCTCATCAGCTCGGCATCGTCTGAGGTCAATGGTTTGTCCGGCCCAACCAATGGTTCGTGCTGCGATCCGTCATGAAATACGCCAAGGTCCTCGTCGATCTCGTCAGGGGCTTCCTTGTCCCCCCTCAGATGCATTGCTGTGTAGCAGGTTGGGACGCCTTGCAGTGGTGATGGCTCACTCCACTGTTCCATGTGACGGTGATAACTGGCATTATCTGGAGCCGAGTAGAGGATGGGTGTGTTGGTGAGTGGATGAGGAATTTGTGAATCGTCCACCACCCAAATGAGTTTGGTGAAGTTGCCGCGGGTGCTGCATTCGCCTCCTTTTGCGGATGGTACGGCTTGAATCCAATGTTGCGGAGACAAGAGACAATACTTGATGTCTGGCAAATACAGGACATTTGGGATCTCGAAGGTGTGGATAGCTCCATCGTCGTCGGTGATACGCCATCGACAGTGCCAATTTCTTCGGCTGCTTGATCACCCAACCCTTTGACAATTGTCTTGGATTTTCTTGGCTTCGAGATAAAATGGCTTCGGCTGTTCGTGATGCAGGCTGAGGCACAGTTGTCCACTGCTAACCGGAAAGAATCGGCATCGAACCTTGTGATGAGTGGAGTCCCTGGTGGTCGTGACTGGTGATTGTTCGTGGTTGACTCAAATGCATGCATTCGCCGATGAGGCTTCCATCGTGTGGTCGCCCTTCGTTGCTTGTGTGATCGCCCGCTTGTGACTGGCGTGAAGACAAAAAGTACTTGAATCGTCGTCTGCGCCATGGTCTGCAAAATAAAGTGGTTCGCTTGAGCCAAGACTTCATCCAACTTGAAAAGGGTTTTTCACAAGCACTTCATAGGCGCAGTGCCAGAAATACTCGTAGAACAAATTCCAAGTGCGGACACAAACACGGCAACTGAGCAAGCGAACGTTCCAGCCAACCCGTCGCCGCCCGCAGCCCATGGAAGTACAATGGTCAGCAGTAGAGGCAAAAGGTAGTAAGGATCGTGTGGCCTACAGAGAAAGTGAATGCCGAGGGCATTGTACATCCTCTGGCCATACCTTCAGGCGTCGTCCTCGAGATCATTGATCATGGAGGCGAGGGTCTGGTTGATACGCAAGGTCCCGGCTTGTTGCACTGTGGCAGCAGCGGGGGCAGTGGCAGGTGCAGCAGCAGCAGGCGCCTTGTTCTTCTCGGCGGCGAGCTTGCACTCGGATGGCTTGTGGGCTGTCCAGAGTCCCTTTTCAGCATGGTGAGGGCACCAGTGGAAGGTTTTCCCGTTCACGACTTTGGACTGTTGCTCACCGCCTTCGGAGCCACGAGCTTCCATTCGGGGTAGTCCTTCCCTTTCCCTTTGGCTCCTTCGGGCCTTGTTGCTGTCGCTGGCCTCTTGGAGTCTTCCTCGAATTCTTGACTTGTGCTGTGAGCGCGACAATTTTGCGTTGCTCGGCTGTCGGCTCCATCCAAGTTCCATTCTCGACATGCCAATTGAATTTCCCGAGTGCATCATCCATGAGACTGTTGGGAGTAATGGCCTCGCCGTCGTTATACTCATCGCGACGACGACCAATGTAATCGGTAAACTCTTGTAGGTGCAAGCCATGTACCGCGGATAATGTTCGTCATGCACATGGCGTCGCTGACCTTCTCGCCACGTACCAAGAGTTCCTTTCGGATGGTATTGACCTTGACATTGAACTCTTTGATATCATTGTCGACTCACCATGATTTTGGCCAACTGTCCAAATTTCTCCAGTAACATCGTAATGGTCCCGAGTGCGAGTTTGACAGTACTGAACGATAGTCATGAAGTATAGGAGTCCATCAGGTTGTCCTTCGATGACGTAGGTAGTTCTCCATGAGTAGCAATGGCTTTCGCAAAAGTGCTGGTAAGCGTTGCCTTGATACAGAGATAAATCTGGAAGGAGATTTGGAAAGCTCGCACGTGGGCACCCAAGTAGGTCAGTACGTAGTTTCTGAGTGTCTGCATGTTGACCTGTCCATACTGAGTAGGGATATGGATTTGGTTTGTGCCTTGTTGGTAGGTGACAACGCAGGTCCCAATTGGATTCGGTGGCTCTCTCAGCGAACTCGTTGGCAAAGGTTTGCACGTTGTGTGCTTCTCCGTCAAACTCGGTTGGAAGTTCCTTGGTCATACGTTCGAAGAGAGCTTGCCCATAACGCGTAGAGTAGTCAAAAACATCTTGGATTGTGTGTGCAGGAGTAAGTGCGAACACAGGTTGGTTTCGAGCAGGTGCGACTGGCTGTCCAGCAGGTGCTGGAGGGCCATTGCCGCCACCGCCGCCTCCTCCCTGGTTAGGGTCGTCTCCACCATCGCCTCCGCCATTCCCGCCGGGATTGGGAGCGACGTTGCCTGCGCCGGCAGGTGCTTGGGCAGGTGCTTGGAGCGCGGGCACATTGGCTGCGGCAGTAGGAGCAGTGGTGCCGGTGGCCGCCGGGCGGGGTTCGTTGGAGGAGGGGGAACCGTAGGTGGGTTCACAATCTCTGTGGACGCGCCACGAGTGTTGTAATGATGAGTCGACATTGCAACAAGAGGAAGAAGGAAGTAGCAGTGAGCAATCGGTGCGCAGAGGAAGCGTGAGGGATTCTGAGAGACTTCTTGGTGAAGTAACCCGGAATGATGATCAAGTAGACCGAATCTGAGTAAACCAAGTAGGATTGAAACAGTGTTTCTAAACTCAAATTTTATGAATACTACTTCCTCAACAACTGAACGATCACTGATCGAAAGCTGAATCAAACAGAACACAAGTGAACAGAAAAGTTATGCGATCAATATATCCAATCGACAAAACTAACCCTTGCTTCTCCCAACGGATGAGAAGTAGAAAGTAGTTGTGCGATCTGTAGATGTTGAACGCTTGGATACTGCCGCTGGTCTGCCATACGTACGGATGTCGCACCAGGATCCCATCAGCAGCGTCGATACCTCACACAGTGCGTTAATTTCCGTCGAATAAAACTTCAGAATGAACCGGTGTTGTTGTGGTCGTTGATCGGTGGTCGTTGTTGGTTGGTTGGTTGGATGCTGAGTGACACAGGCTAGGTAGCAGGATGCAGAGCATTCATGAGTTGCTGCTGTAGGTCATCGCAAGACTACGACCAAAAGGATGTTAAGATTTCCCCATCAACAACGCCGAACTGCACACAAGCACAAGAAACTGTGCGTTGCCGTACGATACTACAACCCCCAACATGACAATCCTTTTTCAATGGAGGATTGGTGGTTCAAATAGCTTGAGCAGTTCAGTTTTCGTTGTTCTACTCTACATGTTCCTCCTTCTGCTCTCTGTCCCACCTGCAAGTAGCATAAACATAAACGTCCATACAAGTGAGGCGGACCACAATCCAAAACTACGAAGAACCTCCCCACTCCCCGTTGCTGATTCCGTCGTTGACGTCGCTGTCACAGGGAACGGGTATTGGGATGAACACGTAGCTACACCTACCACGAGAAACCTGGCAATAAAAGCAACCAAGGCTCCCAAAACTTCAACAACGACTACCACCAAGAGTGCTACGGTGCCTCCTTCGCCATCTCCGAGTACATCCCCTCTGACGACCACCACCTTGTCTGTATCTGTATCTCCAAGCACCTCTCATATTCCCACTTCACACCCTTCTGGATACCCGAGCACATCTCGGATTCCTTCTTCGACTCCTTCCAACTCTCCAAGCACTTCCCAAATTCCTTCTTTGTCTCCATCTGAATCGCCAACCACTTCTGACAGTCCCTCCAAAAGCCCATCCGAATATCCGAGCACTTCTCAGAATCCTTCCTCATTTCCGTCGGATTCTCCCAGCACGTCTGGAAAGCCATCTTTGTCTCCATCGGAATCTCCAAGCAAATCACAGAATCCGTCCTTGTCCCCATCCGCATTTCCAAGCGTCTCTGGGATGCCCTCCTCATCTCCATCGGAATCTCCAAGCAAGTCTCAGACTCCCTCGTCACAACCGTCAGAGAGTGCTTCTCCGTCTCAGTCCATGTTCCCCTCCGAGAATCCAAGTTCTTCCCCCACCGCCTCGGAAGTTTGCATCACAGGCTTGGAAAATCTGCTCGCGTATCGGTTTGTTCTGAACCGCATGATACTCGCATCGATATACTACTCTCTCACTACGAATTCGCAGAGCATCTTGTCTGACTGGCTTGATGAAACCACCTACCCATGCATTTGGAAGGGAGTAGTATGTGACGGTGGCATCACAGGCACTGTCACCAAGTTGGATTGGAGTAAGTCATGTACTGCTACTGCTACTGCTACTGTACTGGTGGGGATCATTGCTCTGCTGTGAACAGAATGTGCTGATGCATTTTTTTTTGTGAGACCAGGTTACCTACAGTTGGACGGTACCGTTCCCACCGTACTCCAAGAGTTTACTGCCTTGAAATCCCTTGACTTGACGTACAATCAAGCCCTTGTAAAAAATAGTTTTGCGACAGATAGTGTTGCAGCGATTTCAACAAGTTTGCAGCAGTTGACGTCCTTGTCGTTGGTCGTCAATTTTTTGTCAAGCCTGTCCACTGAGATAGGTAACCTCAGCAGTTTGCAAACTTTGGATTTGCGTGCGAATAGCCTCTCAACACTTCCAACCGAGCTCGGACAACTCAGAAATTTGAAAAGCTTGGATTTGGGTTCCAATTATTTCTACTTTGGTTTTCCGACAGAGCTCTGGAATCTCAGCTCTTTGACATACTTGAGCATAACTGATAATGGTATGCCAAGCCCCCTTCCATCCGAGATAGGAATTTGAACGCGTTGAAAACCTTGTCGGCAGGTTACAACTCTTTCTCGACCCTTCCTAGCGAGCTCGGCCAACTCACTCATCTGACAAGCCTCTACTTGTATGAAGGCTTATTGACTAGTCTACCCAGCGATCTGGGACGGCTTTCGGTTTTGACGTATTTGAACTTGGGACAAAACCAATTAACAAACCTACCACCCGAGCTGGGCAATCTCAGTTCATTGACAGAGTTGCACTTGGACGGGAACCTTCTGGTCACTCCGCTGCCATCGGAAATTTGCGCACTCTCCACGCAAGTGACAACGTTCACTGCCGACTGTGTTTCCTGGTCTGCCTGTTGCACTTGATCCCGATAGTTCAATCAAAGTGCAGTTGTAGTAGCTGTATGGTTCTAATGTTTAGTCATGCTGAGGAACTCTAAATTTTGCGGGACGTGGCGCCTGTGCTTGTACCGTGTACATGAATGAGGGGATATATACGCTTTGTATGTAGGTATAGATATTGTGACAGTGTCCCTTCCTTTCAGCCCCCAAAACTCCATTCTCAAGATGTTTTTTAATGTTTGGAAGAATAAACAAACACTACCATGAACGAAGTGCACACAACTACACAATCCCAAATCAAGACCCCATGTGATCAACCCGGTATTGCGACACCAGCGTCGCCTGCAAGTAGAAGCAGAGCTTCCAATAGCAAAAATGACAACAACGGAAACAACCACCATTGTGACCAAATCCGCCAAAAAGTCTCGCCCTTGCACAATTCGACGGATGTGCCTTGGACTATCCACCCCACAACTCCTATCAATGACAGTCTTGTTCCTGAAGAAAGATCTGCATCGTGTTGGAAGACACCAACTCATCAAACTCCAACCAACAACACAAATCATGTCTGGGTACCTCTATTGCCACTGCCTCAAATTACATTATCTTGTCCAACAAGTATCCCAAGGGCTCGGACTCTTTCACCACCCGATTTGGTCTTGGAAACCCCCACAAAAGACGATTCTATTTTATTCCATCCAAATCCATTGTTTCTAGTAGGCCCTACTGCCCTGCCATCCAAACAGCTTTTGCAAAAGAATATTTCCAACATCAATTTATGGGATGATGATGATGACAAGGAGGAAGACGAGAATGCACGAACCTGTGTGGTTGTGGAGGATTCAAGTATCAAGGAGACACAATATAGTTTGGAGAACCGTCTCAAGCAAAAACAACCTCGCCGCAAACCCACCGTGTCCTCCTGTTTACTGCGACCCATTTTACCTGATACATCCCCAACATCTGAGTCGCAATCTGCTACTCTTCCATTGGATGGAAGAGAAGACAATGAGAGGTATTCTAATGTATCTAACACCGGTAGTTCCAAAAAGGGACTACCGGGTGCGGTTCCATTTTTCTGATCCATCCATTCTATTGTACATTACAATATGTATGTTTGGTTTTGGAGATTGTATCAAGCGAGACGATGCAAGCATTTATGTGAAACGTTATACAAATAAAGATAGACATTTTTGGAAAATCACGAGATATGTTCTCTACTCCTTTTTACTTGCGATCCTTCAAGTAAGCCTCTCCATCAGGCTTGACCTCTCCCTGCAATTTAGGGTTGGCACTGTGTCCCATGGGCAAGGGGAATCCATCGACTCCCTCACTGAAGCGTACAACCAAGTTGTCTTTGGAAATGTCAGCGTTGGGGTGGGCGGACATGACCTGTAGAATAAAAAGTGGTTCCAGTTGCAACAACACAAAGCTGTAAGTGGAACGTCTCTCTCTGTGTATTCAATGTTCAGCATTGTTCGCTTGTATTCGAGAAGCACCTTCTACCTACCTCAATGACAGCTTGAGCAATTTCCTTGCGTACAGCAGCGGTACGGCAAGCTTTGGGCAACCAAGTAATGTGAACAAGAGGCATTGTAACAGAAAAGTTGTGGTTGTTGTGCAAGGACGACGACAAGTAAGTTTGTGAAAGGATGTGACTCTGGAAGCGTGACGATGGATGTCACACCCAAAGATCTTTTGAACGGGAATCAGTAAAGCGTGACTGAACAAGGGTACGCTCAATGTTTGTAAAAAATAAGCTATGTTGAATGTTGTGGTGTGTTTCTTTTATTTTAGCATATTATAGTACCGTATTAAAATCCCCAAGCTCTTCGGGATTGCTCTTTCGTTGTTGTAGCACTTCCTGAAGATGATGATGTGGATAGAGTTGCAGACCATTGAGCGTCTTCCAACTGAAGCAAAAAGGACGTATCTAGAGTGTCTGACAATCCCAAAGCCTTGGCAAAATCTTCTTGCAAGGTGGGATCCAAACACGCTGCAGCATACCGACATGCTGTTTCATGATAAAAGGGACAAGTGGCAGGTCGGCATGCCTCGGTTGCAAAGTCTTGCATCATGCACTCATCCACCATGGCACAAAAAGGTTCCAATTCTCGTAGTCGAGTCGACAAGTTTTGTTCCAACGAGAGTTCATCTTGAGCCGACAAGGGACCCTCTTCCTGTGTGGCCAACCATTCGTCTACCACCACTTCGGCAGTTACCTTGGTCATGATACGTTGGCAATAGTCCATGGTCACTTCGGTGAGACAACTTTTCAAGACAATATTGAACTGTGTTTGTGGATCAGCCGGTTGGTTGCCTGCGGTTGTTGTTGTCGTCGTATCCCAAGCGTTGCGTTTTTGCATTAACGAGAAAATATCTTGTTGCGCCCTGCGTTGAGCTTTACTGGTAGAGGTAGGAATCGAGCTGGTAGTCGAGGTGGGAGCAAAGGGAGGAACCAGGATGGCATCAATCATGTTGGAGGTACGGACGATGGACTCTTCCCACGTGGTGGCTTGAGCCTTCAAATCCTTGTTTTGTTGTTCCAAGGCTGCAAGTTTCATGGATTGATGATCGGTGGAACCACCACCACCACCACTGACGCTACTGCCAGCACCTCGTGAAGTGGTTGCAGTTGGGATCCCAATCGGCAATGAGTTGGGATCGTTGGGAGACCCCAAGGTGGCATGGTAGTTTCCACCGTTTGGACTCCAGGGAGACCAAGACCGCAACATCCATCTTCCCCAACCTTGAGTTGTCCACTTGTGCCATTGTGACAGACCTTGCATGGTACGGATCCAATCCAAAATAGAATCCACATGTTGCAATCTCCCTTGAAACTTGGCGGTATTTGGAATGGGCGCCACTCCGTCATAATAAGGCCCCGATCCAATAAAGAGAAGTGTTGGATAATGCGTCACCCCAGCTGCTGTACACATGGTCGAATGTGCTGTATTGACTTCACAATCCATGACCGCCATGATCAACTTGGATCGCACCGACCCTGCTCGCAGTTGGGTCGCAATCGCATCCCAATACGGAGCCAGAGCATGAGAATTGGAATCCCAACTGGCATAAAACATAATAGCTACATCATATCCTTGATATTCGTCCAAATGAAAGGCCAACGTATCCGAATCCCAGTGATCCAATTGTCCTTCGCGACGGACTTGTACTTGAGCGTTGCCGTACTCGTAATCAGACGCAGAATAGCTTGTTGCATCCGAGGCAGCTTGGACTATGGAAATTGTGGAGACCCATGACAACAGCAAGACCTGCAGTACTGTTGACAAAAACTTCATCTGTGAAACCAAACAGTATATCCAAGAAAAACAGTTACTACAAGAAGATGGTACAATTATGAATGTTGGTGTTGGTTGCAATACGACGTGGAGGTTACTTCCCCCCCTTTTTTGTGTGGCACAGGATTGACCAACAAACGATTCCATCGAGTCGAATTTATCCACGATTCGGAAATTGGGAGCCAGGGAAGGGAAATGGGAAGAGACAAAAAATTTGAAACGACTGCCCCAACAACAATTGTGGCGACATCATACAAACAGAGACTTGACATTGCAAGTCTCCATTCCAACATCAACCGTAAAACCAGCCAATACAACGATTCACTGTCAATATGATGGCTACAACGATAGACGAAGATGATGATGTATTGGGAACTCCCAACCACGACACCACAAGCAGACCACGTCCTCTCCCCACATCACCTCCCTCCATCTATGCGACGCGATTCCCCAAATGGGTAGGCCTCACTGTCTTTAGTATGATCGCTTGGTTCGCTACCATCGGTGGAGTTCAGCGTCATTCTATGGATGGAGCAGAACGATGGGTGTTGGCATGCACTACCCTGGCCTTTGTTCTTGCCGCCATGGCTGTGGGCGTCTACCTGTTCATGGGATCCCAACTCCACGCCGATCCACTCCCTGAAACGTCCCTGGCAGGCTTTATTCTACTCTTGTGGGCGACAGGACTTCCAGTCATTATGAATCCCAAGAACAGTTTGGCGATTGGCTATACAGATCATCTCAATGCCAATTTGTATTTTTCGTCTTGGTTCGCCTTTGCAACGGTCATTTCCATTGGAGTCGATATTGCCAAGGAGTGGTATTCCTTTGATCCCAATCAAGTGGTGCAGTCACTCTTGGAAGCCTCCAATACGAGTGGTGCAGCGAGTGCAGCGCATAATCAACATCCCAACCATCGACGGATTTTGAGTAAATGGTATGCTTTGATTGTATCCTCCATGATTGTCATGGCTGCCAGTATTCGAGTGTATCGGGCCTTTCCGTGTTCTTCCCAAACGCTTCAACAAAGTCCTGTATGTCGACAAACCAAGTTTGCCATTTCAGCAGGCGCCATTGGAACCATTTTGGCTGTTCTGTCTACCATTCTATACATGACCGGTTGGTGTTCACGCCGTCGTCAAATTTGGTTGGAAGGAGTCGTCTCGATGGTCATGGTCATTGTGTGGTGTTTTGCTTTGAGGTATGTTACCTTTGGGGAAGGACCGGGGACCAATGTGGGGAATTTATTCTTTGCGACGTGGGCGTCGTTAGGATTGAGTGTTTGGTTGTTGGCAGAAGTCTATCAAGAATGGAAATTGCAGCGTATGGAGCAGCAACAACAGCAATCGGGAGTATCTACTACAGAACTATCCGAAATGGAAGCTACCATTCCTGCACCCTCCTCCGTTCCTTTGGAATCCATGGCAGATACAGATATCCTGTAAAACACCGTAGCTAAATCACAGTTTCAATCACGAATCAAACGTACCAATACAGGCCGTTGTGCAGAGTTCGGCCTTCGCCCTTCATCTTTTTCCAGCCAAACCAGAATTCACTGCATGGAGAGTGTTGAGAGAGTCAACGAGTGACTTTTCGTCCTCTATCCTTGGAGATCGTCCAACCAACAGGACTTTGGAAGCATCATGCCCAAAGTCAGGTTTCGATTCTGTCAAAGTGCTGAGCAAGGTTCCGAGTCCAATGTTCGGCATTGTGGGGTTGTCAAAGCAGTCATTCTTTTGACTGTTTTCATCTTGATGGAGATGAGAGGTTTTTCTACCAACCTTGGCAGTATTACTTTTCCAAATCTACAAATCACGGCCAGTGTTGATGCATCTCTTCCTGTGCAATATGGATACCAGCATGGCGTTCCAATCAACGAAACCACGACAACGTCACAATATGCATACGCCTTCATGTATTGGGGAATGAACCCCAACGTTTCCGTCTCCTATCGCTATGCTTTGAGCCATTTTATGCTCACCTCGAGGCTACTCCGCGGTCCCTTTAACTCCACAGCAGATGTCATTGCCGTCTTTAAGATGGATCCTAAATATGGTTATGAACGCCTCCCAGAAGAGGATGAAGCCATGTTACGATCAGAACGAATCTACATTCACTACATTTCCGATTTCGATCCCGAGCTTTCGGAGATTCCTTGTTTCGATTTATCCAGAACCAATGTATACCAGCAAATGTTGAAAAAGTTCTATTTGTATCGGCTAACGCAATATCGCCGCATCTTTTATTTGGATGCAGACGTCATGCTCCATCGAAATCTGGACTATTGGATGGAATACTCGGATCAAGGGATCTTTGGAGAACAAGTTCTACTGTCTGGCCATGGAGAACCTGCGAATGGCGGAACATTTGTACTTACGCCAGGTTGGGATGCATGGAGAAAAGTCCGGGAGATCTTGATTGACCGTGGGTTGGAGAGTGATTGGGGATGGAATCGAACTCGTGGATGGGGTCATGTTATTGAACCTCCCGACAATTGGAAAACCAATCGCCTGTCTTCCGATCAAAATATAAAGTGGACATTTTATGCTGCCTCGGTGGATCAAGGATTGCTCTATCATTTTTGTAAATATGAGCGTCGAAACTGTACCATCATCTTGTCAAAGGAAGTCCAAGACTTTCGTCCCAACAAAGAACATCCAGAGGAGACGACAACAACCGTGACACCGTGGGACCAGTCCATATTGGCAAACGTCACCATGGACCGGGCATTTCCTTTCGTGAGCACTTCCGCATACTGCTATGTTTTTGCTTCTGGAACATGTGTTGTCCCCTACACGGATCTTACACATTGGACTGGCGACAAGAAACCTTGGAAGCAACAGTTCCCAGTGAACCCTGTAGAGATGAGGATAAAGGTCCCTAGGAAAGCAGTGGATCTATGGTGGCATATGCTCTTTACACTCATGAACGAACATGAAGAAGCAAACCCTGGATCACGATGGTTCCGTGACTTTCTTCCAAAGGATCATAGAGAAGTAAAGTTGACGACTGGGCAGTAGATTTTTGACATGAGGCAGCGACACTGCGACTACTTGTGACAGTGATGTTGAGTTTACATGTTGAGCAAATTACTAGACTACTAGTATTAGTATATTGATTGTGTTATGATTTGAACTCTCCAACCAGTTTGCAGACAACTGCTGGTAGGTACTCACGTTGAAATATCTGGAAATTGTTATTCGAAACCCCGGGAAAATAGTTGACGTTGCTGATTTGGATAGAACTATCTATCGCTCGTTAACATCCATACTCCCTTGTGGCTACTCTAGAGAGGTAGCAAGCTACTACCGTACTACTGTACTACTAGAGTACTGTACTGTAGTAGGTACCTGCCACCGGCCACCAGGGGAAGGGGGCGACGGTGGTTGTCTTCTACGTGGTACTAACGTTAGAAGCCGTACCGTACCACCAGGAAAAGGGGTACGAGTAGGTACCGGTAGTAGGGCGAGTAGTAGTAGAGCACATGTGCTCTACTACCGGTACAACAACAACAAAAACAGAAGAACGAGTATGAGTAGTGGTACTCTACTTCTCCTCCATCTCGGGAGAATTACGACTTGCACCAGTCATTTATCGAGCAGTGAACCTCTGGGGACACCACTATTATGCCAATTCTTACATCCTGGCATGTTTTGATTGGTGGATCGTTCAAGAACGGACATCATTATAATATATGGCTCAGTCCCTTGCACCACTACTGCCAGTCTTCCGAGCCTTCCCAATAATGAAAATCTGTTATCACTTTATTTGTTGTCGGCACCACGCATACTCCCACACAATACTTTCACTCCGTCCAAGAAGAACCCTTCTCCTCAAGCAGCTCTTCGGATATCAGGGCAAACCCCAGTGAGCTTTTCGCACAACCGAATTCCATTCCTGGCAAGATCTGTTATTGTCAAGTGAAAAGAACTACTAGTAATGTTTGCTGCGTTGAAAGGAGACAAAGCAGATGACAAGTCGTCAAATCGTCACCACCATGTACACAAGGTATTGGTGCTCCTGAATGCGCTTTTGTTGTTTGAGTTGGGGAGGATTTCTACCAATCTTGGCAGTTTGGTCCTCCCAAGTGTACAAGTTACAGTCAATGTTGACGAGTCTGGAAGGAATACGGAATATGGGGAGCATGGTCACAACTGGTCTGCCTCGGCCTCCTTTTCTTCAGGCCCAGCAGTTCATGCTTCTGGGGTTTCACATAATCGCGACAATGCATCAGATAATCTTCGTCCTTCCGTGGATTCGGCTGAATCTCCAGTAGTTTTACACGCCACTACTCCCGAGGGTGCTTCTTTAGTAACAGGTGTGTCGTTGCCGGACACCCCAGAACTCATCAACAATACAAAGACGACCTCTGAGTATGCATATGCATTCATGTATTGGGGTATGAATCCTGATGTTACAGTTTCGTATCGATACGCCTTGACTCATTTCATGCTTTCCGCAAGGCTCCTTCGTGGTCCATACAATTCTACCGCCGATGTGATTGCCGTCTTGAAGATGTCTCCTGCGTATGCGTCCAATCGCCTTCCAGAAGACGATGAAGCAATGCTAAGGTCGGAGGGCATCTATGTTCACTACATTTCCGACACCGATCCGGAGAACACAGAAATTCCTTGCTTTAATCTATCCAGGGCCAACGGGTACCAATCCATGATGCACAAGTTCTATTTGTATCGACTGACCCAATACCGTCGCATCTTCTATTTGGATGCCGATGTCATGTTGCACCGGAATCTTGACTACTGGATGGAATATTCAGACCAAGGCATCTTTGGAGAACAAGTTTTGTTGGCAGGTTACACAGAGGCAGCCAATGGTGGAACCTTTGTTTTGACGCCAAGTTATGAAGCCTGGAGGGAAGTGCGCACACTCATGATTGATCGTGGTTTGGTGAGCGACAGGTCATGGAATCGAACCCGTGGGTGGGGTCACGTCATCCAACCCCCCGACTATTGGACTTGTAATCACAAGACCAGCAATGGCACTGAATGGTCCTTCTTTGCTGCTTCAGTTGATCAGGGACTTCTCTATCACTTCTGCAAGTACGGGCGTCGGAATTGTACACACATTTTGTCTCGTGAAGTATACGACTTTCGGCCAAGTAAGGAACATCCTGGGGAGACAATTACCACACTGAGACCTTGGAGTCAAACGGTTTTGGCAAATATCACCTTGGATCGAGCCTTCCCATTCGTCGTAACCCCAGGGTCCTGCAACAAATTCTCTCAAGGTCGATGCGTCGTTCCCTATACCGACATTACACACTGGACTGGGTCTAGCAAACCTTGGAAGCAGTCTTTCCCTGCCAACCCGCTGGAGGTAAGAACTAGGATCCCTGGAAGTGCCAAGTCTCTTTGGTGGCACATGTTTTTCACACTCATGTACGAACATGAGGAGGCTCATCCCGAGTCACGATGGTTCCGTGACATCCTTCCAAAGGATGTAGCAGAAACAGTAAACTTGAAGACACAGCGTTAGATTTGTCGACAGTTTGGCTACACCAACAATGGGAATCAGGGGTCTGTACCAACTATGACACATCACAATTGTATCCTAAAATGTATAGAGAAGTTTTAGCGGAGATTATTGTCCGTCTTGATATAGGGTTTCAAGAAATCCCTCCATTTGCAGTAGACTACGTTGCAGCTGAAATGTTAACGCCGGATTAGTTTGAGAAAAGCAAAACAGAACTTCCCTGGTTTTCTCCATCTTCATAGGAGAAGGTAGCTACGCTAGTACACAACAGCAAGCAACTCTTTGGATAAAAGATGAACGTAGCTAACGTATTCCAAAGCAGCAGTCATAGAGACACCAAAAGGCATAGCTCCATCTGATACAATTATGGTGTCACACGATTTCTCTCGTATGATTGGTCAACAAGTACTGAGGGGTCGTCATGGGCCTCTTTCCTGACAATCTCATCACAATAATAACAACAACACCAGATTCTCTCGAACCCGAAGTACTCGTAGTCGTTTGTCCGACCTCCACTTCCCACCTTCATTGTTGTCCGAACGCGGAAACAACCGTGGCAGAAGATAGCACCCCCAACGATATACTTGCTAGTAAGCATTCATTGATTTAAATTAAACTCTCCTCCAGTGGCTTTTTCCATTTGACTGTGAGAAAGAACGGAAGTTCCAATGTTGGCTCCCAATCCAGACGAGCAAGAGAACAATGCACAGAGCAATGTAAACAAACGCTACATGTACCAAGTCATATTGTTCTTGACGGCACTGTTTCTCTTTGAATTGGGACGTACCTCTACCAACCTTGTCGTTCCAAGTGTACAAGTGACAGTCAATGTAGACATTAGGGATGCCAACAACAACAACGGGTCAGCCACATTCTCGGTGCAACCACCACACACTACACCATTCATCAACGAGACAGAAACCACATCCCCATATGCCTACGCCTTTATGTATTGGGGTATGAATCCTAATGTTACCCTTTCTTATCGGTATGCTTTGACGCACTTTATGCTTTCGGCCCGGTTGTTGCATGGTCCCTACAACTCTTCTTCGGATGTGATTGCCGTGTTGAAAATGGCACCCGAATATGCTTCCGACCGTCTCCCTCCTGACGATGAAGCCATGTTACGATCCGAAGGAATTTATATTCATTACATTTCCGATACAGATCCTGAAAATGCAGAAATCCCGTGTTTCAACTTGTCCATTACCAATACATACCAACGCATGATGCAAAAGTTCTATTTGTATCGATTGACCCAATACCGTCGCATTTTTTATTTGGATGCGGATGTCATGTTGCATCGGAATTTGGATTATTGGATGGAATATTCCGATCAAGGGATCTTTGGAGAACAAGTCTTGTTGGCAGGATGGACGGAAGCCGCAAATGGTGGAACCTTTGTCTTGACACCGAGCTATGAAGCATGGCGACAAGTCCGTACCCTCATGATTGACCGTGGATTGGAAAGTGACAGTACATGGAATCGAACACGAGGATGGGGTCATGTCATTGAACCCCCCGATGCGTGGGTATCCAACCTAGCAGGCCACAATGGGAATGGTACCGAATGGACCTTTTTTGCTGCATCCGTCGATCAAGGATTGTTGTATCATTTTTGCAAATACGAACGTCGCAATTGTACCCACATTTTGTCCCGTCAAGTCCATGACTTTCGGCCAGCCAAGGAAAATGATGATGATGATACTACGAGTGATTCTGCTAGTAGTACTACCAATACCATTACGACCATTCGACCTTGGAATGAATCGATATTGGCCAAGAACGTTACCATGGATCGAGCCTTTCCGTTTGTCCACACCAAATCCGCCTGCAACCGGTTTTCCAACAATCATTGTGTTGTACCCTATACTGATTTTACCCATTGGACAGGTTCAAGCAAACCATGGAAAAAAGCATTTCCTACTGTCGAGAATGCTTTGGAGCTAAGACTCCGTGTTCCTACGAGTGCAAGAGAACTATGGTGGCACATGTTCTTTACAATACTATACGAGCATGAAGAAGCCAATCCGGAATCACGTTGGTTCCGTGATTTTCTCCCCGAGGGGGCGGCGGGAGAAGTGAATGTGACCCGAAGGAGATCGTTGGGACGATTGCGATCAAGACCACGGCGGCGGCGGCATGGGAGGTACTCGTACTTGTAACGTCATCAACATAACACAACCTAACTAACTACTAGTACCCACCAACAATGGGTTCTATTCAGACAAAGCCTATTCGTTATGCCAGTAGACAGACTATTGGTAGTAGTAGTCGTTGTTGTTGTTGGGAACGCTTCCAAAAAAGGGCGAAATCAATCCTACACAACAGACAACAACAAGAAGAAGAATCTGTTTTAGGCACAAGAGTAGCTGTGCTGACTCAAAATAAGTGCAACAATGAGACCATACAATGCCAAGGCTTCAGAGAAAATGAGCATAATAAGCATCCCCACATAAAGCTTGTTGGCAGCTTCGGCAGCTCCGGCGGCTCCAAATTCTCCATCGGCTCCAGCGTCATCTCCATTGGCATCCCAGTACCACCTGCGACCTCGCTCCGCCTTGACTCCGAAAGCTCGGACTCCAGCATCTCCAATGATTCCAATGGTTCCTCCGGCAGCCAAGGCCGAAAGTCCACAGCAAAGTCCAGCAGCGAACTGCGCGTAAGTGGGTGGTTTGTAAGAATGAGGAAGAAGGAAGAGGTGAGCCAACAACAACAACAACCACAAGCAAGCAATCAAGCAAACAACAACTACTACTACATAGCATACATAACAACAAAACAACCAAACACAAGTCACGTACATGAGTGTATCCATTGTAGAGACTGTATGTATTGGACATGTCTCCTCCAGGCGCAGAGATGGATTGCGTAATAATAACGGAAACAATGAGTCCGTAGATTCCCAAGACTCCCGCCATGACAATGGGAACAATGTTCTTGATGACTCCCTTGGGATGATCAATTCCCATTTGACAAACTCCCATTCCAGCTCTCCAGGTACCCCAAGCAGCACCCCAGCTAGAGAGGATCATGCAACTGCTGGCTCCGAGGTAGCCGCTGTGTTCATGTTTATATATTATTTTGGACATTTTGGCATTCAAGGGGAAAAGAAAGGGTGTGTGAGCGATCTTTTTCCAAGTGTACAAGAACAGGCATAACATTACGTCCACTACTATATCAACATCAACCAACACTCACAAGGCAGTAGCCCACGATGGGCAAGTCTCATATCCAGCAACTACTGTCGTCATGATTCTACAACAACTACGATATCGTGTCTTCTAATAACACCACCAAAAAGAGAGTCCGCAAAAAGGAAGGTTGTTTGTTGTTGTTGGTATGCTTGTTGCTTTGCTGCGGAGGTTTTCATTCTCTCTCGGTTGCTCCGTCCGGCCGGCCAGCACTGGATTTCCCTATTGGCTTGGCCGTCGCGCACCACTCTCCTAGACGGTACACTCTTTGTATCTACATACTTGAAGAATTCATCCACCAAGGATGGCTACCCTATCTTCAATACTGCACATTTCTATTCAACGGCGGCAGTCGTGCCGGCGTGAAAAGAGGCATATTAGGTATGGTGCGTAGGTAAGAATATGATTGTCCGTTCCAACGGAGACGACGACGTCCTAGAGACAGGGATAGCGACCATCACATAGATTGTGGAGTAAGAGTAGTTAGACAAATTGGTTGGAAGGGCGTCATGTACACATCTCCAATATTGTAGATTGGATAACCCTGCCGTCGTTCATGTGCAAGGCATTTTGGGAACCGCGCCGAGACATTGACTGGCACGACAGACTTGCGCCCTCCTCTTCTTCCTGGCGGCGGTGGGGATCCAAGAAGAAGCAAGCAAGCTTCCGTGGAAAGGCGATCTCTCCGCGGCAGCTGCAGCGGCGGAGGCAACAACAATCCTGGATCTTCTGAGTATTGCGTAGTGGTTTTTTTTTTCGTTGATTGGTGGATCGTCTGCTACTACTACCTCCAAGAATCAAGAACAACAAGCAACTTTTATCGCTACAAGCACAACTTTATTAATACTACTACAGTACTACAATGGCAGAAGAACATCTTACGTACGCGGCACAATGTCCTTCGTGGGCTTCGAGCTTGGGATACATGGGAGTGGCCGCGGCCGTGTGTCTCAGCAACACGGGAAGTGCGGTACGTTTTGGGATATTGCTGAATGAATGTTTGTATTGTTATTGTTGTTGTTATTATTATTGACTGTGTTGGACGTCCATCTCATCCCTTGCTTTGCTTCTCCTTTCTTTCTCCTTGGGCAGATGGGAACTTGGAAGGCTGGAACAAGTGTCATCAACACGGGTATCCGACACCCAAGTTCTGTCATGAAGAATGTTATTCCGATTGTCATGGCTGGAGGTGAGTTTATTTCTTTTGGTTTGTTGTTTGTACGGTTGCTATGGATTGCTGTGTGTTTGTTAGTTTGGTCATTTGTTTATGTTGCTTCCAATCCCCCAACGCATCTCATCGCATCTTTTCATCGCATCTTATCATCGCCCGTTGTCATAACGTAGTCATCGGAATCTACGGATTGATCGTTGGTGTCATTATTGGACAACAAGTTAGCAAGCCTAGCACAGACCGAGCCAACTCTTATTCTACCTACACTGGCATGGCTCACTTGTGTGCAGGTCTTTGTTGTGGAATCTCCGGTTTGGCAGCGGGCTTGTGCATTGGTATTGTGGGGGATTACGGTGTCCGCGCGGTCGGCTACCGTGCCTCTGCTGTTACCTTGTTCCCCTCCGAGACGGAGCGAGAAGGATATTCCAACATTCCCGATAGTGATGCGGGGGCCGGACTTGGAGAAGAAACGGCTGGTGGATCGGAGGATCAGAATAAGCTCTTTGTTGGTATGCTTATCATGTTGATCTTTTCGGAAGCTCTGGCTTTGTAGTAAGTACTGCTTTATTGCTTGTTTGTTGATGTTCTGTTTTGCTTTGCTTTATTGTTGTTGTTGTTGTTGTTGTTGTTGTTGTACTCACCCATGCATTTCCCTTCCCTTTGCTTCGCTGTGCTTCCCTTCTACGTCACAGTGGCATGATTGTTGCCTTGATTGTCAGTCAACATACCTACACTTGTCTCTAAAACACTACGAGAACCGTACTGTACTGTACCGCACCACACCGTACTTGCCTACCTCTCTACTACTATCATTCGTAGGATCCTTGCATGTTGTGTGCTGCGTGTATTAAGATGTTGTTGTGTATGAAAGGCAATGGAATTGCGGTCTGGTGAGTAGACTGCCACTCGCCAGGAGGATTTCCGTTCGGATTTCGTTTGTTGTGAGGATGTTATGCTGCTAGGAGGAGGAATAAGAATGGACTCGTTTGTGTAGGAAGGAGAACAGTACAAAAATTGCTTCCATTCCATGGCTTGAGTTGACACTGCGTCTACCTTGCTTGGACGATGGAACGTAGAGTAAAAAAAACAATAAAAAAGTGTTTTGTGTGTGTGTGAATACTTTTGCTACTATTACAATAATGCTTCCTTCATGATAGTCATGCATTCATTTCTTCGTTTGCTTATTCATTCCCTTGTGCCTCATGGGTAAATCGTCCATAGGATTCACGAAAGTCTTTGGCCAATTGCGTTTCTTGATCCTTGTCTACTACACACGATTTCCAATGCGCCAAACGAGGATTTCCCAAGACAGCTGCCAAGACTTCTCGAGCAAATTGCAATGGGACGACAGGTTTGGTCTTGGCAGTAGTGGTAGTAGTAGTAGTTTCTGTTTCTTGGTACAAATAGCGACTCGTGGAGGTTGCCGTGCGGAGTTCGACAAAGAAATATTGAGCGTCTGGAGAAGGATCGACCAACATGGCAGCCGTGTCCAAATCCGATTGGATACGACGCAACTCAAATCCACTCGCTTGGGCATGGGCACGCATCGTAGCTTCCAACGTTACTGGTAAATCCTTGTCTGTCCGAGGGATGGGGACACAATTCACATGACTATGGTAACCACCCTTGGTTTCCATGGCACGTTCAAAGATAAACAAGTCACAATCGTATTCTTTCGACGCATGGTCTTGGAGTTGTTGGACCAATGAAGAATATTCTTCCCGTTCTTCTCCAGTCAACGTCCAAACACCCCGGCGGGTATGGTTCACGGGAACCAACAACATATGGCCAGGATGGATGGGTCCTTTCGGCATGGTAGCATACCAACGTTGGTAGACACCAGTAATGAGATGGGTTTCGCACGTTGGAGAAGCCAGACAAAACCAACAATCCGTTCGAGAATCTTTGGCATAATAGTGTCGTTCCATTCCACCCAAAGCTTCCAAAATCTCTTGTCGTTCGGTTTTCTTGGGTGGTGCTCCTTTGGCCCATCGCAATGTTGTACCCGCATAGGCTTGCGAGGGATGGTCGGAGGATGCCCCCTCCTTGGCCTCGATCAAACCACCATCGGTACTACTGGTAACCGCCGCTAATCCCATGGTTGCAGCGGCATGCGAAGCAAACTCCAAAAATCCATAGGCGCCCTCCTTAATGTTGCGGTATTCCACCTTCAAGGCTGGTTCTGTCTCTGCAGTCACTCGTTCCTTGGCGGCTTCTCCATCAGCTGCAGCAGCTGTATCTGTTTGTCCATCATCGTCATTCAATGCATTCTCTAGTGTTGTCTGTAGATATTTAGCCAAACCTTCTCCAAAGTCGGAACCCATTTCCACTCCCTTGGGAGGGTGAAAGTATAGCGTACTCGAATTGCCCGCTTCGGCTTGTGTCACAAAGTGACTTGGCTCATGTCGAGCTCGCTTGGATGACGGACCACCGCCATCTCCTGCGGTAGAATGGTTGTTGTTGTTGGGAGTCGCCCATTTGAGTGTCAATGGGACCGTGGCTCCACCTCCTAACGATACTTCGACGCGACCTTGACATTCCATCAAACATTGTTTGGCAATCTCTTGCGATGCAAACTCCAAAAAGCAAAATCCAGAGCTACGCGCCCCTACCACGGGATATCGAATATCTTGAATGGGATAGTTGGAAAGAGCATTGGATATCAGAGTTTTGCCAGCATCGGGTTGTTGGAGTTGACCCGTCACATCACGAAAAAGTCCATAAAGAAAGAGAGTTTTCAAGTCACTGCCTTCGGGAGGATCTGGCTGAAAGGGACCATCGTCTTCGTCGCGATTGCGACGTCGACCACCACCACCACCTGTGGTATCAAAACGAAAATTGGAGGAGGGGGGTGGACCTCCTGTAGCATTCATATTGGATGTAGGCGGACGTACCACTTGCGGGCCCGTGGTGGACGCTGGATTGGAAAGGAATGGGCACGGCAAGAGAGATGCAACTGCGGCAGCCGGTGGTTGCGCCGCTGCTGGTATCAATCCAAGGGCATGAAGAAACTTGGTTCGCCCACTGGTAGGCTTGGCCGTCGCCAAGACAGGAGCAATGGCCAAGAAACGCCCGACAGATTCTGCATCGGGAAGTGCATATGGAGGAGATGCATAGAAATGAACGGAACTGGGAGAAACATGATACCGAGGTTGTATATGTAGGGCTGCCTGTGCCACATCAAACGAAAGAGGCTCGGTGTCGAGATTGAGGACATCTTCCATACCTTGGGGCCAGTCGGGCGTCAACAACAAGTCACAAGGTGGATATTGGTGGTTGTCGTTTTCATAGTTGGGAGGCAATCGCAAAGAAGACGAACAGGTAGCAACAACCAAGGGGTGTTCTTGATTGGGAAACGTTAGGTGATGAAATTGAACCTTGGAACTCGAGGTTGCTGCATCCCCTCGAAGGAAATACAAATTGGTGGCCAGGTTCACCAGCGATTCATTATCACTACTACTTTCTGGTAGTTTTCCCTGATAACTCTGCAAATAGACCGGAAAGGGAAGATCCAGAGTAGATAAATCCTCAGGAAGTTGATTCGCACCAACACTGAAACAAACATCAAACGGGCCAGCCTTGCTGTTTTGCAGGGCCTTCAACTTTTTTTGCAACAATTCCACATTGTCACCAATCGATCCTGCCAAGATAACTTTAATTTTGGATGCCATTCTATCTACCGGTATTGCAACTATTGTCGTTTCTATTCTCTGTTGGACTGTGACGGTGCTATACAAGTAGTACAGCAGCAGAGTGTAGTGAGGAAGCTACTGCAATAATAAAATCAAACTTTTGTGTTGTGGAGATGAGCCGAGCGTCGGTGGCATGGACAGGCGAGTAGGATGGATCTAACGTAGTATGTACGTTCCATGTGTAAGTATTATACTTTATACGTTCCCCCATCGAACTCCCGACAACCGACAATTTCTTTCAAACGACAGCTAGCTAGCTCGGAGAACTAGGTGAGAATGAATCAACATGGGAATGGTCCCGTACTGGATGGACCACTTGGAATCTCGCTTGTTTCTTTGTGGAGAGGTACATAGTTGTTCATGACCTACCCATTTTTGGTTGAATTCCAACGGTAATGCCCCACAAAACCAATCTATTCAAATGGGAGATGAGAGAGTCGGAACCCGTGGAAAATAATATCGTGGACATTCACAGTCAACGCATCTGAATTGTACTAACGTTAGTATATCTTTATGTGAAGAAGAAAACGGATATCTCTGATCGTGGGATGCATCATTTTTTATCTTGGAACGAATGAAACATCATTTCACACGGTTCGAGCGTCGTGGACACAACCGTTGGGATCCACACAGGAACCTTTCTACAAGGATGCAGAACATACTATTATTTGCACGTGCTCACAACAAGGCAATCGAAGTGTAAACCAAAGCAACAGGAATCGTGACAGTGTCATTGCCGTTCTTATCACCATAAAGCAACATCCCCCCCCCCACCATGGATCACACATCATCATCATCATCGTCGTCGGAACAACAGGTGGAGACGGAACCCGCCGCTAAGAGGCCCAAGACAGAGGAAAGCCTGCGAGAGAAGGCGAAGCGTGTGCTTGTTTCTTGGGACCCAAAAGTCATTGATAACTTGTCGCAGGAGGTTCTCCAACAAATCCTTGAAGAAAAGGATGCAATGAAACAAGAAATTTCCAAAATGGATGAACAATTAGCTGAACAAGTTGCCGAAAGGAATGAACTGCGTGCCGAATGGAATGAACAACTTGACGAAAGGACTGAACTGCGTGCCAAATTGGATAAATTGCTTGAAAAAGAGAAAAAGTACTCCATTCGTCGTCTGATTACTAACCCTCCGATCATGTCCCTGAACGAAAGATACATTGGAATGGTCAGCCCTGCAAACTCAGACCATAGCGCAGCCATCGCAACTGAGCACAAGGTAACTCTGGAAAAGATCTCGGAAGAGCTATGTCCAATAAATCCTTCTCGCTTACTCTTGAGCTTCGATGTTGACAGAATCGAAGGCGACGATACTAGACTGGAAGACAACTTTCGATGTATGGCAGGTGTCTCCATTCATGTTTCGGCAGCACTGCGAGATGCACTAGTTCTCGCGCAGTTGGCAACACAACGAAAGCTTTGTATTCATCATGAACCCAGCTTGTTTTCGAATCAAACCGATCACCTCGTTCTTTTTGATAGAAAGACAATGGATCCGGTTTTGGTCGTAGAGGACAAGTTTCCGTGGGATTCCAAGGGAGGAAAGGAAATAGGTGAAACAGTTCTTGGTCAAGTGTATGACTGGCTCATGGAACTGCGGAGTGGGGGACATTCCGCCCCTTTCGTTGTTTTGTCGAGCTTCAGTGAATCCTGGTTGCTTTGGCTAGATAGTGTGCATTCCAACGAATTGGTTGCAACAGAGAACAAGTTGGGTGTTCTTGAGTCCTTGGGATATGCCGTTTCCTCATCCAAGAGGGTTCCAACAACGGAGCATACTCCGTCATCTCGAGAACTCAAAAACGAACAAGAATGGAAAGATATCACTGATTGTGTTTTTGAAGAGATTCCAAGGGAAAACATGCGTAGATCAAAAAGAACGTACCCTCCCGATAAGCTTGCACCACTGTTGTATACGGCAATTCTCTGTGGTCTGTCGGGTACCTCGTGTGGTCAACGGAAGAGCATCTACAAGAGTCCTGGAGGCTATGATGGCATCGCGCTTCGTCTGGGCCCGCAGGACTACGGATGGGGCACTCTGAGACTTGCAGGAGGCGAGTCCATAAACAAATGGGAAGGAACAGAGTCACGCAAACGAATAGTACTTTACGATGATTTGACTTATTTCGTCGTCAAGACAATCACACGAGGTGCAACTTCAAAAGTATGCGATGCCTATGATTCGAGCGGGAAGCGTTGTGTCATCAAGATGTACGTCAAACCGGAGGAAGACAGGTATGAGGAGGAGCTGAAGGCCAAAGCAAAGAGAATGAAAGCGTGCAAACTGGAGGTGCAACGCTTGCAAGCATTTTATGACTTTTTGAAAGGCAAAGTCCATTACAGAGAGCTCCACGGTTTTCCTTGCGTCATTATGCCCTATTTTGAACCTTTGGCCCAAGACGAACAAAACAACTCAAAGGAAATCATTGCCGAGATTCAAGGTTGCCTCAAGTCATTCCGTGATGACTGGGGAGGACATTGGAAATACAGGAAATGTGACATTCGATTTCACCACATCGGATATTTTGGTGAAGGGAAACAAAGAAAGATGGTCTTGTTCGATTTGGCAGAATTGGAGAAAGTGGGAGAGACGGGGTTTGGGAATGCTGTAAGCTCTCAAGTTGATGTTCTCAAAGAGAGATATCATTTCGAATAAGAGCCCTTGCGATGTAAGCACGAACAACAACACAAGCTTCAGTACTCCTAGCGTTGATTCAGGTTGTGTAACCTCTTCATACCGCTGCCCTTGGTGTTCGAATGACTGATCTCCAAAGGCGTTTGCCACCGTCGGAATTCCAGCTAAGTGCTACTACCGGTAGTACTTCTTAGCGACGAGTCTATCATGTCGGTCTTTCAACAATACAAGACCTGGCTTGAGAGGCAAGGCGACAATGCACATCATATTTTGTGGATTCACCAGGGTATTCTTGCCTATCTAAGGGAAGGGGTTTTTGACTCTTTGACTCATTGTACGGTTAATTTATTCGTCAATGCCCCTAACATCGACTCGGGCTGGATAGTGCATCATAACACCTTCCTTGACCTTTGTAGGAATGATGACGCGCCAAACTTTGGCTCTATAATCTTGCCCTATTCACTTGTTTGCTGGTTCCTCCAAGGACAATCTGATCCAGAATTCGGATAGAGTACTGAAAGAGGGCCCGATGGGGTGCCTCTAGCCGTCGCACCACCGCGGGAACTCCCCACCAAGGAGCGATTCGGACTAGTGCATAGGTGTACAACCTTTCCATTGTCATTTTTGGTACAATACCGAACAAAGAGATCATTCTGGAATATCTTCCATTTCGGGACTAAAATGGGTTGTAACATCAGTTCCCACTTTAGAGGAGGAAGCAACTTCAGAATCTGAAGAAGCAATGGATCCACCTCCTGTTGTCGATGCCACCACCGGTGGCACCATGATAAGATCCAATTCTTGTTGATGATACATCTCATCTTCCATCAAGAGACAATGTAATTTGCTCTTGACAAACCTTCCTTCGGGAGTAAGCATCTTGCGATTCCGCATGAACACCAAAAGAGTCCAAAATCCCTGTGTACCCAAAAGAGCAGTCGCAGGAGTGGTCACAAAATCAGACGGGAGCTGCGCGGTCTGAAGAGCTAGTTGTAGCAAAGCTACGAGGGTTGTCATCAAATATCCACAAATGTACAATAGACCTCGTATTGCAACCGATCGTGATCTTGTACGGTTGATGACACACGCAGAATGTTGGGTTGTCGTCGAACTTTCGTCTTTGAATCTTTGCGTCGAGAGTTGGCGCAAGGATGATGAAAGGGATCGTACCGAGACACGACTGTTGCGACGAAGTTCTTGTTGATTCTCGCTACCGTAGACAGTTCTAAAAAGCCAAACAAAAATGAAGATTTGACCAAACAGCGGCCCCAGAAAGTGAAGGGTAACGTCCACGATGATTGCCCAGTAGGCGCTCGCCCCTCGGATACAGTCCCCATTGTCTGGCAACCAGCAATCTGAAGGATAAGAGTTGAGCCAACAATACCCAGTTGCAGGGTTGAAACATCCCAGCCCGAGACAAATGACTCCAAACGTCGTAATGTACCCCCAAATGATTTTTTGTGACCAAAATTGAAATGCAGACAATGTGGACTCGGTTTCGTTGTACCGAATGATCAAGAGACATAGAATACTTAAGTTGAGACTGAAGAAAATACTGGCTGACAGGCCCACTTCAATAAAGAATCCTTGCGCGGAACAGGTAGCTGTAGTCCCAACATTTTGAAAGTAGTCGTCCGGGAGTCCAGCAGGAATAGGCCAGGTTGTCAAGAAGAGAGCAAAACTACCCACAATATCTGCCAGGGCAAGGTTCTTCAAACAATCTCGTATGGATCGTTGAAGCTTCTGATCGGCTGGATGAAGGACTTCTCTGAGAACTACGCAGGAACTGAGGATACTGAGAGCGCAGAAGGGTTTGGGAACCACAGCAAGCGCCACAGACATGGTGCATACCGGTTGGTAGTACTACCAACGAACAATGAATGTTCCTGTTCCCTGTTCTGGGTCACTCGAATAGACTTCTGACTTGTGAGGGAGGATAACTGAACGCCGGTCAGACATTCACCTGTCGTCTGTCACCCGTTGTCCTCATACGTACTATGAGTCCCTATTTGGTATAGCGTGACCCCCCACAACAACACAACACAAGGACACTCCTAATGTACTCGTACTGTAGTATGGATGATGGATGTTTTTGTTTCCTATATTATATAAAGCTTGCAGTACAAGGACAGTATGGTTATTGAGTCTGCTCCTTCTACTAGTAGTCTTGCGAACTCCTGGGTTTCCAGCAAGCGATGTAATCCTAGTATCACTACCACTACCGCTGTTGCCACTAACTGTTGGTGTTGCTGATCCTGGGGTGTTTCCCCTGTTGCTGACTTCTCGCAGTCTTGGCGCATTGCCTCCTGAGACTAAGGATGGGTCATATTTGGTACGGAAAACGACCTCTGCATACTTCCCGTTCTCATTTGAAAGCAGCTAGCTCTTCAACAGTATCAATGAAAATGTCTGGATTTGGCCCATACCCTTCTTCAGAACTGAGGAAGCCTTTCGTTTAGCAGGCATCGGGATTGCTTCGACATGTTTGGTAAACTGTAAAATCAAGCTACAGTCAAACACTTTCCCCACCTTCTTCCACCATCGACACTTAACTGGATAGAGGGCTCTCCAAAAAGGGGAAACATGTTGTGACTGACGATTGTATCTCTTCGTCTGTGTCGATGCTCAAATGGATAACCTTGAACTGACATGTTGTCGTCCCCCCGTCGCACTCAAATGCACAATGATCTCGTAGATCGAAGTTGACTCCGGTTGGGACGGCGAAGTAGATCGTTGCACATTGGAAACCCTTTGGAAATCTCGTTTTCAGCACAGCAATAAGATCATTTTCAAAGCTAACTTCGTTGAAGGGATGAGAATCCCGGATTGTATATTGAATGCAGTGCAATTCAGTGTTCTTGTCAATGAAGGCAGCGTCAATGTTGGCGAAATTCGGAATACTGGGAACCCAGTAAGTCAAAGGTTCCATTAGACCATCGACTCCTTCATATCCTGTTTTACCTCGTTCTGAGCGGATAAATGCAACTATTGGCGAAGGTTTGGCCATCTGGAACCACTTGTGCATGATTTCTTCAAACAATACTCCCATCATAGTCCGCGACCCAAGATCAGCTGCGACTTCGTATGCCTGACGCAGCTCGGCTGTAGTCAAGCGATCACGGAGTCTCGACACCAGATACTGGGAATCAACCAGCTGTATGGGGCGTCCATTGGTGCCCTCGAACATGGTTCGCAACCGATCTTTGCTTTCCACCCAGGTCCTTGCGTTTGTCTCATTCATGGCCAGAATGCAAGGGGCGCCCCCTAAATCTGCTACAACAGTGTCTGTCCAGTTCCTAACGGCACTTTCGTCATCCAAATAGTTGAGAGCCAAGCGCACACGACCCCCGCATTTAGCATAGACGTCACTCGCTTGTTTGGCTGATAAGTTCTTGAGATGGATCAAGGCATGCACTAGGTTGTCTTCCGACCATCCACCCATGATTTTAAGGTGTGTTGTCATACGAGCTCCATCAGAAGGGGTTTTGTACCCACCTGATGTGCACAAGTCGAAGAACATACCACTGAGAGACTTAATGTGGGATTCCTCTGGCCCATCCAACATGAATCTCCAATTACCGTTCGTTTGGTAGCCATATTCTACTGCAGCTCTAGCAACATCGTCGAGGGTATGTTGAAACTTAAAAAATGAGAATTGTCGAAGATTGCAGTGACCAGGTTTATTCGTCGCTGGTTCCATCAAAAAGATTGTGGGTTTCTCTTCTTCACTTTCGACCCAACGCACAAAAATTACGCGCTTCTTTTGTATAGCAGCAATGTACAGAGCTGCGAGAAAGAACACGACAGACTTTCCAACTCCTGGACTTCCAATAACGACAAATGTCTTTTGAGGCTCTTTTGATGTCACCCATTTCAGTACATTTTGCATTTCATCGCGAACGTAGACACGGTTTGGAAGGAAATGAACGAAGCTGCAACAACTCAAGTCCAAAACCTGAGCCCGATCTTTCGACAATGCTTCTCCTTCAAACAAAGACACAACCGATATCCCCTCAGTGTTGGATATGGCTTCCAGGTCAAGTGGGTTGGGGCGCTGACGAGAAGGGGTCACCATATTCAAGTTTTTTCTGTCGATCTTCTTTTGTGTTGTGCTCATCAACTGCTGCCATCAATCTTAGTGGTACAGTGGGCCGACGTTACCTACTATGTACTAATAGTATGTAGGAAATCCCCTGGAGACAGGACACAGGACAGACAGATACCCGAAACGAATGACGTGCCCCTCGCCCCTCCTGATCTGTTTCTTGCCAAGCCAATAATCTCTTCATTATTGTAGAGGAGATAGCAAGTTGCAACTGTGATGGAACTTCCTGAAAACTCTTGCTGGATTTACGCGGCAAGTGACCCTGATGCGCTTGGGTTCTTGCCAAAGTCCGATGATGTGATGTATGCAATAGTTTAGTCTTCAACGGTCGCTAGATGAATGGGTACAATCTTGTTCACTTTGATTTCAGAGGAATCAATGGGATTCCATGGAGTGACCGGAAATGGTACAATGTATGGTTCAGATATTGTGGAGGAGCTGTCGTTGGAGCCAATAGTTGTAGTTGTTGTGGCGTCTCGGAATTGCAAAGGTATTCGTTCATAGACTTCCAGCGCAGACACATCGTATACACTGCCTGCATCTGGATATTTCCCCGTGCACTTGGCGAGCCGGGTAGCAGGATCTCCGCGAACACAACGTCGATAATACCACTCCTCAATGCTTTTGGTGTAGTGATGGATGGAGGCAGGCCCTAATGCTTGTGTTCTCCACCGTCTGGATGCTCCCCCAAAGGTGATGCGACCATAGGTATCATAAGGAAACGGTGGTTTGGGATGTGACGCTCGAGGGTCTGACATCAAGAGGAAAAAATGTGGATTGGTAGCACAATAAAAATGCTCGGGTCGAAAGATGGTCTTGACAACGTTGGCTGGTTTGTCTTGACGATACCGAAAGCGGGACACAACCGGTTCATCCGAGTAGGCTGTTTGATTGTTTGTTCCAAACCAAAGCCAGTTGATTGCCACAGAACCACAAATGTCGGGAGGACAATGATCTTTCATAAAGTCCTTAACATTGTCATGATTCCGCAAAACCAAAAACTCATCCACATCCAAATGTGCCACAAAATCAGTGTGATATTGAGGTTCCCTTTTGCGTATGATTTCCACACATGAGTTGACCACAACTCTTTGTTTGAGATAAAACTTGGAAAGGCTTTTGGGAAGGGGAAGGACATGGACTCTGTCAGTCGATGGGAGTTTCAAACTGCGCGCATCATCAAAGACATAAATGTCATCAAATCCCAAATACAAATGGTAGTTGACCCATTCTCGTATATACAGGTCTTCGTCCTTGACCAAGGCACAGATGGCAGATGCATTCTGTATTTCAGGACGGTTGTGAGCCGGTCCTTTTTGCAATCGCTGCATTGATTTGTCTACCAGTTCCTGAAAAGCCGTTTCACCCAAGGACTCCTTGCACCAGTTTCGAGTAGAACGATACAGACCGTGAATTGTCCCATTGGGAGGTACCGTGCTGAATTGGATGGGATATGCAATGTCGTTAGATTTTGCAATAGAATGGGTATTTGTAACATTGGGAGCATGGGAAGAAGAAATGTTGGATGCTAATGAAGATCTGAGGACAGGCGACTCTTCGTGAATTGTTGTTGTTTGCACCACAATCGGCGCTGAGAAAAGAATATTCAAAGTGCACAAGACCACTACCGCCGCGAGGGTGAAATAAAGTGGACTTAACCTTTTCATCGTTGCTACAATGTATGGAGCAATACGACATTGGACTTGGCCACTCTTCCGTTGTTGGGGAGTTGGTTTTGTGGGTTTTGTGGGTTGTGTCGTTGTGGGCAATTTAAGAGATTCGATCGAGTCGAATTTTGGACTCAAGGGACTGCATAATATACCCTACTCCAATACAGCATTCAGAATCCAGCATCCAGCATCCAGGAGCTACGATAGCAGTAATGAGAAGTGAAAGAGCCAGGATTCATGTCTGAGATACTTTACTATGGTCTTGGTATTTTCGGCATTACTTCCATAAAGCACGTGCTTTACTACTACGTACTTGGGCGCCGAGAAGAGAAAAAGATATTCTGCTGCTGTGCTACGTTCCCCTCTGGTGGAGCAATCATAGACTTGACGCAATAGGAGGGATACCGGAAATTATGTCCCAACATTGCACCACAAACCAGTAGTACATTAAAATGCACACTAGGTTGTATATTTTTGTATCGTGGCTTGACGTTCACGTACACCGAGGGGTGCAGTAGGGTGCAGTAGGATGCAGCAGCATAATCATTGCAACACTACACCACACTACTACCTAGCCTTTCTGGCGAGTACTGGATGAACAGTGAATGCTATATTGTTTCTATACCAATTTTTCAACAGAACATTTACTTTTATTCTAATCTGTTTCAGGGGTTGTCAACAAGCGATTGGATTGAAGAACCCCTTGCTCCGTCAACTCCGTAGTCTGGCGCCATGAGTTGTACGAGCACGAGTTGAAAACGTCGTAGTGTCGATTGTCGTTTCTGAGCATTCGCAATTTTCCGCATTCTTTGAAGCCACTCTTCTGAAACGGCACTCGTAGTGGCAATGATGGTTATTGTGATTGACGGTGTCAAAACAAGAGACTATGGATAGAAGGGCTCTATTAGACACTGTCGCTGCGACATCCATAGCTGATTTTAGCACGATTATAGAGGGATAGTTTGCCATAGATACTACGGATGAGCACGATTCCTAATGTAGTGCCCCTACTTCAACCCACGCTTGGTTCACAAAACATCGAAACCAAGCAAGAAGCATCATAAAACCAACGGTATCCAGTCAAACGCAAAAGGTAGTCTTCTATCAACAAAGTATGGCTGTTGTGATAATGGTGGCCAACAACGAGGAAGCCAATACGGATTATGAATCATTGGAGACTGGAAACTACTGCAAAGTATCTGACGACGAGAGTGAAATGGGGTCTCCATCAACTCCCGTAAACAAAAGGCCGGCTCAACGGGGTAATGCCTTTATGGCGAGGCTATGTGTGTCTGCTTGCTTCCTACTTTGGACCGTTCTGACATTGCACTATTTCCAATGGAAACTGGCTCAATCGTCCCCTGGAAGCGTTCCATTGCAAGCTCAACTCGCTGACATTCTGGCTCCTCACTTTTCCACGGATGAAAGTCTTGGCTTCCCTACGCCGCCACAACGGCGTGCCATGGATTGGATGACGACACTACTTCCTCGAAGTGCCGAGGAACAAGAGGATTTGTACAAGCTTATCCAAGCAGTTAGATTCGGTGACTCTAGCAGCGAACACGCGACATCCAAGCAAGAGACTTGGCTCCTAGAGGCATTTGCTGTTTCCAGTATGATGTCCGATTGGGGGATCTCACCTAACGAGCTAGAGTCAGCTTCCATGCCTCGATTGAGGGACGACTCCGTCCCATCCTTCACCGCACGTCTTTGCACAAAGACACCTTTTTTGGGATGCGATGACCACGGCAGAATCACCAGGCTTGATGTTTCATTAGGTAAGAACCGTTTGACACGTTTGACTTCGCTCCTTGACAGGACATTCCGAGATGCTCACGATCTGTGTTTCAAAATGTCTTATTTTTCAGTTGTCTCCTCCTTTCAAGGAACCATTCCAAAGGAACTCTCTCTGCTAACTGAGCTAGTAGAGGTCAACTTGGGTCAGGAAGGATTGACGGGAACCCTACCCGAAGAAGTCTTTGCTGCTTGGACCCATTTGGAACGCCTTGGCATCTATTATGCCTCTCACTTGCAAGGTCCTCTTCCACAGACTCTGGCTCCCACGTTGACTAGTTTGATCATTCAAGAGTCACCGGGCATCGAGGTATCACCATCCTTCCTTTCTCGATTCCAGCATTTGGAGGAAGTCGAACTCGACAACCAAGAACAAGAAGCACAAGAGACTCCAGAGGTACAGGTGCAATAGAGCTCCCAAACAACGACTCTCGCGCGAAGTTTTGGACGAAACTATAGATTCTAGATGGTGCGAAATGGTGCTTTCGCACAGACTGACATAATAGCTGTATAACACTGTGCTATGTTGTGTTGTTTCCTCATATCCTAGCTAAGCGACCCATGCAGGTTAGGGCAAGCATAACTTGAGACAGCAATACATGTACCGGAGGTTATCCTGTTCCTATTGACATTGGATAACTGTAAATATCTGTACTACTTGTACTGTACTGACTATGCTGTATTACCTACTCTAGGCAGCGTCTCCACTGCCGACCATGATGTACTCACGCGGTGCAAACAGCATAGTCACCACTCACCGCCAACAAGACCGTCGACAAGGGAAGTCCCAGTCGTACTATGCTGGAGCCTCTACCAGAAACGCTCTTGGTCTAGGCATCCTTTACCTGCTTGAACAATGCTTCCTCTGGCGGAACATCCCGACCAAGGAGGTTCTTGACCAATTCCATTATGGCTGCAGACAACAGCAACAACAACAACGACACAAACTCATGAGGATCCATGGCCAAACAATTCCACGACTTTTTCGTTATTCACTACCACCACAACAACTTCAAAAACAAGCCGAAGCAACGTACCATCCAAACTTCGTCCATTCTCACTAATCATCACCCGAATCTTTTCATTATCAATATCAATTCCATGAATACTTTCCATTTTGGAAATAACATTGTCAATTTCTTCATCGGACAGAATCATATCCCCATCCGCGTCACAGACCAAGGCAATCTCAATGAGATTGTTCAAGATTTCGCCTTGAACAGAACTCTTCATTTGTTGATGAATCTTGCGAGTCTCTACCAATTGTTTCTCCAATTCATTTAAACTGGATCCTTGTACTCCTTGGAGTGTTTCCAATTTGTCCTTTTGAATCTTGAGGCTGGGAGGATAGGAAGAACGAGGTACAACAACAACAGGTTGGTGTTAGACAGTGGTTAATGGGGGGTGTCCATCCATGGAGAATGGAAGAGGCAACACAACGCATCGCAACACAACGCAACAACAACAAACACACACTTACTTTTGAACCGACTCGGTCAATTGTTTGACTTGAGCTTGTAGTTTAACATTCTCTCCTTTCAATTGTTCCACTTCTTCTTCAACTCGTTGGTTGGTCACAGCCAAGGCCTTGACATCGGTAATCTTGCGCTGTTGAATGGCCACATACGGAGCGGTCGCCAAGCCCAGGGTTCCACTGATATAGACAAAAATATTGGGATTCAACAACATGCCCACTGCCGAGGTGACAAAACTGACGGCACCAAATCCAGCGACGAGGGTTTCACGGCGATTGTATTCTTTCAAGTCCGGAAGCGGTTCTTCGTTGTCATCTTGGTTGTTGGAATCACCAATAAGAGGAGTCTTTTCTCCCAACTCGGGATCTACTTCTTTCCTAAGTCCATCTGTAGTAGCAGGACTGATGGTAGCAATATCAGTAGCCATGGTGAGGAGATGTTTAGGTTCCTGGAATGCCTTGGAATGCCTCCAACAGGTGTTGTGGTTGCACTAATTTCTCTCGAGGTCCGCCACAACAGAAAGATTCGAAATCCTCCGGGCTGAAATATGATGTCACACGACCCATGTATCTTACATATTATGATATTTACGTATGTACAAATATTGTCAAGTCCTACGAGTCTAATCTATGAACTGCTGCCAACAGCAAACTGTCACGCTGCACAACACTCCACTGTTTTCACAACCTCCACCGCCACACCCTTTGCTTCAAGAGTTAGTACTACGGTAGTTTACAAAACCCACCCATGAAACTCTAATTTGATCATTCGGTCCATCCAATTGTCAATGAGATTCACGGTAGCTGCTACTGCTGCTTCCGTACTTGGTACTACGCTTGTCCTTCCAAAGTGGGCACAGAGACATTATCACCCCACCTCTGCTACCTTGTCGGAACAAACACAAGAGTCTCGTGCATGGGTTTCATTACTATTTGAGGATGAACATCGAATTTTGGAGGAGAATGAAACTCATACTGTGGACGATAATGATGATGCCGTCGACGTACAAGATAATTTTGGTCCAGAGACAATCAATGGAACAACAACCATGACACCGAATGATGGATCCAATGACTACTTTGACAACCAAACGCAATCGTTGATTCCTACAGAAGCTCCTACAATAGAAAATGACGTTGTACATATGTATCGATCGGGTGCATACGAGATTTCCTACACGGCCGATGTGGACTGTGATTCAATTTTGAACACGACGTGGTTCACAGGAACTTGTTGTTCTTTGTCTGAGGAAGTGGATGGAAAGTGTAAACTATCTGTGAATGATGGAATTTGCAAGGTAAATGAATGCATGTTTCATTATTGTTGTCGTGTTGTATGTTGTTGACTCAAATGGTTCAACTGTTGTGCCACATTTAGACCTCGGGTCCCTACTGGTCCTTGGAATTTGTTTCGACAGCTACTGAGAATGGATGTCCTGCTTCCGAGTATGAAGTTCCAATTGTCATTTTGGACACGGAACTACCAGTGACCATGTCCCCGAGTGTGTCTCCTTCGGAAGATGTAGATCTAGGAAATGCGACGTCGTTAGGTCTTTTGGAGCAACCCGCGTTTTGTCAGGACCAAGGCTTTGTTCCATCCGTGGCATGCCTGACTGTTCTGGGAGGTATTTGGTATGCTGTTACGGGCATCGAGGGAGATGCATTTCTGCAGTTGGAGTGGAATTGCAATGTAACCACTCCAAGTTTAGGGGAAATTCCCGTCCATATTCTAAGCGGGAACAATTGCTCAGAGCTGGACTGTGTGACATCCAGTGTATTGGATGCTTCTGTTTGTGACGTTCCAGAGCCGACAAGGCGACTGCGACCTCGGGCATCTTCCGTACTCATACCCAATACCCCTACAACAATCATTTTCCATACGGAAAAAGATGTCTCGTACTTTGTTCTATTGGAAACGGAGGAGTTTTTGTCTGGCATTCCATTGCTTCTTTCTGATACCACGGAGGATGCAATATCAAGCCAACCCTCTGTGACACCACCCCCTACCCCAATGTCAACTTCCACACCTATGCCAACTGCATCGACACTACAGCCTACAGAGGCTCCATCGATACCGCCGATCGATAGTAGTGTTCCTACGTCCTCCCCTTCTACGAATGCTTCTTCCCTTACACCTACAACAGTTGTGACGAAACAGTCATCCTTTTACAAGGAACGCAAATGGTTTGGAATGGGGATCATGCTTCTCTGTTTGTTGGTAGTGGTCTTTTGTTGATTGCTTTCTGGGAGCATTCAACACTTTCTGCTTGGAGTGTCACTGCTCCTAGGGCAACAAACCTATCTTGTATACTTTTTGTACTCTAACTTAGACTGGTGTTTTACTATCAAGATTGGAACTACGTACTGGTAGTTCCTTTGAAGTCAACGAGAAATGGTGATTGCATGATGGCTGATTGCATTTTTCTACTAACACTTCCCTCCTCCTCGCCCAGTTTGTCTTGCTGGAACTATCAAGCCAATTGGTAGCGGATGCGGGAGGAAGAATGTGGACACCTACTGTATCATCAATGGGTCGTTGTTCATTTTAAACATGATATCATATTATTGTTCCGTGATGGTTGCGGTAGTTTCATTCCCTTCATCTCTACTAGTACAAGGTTTCCCCACTGTCAGGTACAAACTATAACAGAAGCAATCGCTTTCTAATTCGTCAAATAAACTCTAGAGCAGGTGGCTGATGAGGAAGAACGCTTTTCAACAGCCTCTTGATGACACGCATCGAAGTGAATCTATTTCTTCTTGAATGGAATCAAGAGGGAGACACAACTCCGAGACTAGATTCACATGAGATTCCCGTAGAGGGGCGGTAGTTTGCGTGGTTTGCCCCAACTTCCAAACGGGAGTTGTACGATGTCTGGAGCGCTATTTCCAATCAAGAGTGAGAAACACCGTTCCATAAATACAAGACCATTGTCACATACTGTAAACACGACACACTGTGGTCGTCGCACATGAAGATGCTGTTAAGCATTCTCACAAGCTCGGTAGCATTACGTGTAGTGAAGCCCATTTAATGGCTCATGGATGGAACACAAACGAGATGAATCTCCAAGAATCACGGAAGCTTGGATGAGTATCTTTGTGAGATCCAATCTTCAGACGACGACACAAATTAGTTGACCTTGGTGTCTAATACTCATACCTTCCAAGATGAAGCTTTTTCTCTTGGGATTTTTGAGTCTTCTATCCCAGGCTTTGGCTGCCACCAGCCCATCCACCACTGTGGATTCCTATGTCTTGACCCACCTCGATGGTATTGGATTCACTTCGATTTTGACCGTCGACGATGGTGTCATGATTCCCAAGGCCGGCTCTGAATCTGGTGAAACCACTCAACTTGTTGGTACACCAGATGGTCTTGCTTTCATTGATGGTGTAGATATTGATCCTGCTGACACCAACTATTTCTACCTTTTGGCAAACCACGAACTCGACCCAACAGCTGGAGGTGTCCGCGACCATGGCGCTGCCGGTGCTTTCGTATCCAAGTGGAAAATTGCCAAGGATACTCTTGAGGTTGTCGAAGGAGACGATCTTATTAAAGAGTTCTATTCCTGGAACTGGACTACTGAAGAGTGGGTTGTCGCTCCCAACACCGCCTTGTAAGTTTGATATTATCTGTTCGCATTTTTGTGAGATTCTGGCATGATTCTCACCGGAATTTTATTTTTTCTTTGCAGGAGCCGACTTTGTTCGGGAGACCGCCCTCGCCCTGCTGCCTTGTACAACTCGGCTACTGGACTTGGAACTCAAGAAATCATGTACTTCACAGGAGAAGAATCTACTGGAGGACGTGCCCTTGCCCACGTCGTTACTGGAGAAGATGCCGGCCACACCTTTGAGTTGGCCCACTTCGGTTATACCGCAATTGAAAATATTGTTTTCAACCCTCTCGAACAAGATATCTCTGTGGCTGTCATTACTGACGACTCTGCCAACGGAGAAGTCTACGTTTACGTTGGTACCAAGCAAGCCGAAGGAAATGATGTCGAAAAGGCCGGTTTGGTTGGAGGAAACCTTTATGCCATTGCCGTCGAAGGAAAGCCTTACGATCTTGACGATGTCTTGGCCAAGAGGGTTAAATCTGGAGATCGTTTCCACCTCAAGCCCATTGGTATGCCTGGAAACCGCCCCATGGACGGAGATGAAACCACCGCCCGCAGTGTTGACGACGACGGCGAATTCTTTCCCAACTCTACTGTTCCATTTGCCTCTTTGAAGTTCCCTGGCCCCGAGGATTCTGCCTGGGATTTCCGCGAAGGAATGGAGAACAACATTTACTTTGCTGTCAAGGGAGGATACTTCGCCGGTTCCAGCGTTAATGGTTTGACGGCTCCATCCCGCCTCTACCGTCTCGAGTTCGACGATATTTCGGACCCAACTCTTGGAGGAACCCTCCACATTGTGAGTCATTTGACGGTATTTTTTCAATGTTGCATTGTTTCGCGTTTTCTCAATTCAATTCTCCTCTTGATCAGGACTACGAAACTTTGAGGTCCTACGACAACCTTGCCGTCGAAATTGTCAACGACGAGGCAAAGGTCTACATTCAAGAGGATAACGGATCCAATGGAATTTTGGGCAAGATCATGGAATATGATATTGCCACTGGATCCATCGCTGAGATTGCTGCCTTTGACCCTGAACTCTTCTACAATGGCGGAGCCAAGTTCTTGACCACAAACGAAGAATCCTCTGGTATCATCTCGCTCAAGGATGTATTGGGAGAAGGATATTTCGCCTCTTCCGTTCAAGTTCACAGTACCACAGGTCTTTCTGACTCATCTTACTTGGTTGAGCACGGACAAATTGTTATCTTCCACATTGAGCCTGATCACGAGGCTGATGCTACCTACACCGAGGTTATCAGTTCTGGAGATGCCTGGGATTATCGCGTCGATGGCGCTGATCCTGGATCCGAATGGATGACTGTCGGATTTTCTCTCGATGATGCCTGGAACGTCAACACTGCCGGGGAAAGTACTGGCTCTGCTCCCACACCCATTGGTTACGGAGAAGCCGAAGGAACCTTGGGTACCGATGTCGGTCAACCTGAGGCTCCTCGACCCGCCGCCTACTTTTTCCGTAAGGAATTTGACCTATCGAGCCCTGACGAGATCGTTTCCATGACTCTTCTTATGCTTGTCGATGACGGTGCCGTTTTCTACTTGAACGGTGTTGAAGTTAGCCGATACAACATGGCCTACGATGCCGAGATCACCTACGAGACCTTCGCTGCCACTGGCGAAAGCTCTGAGAAGAACTGGAAGTACATCCCAATTACCAACTTCGATTCTCTTACTTTGTTGGAGACTGGAAACGTACTCGCTGTTTCTATGCACCAAGGTTCGTTTTCAAGGCAAAATTGAAAAACTCTATTGGGTTTTTGGACCAACTCACCTGTTGTTATTGTCGCTTCTTTCGCAGACGAACCTACCTCTTCTGACATTCGCTTGGATTGTAAGCTCACTGTTATTCACTCTTCTCTTTCCCAAGGAAGTGCCCCCATGACCCCTTCTTTCGCCAACGCTACTGCTCTTTCGTACACCGAGGCTGAAATCTCGTGGGAGGCCCTCGAGGACGCTGAAGTTATTCAAGTTGAACGTCAAATGGACGGAGCTGTTGCCTGGGAAGTTGTGAGCTACGACTTGCCAGGAGTTTTCACTGCATACACTGACGCTAGCGTCAGCGGTGGAGTATACCACTATCGCATCATCGCTTTCAACATCTTTGGCCGCAGCTCTTACAGTGACGTCATTAGTGTTGAGATCCCCGTGAGTGCCATCCCTACCATCTTCTCTGAAGACTTCGAGGTGGAAGGGTCCTCCGGTCAATTCACGGTGGTCGATGTGGCTGAACCGTCTCGCACTTGGAGTTGGGTATCATGGGACTATTCTACCACCGGAGCCATGCAATCCAATGGATATGGTGGCGATGGCCCCACGGAAGATTGGTTGATCATGACCAACCCCATCAACTTTCATTACCACGTTGACCCTCTCCTCAAGTTCGATGCCGCCCAAGACTATTCTGGTCCTCTGCCACAAGTTCTCTACTCCGCCAACTATGATCCAGCCATCCACAGCGATCCCAACGATGCCAACTGGACTCTCATTGTTGAGGACGACAACACTGATGGTACTCTGACTGCTCAAGGTCCTTTTGATATTTCTGAAATTGCCACGGAGAAGGGACGTCTTGCTTGGGTTTACACCAGTGCCGGTGGTGGTGGTGGTCAAAGCTCGAGATACACGTGCGTATACTTCATTGAGTTTCATTCGGATACCTGTGCTCATTTTTTCTAACATTGTTTGTTTGTGAAGTGTTGATGATATTGAAATTCAAGCTGAGTGCGGTTTTGACTTCGAAGGAACTGAGAATGGTGATGTCGAGGGAACCTGGGAAACCTACAACAGAAACTCTGCAGCTAACTGGTACTATGATACTCAAAGTGAGGTCCAAGGTGTCTTTAGCAATAACTACGGCGCTGATGCCGGAGGTGATTTGGGTGAAACTACCGCCGAGAACTGGTTGGTTGGTCCCTCTTTCGCAGTTGTCGACGAATCCTATGTCGTTTCGTTCGACTACTTTGAGGGATACTCGGACACTGTTCAAGCAATTACTGTTTACATCACTGACGACTGGACAGGTGACGTTACTACCACCACCTGGGTTGATGTCACCCCAGAAAACCTTGATGGATCCACCTCCTTCGAATGGATTTCCGTCAGTACCAACCCCCTTCCTTTGCAAGGAGACGACATCGTGGTCGCCTTCATGTACCAATCGTCCGGCAATGGTGGCGGCTCTTGCAAACTTGCTGGAGTGGACCACATCTGCATTGAGCAACAGTCGGGGGAGCTTGCTGGAGAATTTTCCGTCTCTCAATACGGAGCTGATATTACTGTCATTTCTGGATTCAGTGGAGGCTCCTTCCCTTACACGTGCACCCATGACTTTGGAGATGGTTCCACATCTACCGAGTGCAGTCCTACCCACACCTATTCTACAGCAGGAGAGTATACCATCTCTTCCACAATCACTGATTCTGCTGGAGTCGAACTTTCCCAAACCTCTAGTGTTTCGGTGACTTCGTACACCGCTCCTTCCAAGGATTTCGATGTCCGTGTTTCGGTTTTCAACACTGCTTTCAGTGACACCATCCCCGGATATGGCGCTCTCCAAGAAGCTATGACGGGAACCGACAACAGCGCTGCCAAGGCCACCGCTGAGGTCATCCAATTTGCCAACGCTGATGTCATTGCTTTGAACGAGTTCGACCACGTTTGGAGTGAGGACGGTGTTTATGATAAGGAGGCTACTCTTGAAGTTGTTGCCAACTTCCAGGCCAACTACTTGGGTGTCTCTCAAAACGGCCAAAACCCTGTCCACTACGATTATGTATTCGTGGCTCCTTGCAACACTGGTGTTCAATCCGGATATGACTTCGACAATGACGGTGCCACCGGAAGTGGAAACGATGCCTTTGGATTTGGAATCTATCCTGGCCAATACTCCTTGGTCTTCCTTTCCAACTTCCCTATCATCGAGAGTGAAATCCGTACTTTCCAAAAGTTCTTGTGGAAGGACATGCCCGATGCCTATTTGCCCACTGATCCCTTGGACAGTGATGGCGATGGTGATACTTCTAGCTACTACAACTCCACCGAGCTTGAGATCTTCCGTCTCTCTTCCAAGTCTCACTGGGATATCCCTTGTGATATCAACGGAGCTACCTACCACTTCTTGGTCAGTCACCCTACCCCTCCCGTTTTCGATGATGGTGAGATCACTGAGTACCCCAGCAATGAGTTGGTAGACTGGAATGGACTCCGAAACCACGACGAGATCCGATTCTGGGCCGATTACATTTCTGGAGAGGATTACATCTACGATGACGAGGGTGTCTTTGGAGGTATGGCTGACTGCACTCACTTCGTCCTTATGGGAGATCAAAATGCCGACCCTATCGACGGAGATACCACTTTCGACCCTGCTTTGATGCTTTTGAACCATTCTAAGATTGACACCAGCATCACTCCTACCTCGGCCGGTGCTGCAGAGGAGGTTGACGAGGATTACCACGATCGTGAGACCAAGACTTCCAGCTTTGACTTGCGTGTCGATTATATCCTTCCTTCCAAAGTTGGATGGACCATTGAGCAAGCTGCTGTCTTCTGGCCTATTTCCACTGACATTGAGTACTTCCTTCTCGATGCAAGTGACCACCGATTGGTCATGGTGGATTTCACCCTTGCTGACCAATGTGGTGCTGGAACAGGAACTGATGCCCCAACCGCCGCTCCTACTGCTGGATCTGGAGCCATGGCCCGAGGATTTGGAACCATGTTCGCTGTTGTTGCCGTCTTGATTGTTTCTCTCCTCATGTAAATGAGATATTGTAGTAGTTCATTCCATGTTTTTCCTTACTGTTAGTCACGGCTCGACTCACGACTCACGATCTGCCGCCTTTCCAGTCCATGGAGTCAAATATCCAAAACCTCGACACAACATCTACAACATTTCCATAGAAATTCTGGTGTCGACCATGTCCCGCCAACGAAATGTCTCGTTGCCTTCACTTCTCGTAGTATGGACATTCCATATTCTGCTCCTTTCTTGCCCAGCCGTGGCTATCAGTGATGAGAGAGTAGAACGTAACGTCACGAAACTGGATTGTGGCATGCGAGTGCTGGCTTTGGATTTCGCGAGATCTTTGTTGCCCAAGGAAGATACAGAAACGATGGGATTCGTTCATGATGCACTCCGACTTGGAGACTTGTGTGGGGAAGCTCTGATGAACAAAGATGGCAATATGGTTACCTCCAAGCCTTTGGAATCGGACTGGACGAGTTGCTCTCATTGTGTTCATGTGGTAGTGCCCACCACAATTGATATTGTCAAGCCCTTCCACCTTCGCACCACTTCCAAGCCATTTTCGTCTCGATCTAATGGATCCAAAGAAAACCCATTCATTTCATTACATGATGCACTGGACCATGTACGGAGTTTGCGACATCAGAACATCTCGTATGGAGGCAATGACTTGGTTGATACCATTGTTCTGCATTCTGGTATCCATTCCCTCCAAGGAAAACCTCTGGTACTGACCGAACAGGATAGTCATTTGACGATTGTAGGAACGGGGAATGTTTGGTTGAGTGGAGGCATTCCATTGGATAATATTGAGTTTATCCAGACGGACAAGAACAATATACATGTTGCCAACCTATCCTCGCTGTTGGTCAACGTTTCACTTCCACCCATTCTGTCCTTGTTCACAACGGAACGACGGTATGTTCGAGCTCGATACCCCAACGGAGATCCAGAAGTGGCACTCTGGGGGTATGCTTCACCGCATCGGTTGGAAACCTCCCTGCAAAGTGACCTTGTCCTAGAATGGCATTTGCCTCCCAAGGGAAAGAGTCCAGAATTTACTCTGGTTGACTTTTCTGACCCGTCCATGCTACCACCAGGTGTTCCTGCCAAAAACGATTCTACACAGCATGGTTACAATTTGTATGCTAGTGGGAAAGGAGGAGTCTGTAGTGATATATGGGGAGTAGAGGCGGATTCCTATTGGTGTTCCAATGCTAGTGAAGGAGGCTGGTCCGAAGTGGATCGTGAATGTGCCATGACCGGACAGATGCAACTTCCAATGGGATTTACGTACAACACTTCCGCATCGGAACTGTCCATGCTTCGCAATGCGTCTCTGGAAGGAGGGATCCTCCATGCATGGCATTCTCAGTCTTGGGCAATGCACATGTTCGAGATATCCCATCACACTCCTCGAACAGGTGTGGTTTCGTTTGAAAAGGGTGGTGGGAAACAAGGAGGCCGCAATTGGTGTCGCTGTGATCAATGTACATACGCCGGACAGTGGTGTGGTCAGCATCAGTCTCCACCATGGAAAGATACACGATTGATTGGGGGATCATGGATGATTGAAAACGTCTTGGAACAATTGGATCAACCCGGGGAATACTACTTTGATCAAAACACAAAGCTGCTTTATGTGATTCCAAACGCAACACTGGACTTGGTGGACTTTCGGGTTGCCTTGGCCGATCAAATCATTGAAATCCGCGGAGCGAACAACATTACAGTCTCAAACATTGGGTTCCGAGATACAGCTCCGACGTACCACCCGAAGTACTCTTGGTCGGCTCCGAGTGGAGGTGATTGGTCGTTGCACCGTGGAGGTGCAATATTCGTAGAGAACTCAACCAATATCTCGATATCTAACTGTCACTTTCGAAGATTGGATGGGAACGCTGTTTTCCTTTCCAGACGGACAAGAAATGTTGTCATTCGTGGAAACAAGTTTGAGTGGCTGGGTGAAAATGCTGTCGCCACTTGGGGTGACACCGACGGGTACAATGCTACCAGTGAAAACTTCCCCATGGATACTCTAGTGGAAGGAAACATCATGAGAGAACTAGGAATCTTTGAAAAGCAGAGCTCGGCTCTGGGACAGTCCAAAGCTGCCAAGACAACAATCCGGGGCAATTTGATGTTCAACATGCCGAGAGCCGCCATCAACTTCAACGATATGGTTGGTGGCGGTGACTTGGTAGAGAACAACCTGATATTCAATACATGCAGAGAGAGTGGCGATCATGGTCCTATCAACTCCTGGGATAGACAGCCATTTCTAACTACGCTGAAAGACGGCGACACACAGAGTTTTGAACCGCTTCCCCGACACATCGATCGAAATTACATCATTGCTAACTACGGTGCTTCCCAAGGAGTAGACAATGACGATGGCTCGTCTTGGTATCAAATTCGCAAAAACCTATTCTATTCGGCAGAGGGCTTCAAGATGGACTATGGTACGCAATCACTATTGTGACTGGATGTTGGCCCTCCCCTCTACTGTGTTCCTGACTGACTGTTTTGCAATCATACAATAGGTGGACACGATTCCGTGTTCGAGGACAATTTGGTAATGGCATTTCCCTACGACGGCAGTCGATGTTTCAACATGGGAGGTTTCTATCCTGGTCATGGTGATACCTTTCGGAACAATCAATGCATGGTAGGTCTTGGGGCCAAAATGGGAAGTGGTTGTGGAGATCCATCTTGTGCAAGCCCAATTCCGGAACCGGACGCTACCCAAGAAACGGTTGGCCACCTGTGGGCGGGATGCAAGGACACACCGGTCGAGCTCTCAGGGAATCAATATTACACTCCCGATGGCGTAGCCAACATTGATTGTGGATCTTCTGTCGTTCCACTGGAAGAAATGCAGGATACCTTTGGCTTAGAGATGGGTTCTAGTGTGGCTAAGCTGCCAGACGAAGAGACCATGGTGGAGTGGGCCCGTGTCAAAGTGCAACAATTCGACATGACTCCTAAGGATGGAGATATGTTGGTTGGTATAATTTCAGACACACGTTGAACTATCTTTGTATAATAATATTATGTTTGAATATAGCTACTGGGGAATAACAAACCCAGCTGTATGTGACAGCACTCATACAGATACCGCCACTAATGAAGTTGTATTGGCATTGGCATCCACATTGTGTTTACGCCAATGTAAAGTTGTAAAAGTGTGCATTCTCGTCCCCTTCCGACCCTGACTGCACCAGTAGTTGGTGGAAGTCACCATCCACCAAAAGTTCCGAGCCAAAGAAGAGTGCCTCCGTACCATAATCATCACGGATGGAATTGCCGTCGGATCCCCACATGGCGGTCAGTGTTTGGGTACCTTCTTCCCAGGCGTCTCCATTGTCATAGTATCGGGGGAATCCAAAGAATTCCACGACACCACTATCATCAAATTCATCCAAAAATCCCACAGCCAAGGCACTTCCTTCCAAATTCATGGCAACCGATGCCACAAACATCCCAGCCAAATCTTCGGGAACCTTAATTTCGGTTCCAATCATGCGTCCACTGTAGGCATAGACTCGGACCTTCTCCGGGAGCCCCAACGCAAAGGATTGTTGACCCAAGGCCAATACATAATCTTCCGTATCCAATACTATATCATCCACTACCAGATTCCATAGAAAGTCACCACTGTCCGAGTCTTCTTCCATTTGATACACTCGAACGGTAGCATTGTCTTGTCCATTTTCCTTGTGGACCACGACCATTTCGGATCCGGTAGGACTCAATTCAAAGAGCTGAATATCCGACAATTGAATTTCATTGGCAAATGCGATCCAACCGTCTCCACCACCACTCTCCTCCTTGTGGTACGTTACAATAGAATTGTCATCGTCACCGAGGAGGACATCGGATACATTTCCCGTCTTTCCAAAGTATCCCAATGCAAGGACCGTGGCATCATCATCCATGGACATGGCATCGGCTTGGACGGTAGGAGCGGGAAGTTGTATCCAAGAACCAAATGCATATTCTAGAATCTGGGGAAGTAGTGTCAAGGCATCGACATAGCCTACCAAAGTTCCATTCGCCGAGAGTGTGACGGTTCCATCGACCGATTGAATGGTATCTCCCATGGTATTCCAACGCCAAGAAGTAGTTGCCTCGTCGTCTTTTTCGTACATTTGAATCTTGTCATAGTCATCTCGAACTGCCGCCGTTCGTCCATTGCGAGCCAATGCCACTGGAATTCCTGGCAACACCATCTGGACCGTAAACAGGGAAGATTCTGACGAGTCTTCATCGTCCATGACACGGTTGTCATGACGAATGGATCCAAAATAAATGAAATAGGAAAAGAAAAAGATAGAAAAGCTAATGAAACTGGTCAATCCGATACATTTGCTGTATCGGAGAAACATTTTCCAGCGCTTCTTCTCCGGATTCGAGCGGCGTCGGATGCGACTGGCTTGACGCTGAAGTTGAATGGCGCGGACTTTGTCATGCGGTGATTGGAAACTAATCTCCGTATCGATAGAGTGGGCGCTGGCAAGCGTCAAGTTTCCAACCGTTGTTGGTGTGCCATTGTCTGCGTTGCTGTTGTTGTTATCCCCAGCCATGGTGGTGGAGGGATGCGAGTCGTCTCGTAATTCACTAAACTCGCTATCGCTATTGTTC
>BLYE01000015.1:600000-814831 GCA_016586335.1 Nitzschia putrida | reverse complement strand
TGTTTGAAGTAGATCGTAACTCGGGTTAAGAGATATTATGAGCTTACATTGGCTCGAACTACTACTGTATATTGTACCACCATTGGATCATACGAACTATGGATAATACCCACGAACCATGCGTTGGATCTCGGGAAGTCATACACTTACACAGACACATCCTGCGAAGTCATCCATCAGCCGTTGGCTTGGGTACATTTAAACAGTCCCCCAAAGATGAACATCAATCTCTGTTGGATTTCGTCTTTCTTTGCTCTCTTTTCTCTAACCTAGTGACCATATTCACACTCAACAATCAACCATCTTGTCTTGTGTCGGGAACCTTGTTAACCGTCGTACCAGTGTCCTCTGGAGGTGTCACGTCTTTGGCCTTTCTTTCGCTTCTCTCATCAAATATGTCATACAACACCAATGACACAAGATATCTCCTCTTCTCTCCGCCTGGAATAACCTTCGTCGCGAGATCGGCTACATTCTGATGCGTCGATATGTGCGCCGTTCTGATCTCTCCCATTGCCACAGCTTCACGAACGGCATGGTAACAAATGGAATTTGACTTTTTCTTCAGGGTCGACTCTGGCTTCGAGGTATTGTTAATTACCGACATGTTATCTCCGTAGACATACGCTGGGCCAGACAGCGGTACGCCCATCATTCTCAATTTGTATCTGAGACCTCGGATCGCTTCCATTCCGATTTTCATCGCTACAAATTCTGCTCCAAATACACTGGTTTCGATTGTCGCTTGTTTCTTGGATAACCAATCAATCGGCGCCATGTTCAAATATATGAAGTATCCGGTTCTTGATCGTCGGTGAACTTTGTCGTCTGCGTGGGAGGAATCAACGTACAGAGTCAAATCAACCTCTTTCCCAAGCGGTTCCGGCGCATCTTTCGGAATTGCTTCTTTTACATTGCCATAAAAATTTGTCCAGTCGCACTTCTGGAAATTGGCTGGGTCAATCGATGGATAAGTTGGGTCAAACACCATCCTTGAGTTGTGTTTTGCCTTCAGATATCCAAAAATACGAAGAGCTGCTTCGAGGTGTCCATCCCTAGGTAGCGCTAACTGTGACGCTAGCATCGATACTTCCGTCATGATATCGACTCTTCCAATCTCTACCATCCATCGTAGAATCCCAATAATTGACTGAAAATAATTCGCATCATCCGCGTTAAGCTCTTCGGATATATCAGTCTCTGGGGTATAGTCGTTAGGGAAAGGAGTTGGTGCTTTGGTCAATCCTTTCATCCCTTTCTGTTTCAGTCGCTCCTCGACTTTCTTCACTGCCTCCTGGATATACTTGCTGGGGCTCATTGCCCAAGCTGTTACTCCATTTGACAAAGTGCATTTCCTAAGCTTCGCCCCAAGGTATAAGTCGGGATCACCGATTGAGTCTTCTTTCATCGGGAAGAACTTGTTCAATTCGGTAATTGTGGCCATGGCATCATGGCTTACTGCGAGACAATCATCAACGTATAAGAGTACGTATGCATAATACTTGGTACCATCCGTTGGTCTGACGGAAGGTTTGTACCAAAGATCTGGATCCGCAAGGCAAGGTTTGTATCCCAGAGTAACCATGCAATCGGCAAGGTGATTTCTGAAACAAGCACCTGATGACTTGAGACCGTACAAAGCTCTGACTATGATGGCTCGCTTGCCTGCAAGCTCGCCCCACTCGATTCCTAATATTGTCCATATTCTCTCCGAAGTAGGGGCAGTCAGATAAGCATTACGAACATCGCTAGCTTTTACATCTAGATCATTCAGCGCTGCGAGCGTCAGCGCGATCCGGACGGTTTCCCGTGACACAACACTAGCATAGGTTTGTCCTTTGGGTGTCTCAGTGACATGTCCTCCTGCCACATATCTAGCCTTTCTTCTGAGCGTCTCCATACGGACTGTGAAGATAAAGTGACCTTCAATTTGTTGGTATCCGACAGGAATATCGGCATTGTCTTCCAATACTTCGAAAGCGACTCTGACGTTGGCTAGTTCCAACCTTACGGCGTCCATCCACAAGGTGTCTCCATTCTCGGCATCGAGTTTCTTTGCTTCTTCCACTGTTTTCGGTATCCTGACACCGAATTGATGGGTTGTTCGATGATACCTTGTGTTGACCGCCGCGATAATCCGTTTGCTTCGTTTGATTACCTGTGGGGCCCACCAATGGAAGACTGCGTCGTCGAGCAAACCTCTCGTCTCAGCATATTGTGCAACCTTCAATGGGAATGACTCCTTCATATCTGCGAGAGTCTCCCAACTAGTGGATCCATCCCTCCACAAAACGCAGAGTTGCCAGCCACGGGTCGTCCGTTTTGCTGTTCTCCGATTTCGAACAAAGAGCCATTTGTCCGATTCTTCCGGGGCTATCTGGCTTCTCTTGTGGTCAATAATTTCGTCCATTACGGTGTATTGATATCCGTCAGGTGAGGATTGGGACCACATGTTCTCAGCGATGACATTGGCGGAATACTCGGCCGTTTGGCCATCGGAAAATTCAACTTCGTAAGTACGAGTATCGAGGATGGGATTTTCATTCGCGGTCCCCCGTAGCTGACCATCCGCTGTTCTCTTGCGTCTCCTTACAGTTCCCTTTTGCATTTGGTTGCCGATAGGGAGTTGCACCTCAGCGTTGACGTAATGGTCACCTTCCTCAGGCGTTGGCTCTTCTTCCTTGACATGAGAGTGATTTTCACCACTGTCATCTTCGTACAAATCAAAAGTTGGTGTTTCGATGTCGTCGCCTTCAATGTCCTCTTGCTTCAGTCCGGGGCCAAGTTTCCTCGCGATCTTTGCGTCGAAATCCTGTCGCCTCTTGATCTCAACCGGGCTTCTCTCCTCGTCGTCAGTCAGCGCTCGGTAAGTGGAACGATGAACGACTTGCCCGTTAGCCTTGAGGATCTTTGCTGTCATAGCCGGACCGACGTTGATACTGGGTCCAAGGTAGCGTCCCAGGCAAACCTTGGAGTCTGGAAACGATACTGTGGTATCCCGAAACATCACCCAGTCATAGAATCCGTGTTCGCACAATTGCGAAATGTCGGGTGTTTCCCCCATCATCATTGTCTCAGGTGTCTCACCGTCATTTCTGTATAGGTTTGATGCAACGTGAGACTGGATCAACCCTTCCATTTCGAGGCAGTCGTCCCACAATTTCATTGGGACTCCGAGTCGCATCATTTTCCTCGAAGCGGCATGCTTCACTCTTCCGATGGCAGCTTCTGCAGCATTCTGCCATGGTGAGTATGGTTCGGTAGTTCGAATGTGACAATGTGATTCCCTTGCTAACTTGCGAAATTTGCCTTGCGTTTGTTCCTTGGATCCGTCAATCACAATGGTTGATGGAACTCCACATGTAGCAAAAAGGTCACCAAGAGTGTGATGAGCATCAGCCTTGCTCTTCATGGGGTAAACTCTGGTCCAACCATTCCTTGCGGCGTAGACTTCGGCACAAGTGTTTCCTCGCCGGCTTGGTTTGGATGAGAACATAGTGTCATGCGTAGACTGTTTCAGGAAGACGTCGGTACCGCAGATGGCGATCATTGGTCCGAAAACGTCTTGATAGGGCTGGGTTCAGGACAGATCGTGTCCCCCTTTGGGTCGTACGCTTCAGGGTGTTTCTTGCCGTCTCAATTCCAATCCCCCATCTCTCAGAAAGGTCTTCAGCTGTGAGACGAGGTTTCTTTTGAGATTTGACTTGGGCAACTTGGATCGTAGGTTCTTGACAACGATGATGAATCAGAAAGGCCATGTCCTCTGCAGGAGCGGCATTGAAAAGGTCATCATCATCTACGTCCCCCTCAAGAGCCTGCGATGCAAGGGCAAAAATGGACAAGGGAGCAGTCGTTGGTTGGCTCACGACTTCTCCGTTGGCATCGATCATTGCAGTTTCCTGTTCATGGTAGGAACCGGAGGTGGGATTCCATTCGGGAGCATCGTAGGTTAACTCCAAGTAGGAACCAAATTGGGCATTGAACTCCTCAACTGTAGGCTTACGAGTTGGGAAGTAGCTTGTAACTCCTTTGAGCGACAAAGGGATGATGTATTCTTCCGAATTTTCTTGTGGAATTGTGATCGCGTGTGTGTGGGCATCAGGACACTTGGTTAGGAATTTCGGCACATCATTGACCATAATGTCGTTTAAACGAAGTTGCATAGGGCAAATCAGATTGTGAGAGATCGTGGGAATGTGAATTGCTTGGTTGACCATAATGATTTTCACTGAACCATCATTAGGATCATCGTAAGCCAAAGCAGCATCAACAGTACGGTACGTCCGGGCGCCATTCCCAGAATCGTATCCAGTCACGGTTACAGGCCGATCATGATCGTTCACAATCAATACATTGTTCCCGACAACACATGTGTCAGCATGAGTGTCGAGCTCAGAGTAAGTTTCGTGTCTTACTGCATTGATGATAGACAAATTCATCATTCGGACCATCGAGATGTTAGTTTGACGAGTAAGTGCAGGGTGATTGCGATTGGTCACAACTTCCGTTGCCTCACTTGCTGTACTGTCGTTGTCATTTTTCTCCTCTCTTGCCGGTGCCGACGATAGTTGACTAACATTCCTTTCGTCGCTGTCCTTTCCGACTCGAGCATCTCGAAGTTCCTTCAGTTTGGAACGAGCTGCTGGTGTGAATCTTCGATATTCTTTGGCTGAATAATACCGGTCCTTCACAGCAGGTGCGTCAATTGGGTTCTTGATCTCCTCAGTCCCCTTTTTCTTGTCGTTCCTTTTCATCTCAGTTTTCTTTCCGTCCTTTTCCAACTTGGGCTTCTTGGTGGGACGTTCAGAACCAACCTCTGAGATGTTCAATTGCCTTTCGACCGTTGCCTTTGACTGTTTGATATAATCCATGTACAACGTGGAAGCAAGATCAAAACTTCGGCGTAGATCGGGAGAAGCAAGAATTTGCGTCTTTACTGAATCCAAGTCTTTGGTACGAATACCATCCTGAAGGTATCGCACTTTGGACCTCTCATCAATTCCAGAGTATCCGTATTGAACCAACCCTTCGAGAATTTGGTGTTGATCAATGTGAACTCTGAGGAACTTTTCAAAATTCCAGCGTTGAGTTTCTTTGGTGTAGGTCGTCCCACGCAAGGTTGTCTCTGCTCGAGTTGCCATGTTATCCACATGGTTAGGTCCAAGATAGTGATCGTACAACGCGAGAAAAGCTTTCCTTCCGTCTTGATCTTTGCGGGCCTTTTTCACGTAAGTCCATGCCTCAGGGATGTCGAGGGTAAGACTCATGATCACTCCCCAGACTTTCTGATTGTCAATCTTGAACACTTCGGTAAATTCGCTACCTCTTCACTCACAATTGGAGCTCTCATTTCCATTTCCTTTTGAACAGAACTCCATCCAATCACAGGGTCGGCTCGGGGTTCCAAATGCTGGCGGACAACATAGGCCAAAGGAACTCCTGTCTGACCGGTGAAGCCTCGCAAATAGTCAGTAATGGCGTCGAGCGTCTTAGGCCAATCCTTGACGTTGATCATTTTGTCGGGCTTTTCCGGGGACTTGTGATTTTCAACCCATTCCTTGAGTTGCTTGGTGGAGCGTACGGCACGGAGAGTGATCTCGTTGGGAGTGGTAAGTCTTGAGGTATTGTTCCGATATTTCAACCAGAACACGGCTAACTTGAGGTTCATTTCAGCTCTGGGGGAGACCGCAAAACCAAGTGCAGTGATTTCCCTAGGGCCGTTGTTCCCATCGAAGTTAGGGTTGACGACGGAGTGTCCAGGCCGACGAATGTTCTTGCAGATGTGATAAACATCGTCGTCCTCGAGTTCAGCAAGCTCGTCAACACTGGTCATTCCTTGGTCGTTGAATAGATTGATGGCAGCTTGGCGATTGAATCCGAGACGGATGTACGCTGCAATCATCGAGTTCATGGCATCACGACCAATCGGATTTCCGAATCCTCCAGCATCTCCAGGATCATTGGGAGGGCCTTCAGGGTCGGAGTCATCATCGTCATCGTTGTCGTCTCCATCGTCACCAGGATTTGGGCCAATCACAGGGACAGGAGGTGGTGGTGGTGGAGTAGGGGCACGAACAACCTTGCGGGGCCTTCCACGGGAACGTTTTGGGGCCGTAACAGCTTCCTCTCGAGTACGCTTCTTGACCGATTTCGGGTCAGGCTCAGGAGGATCATCATCCAACTCGTCCTTGGACTCCTCAACTCCTCCACCAGGCGCTGCATCCTTTTCCTTCTCGTCATCAGGAGATGGGTCAGTAGGGTTAGTACCTTCGGCAACATTGCCTTCAGTAGTAACAACAACAACGGGCTCAGTTTCCTCTTTGTCCTTGTCTGTGACAGAGGTAACGGAGCGAGTAGTAACTTTAGTTTTACCTGCCATCTTGCAAGTAACTCTCTTAGAACACTTGGGTCTGATAAACTGTTTGAAGTAGATCGTAACTCGGGTTAAGAGATATTATGAGCTTACATTGGCTCGAACTACTACTGTATATTGTACCACCATTGGATCATACGAACTATGGATAATACCCACGAACCATGCGTTGGATCTCGGGAAGTCATACACTTACACAGACACATCCTGCGAAGTCATCCATCAGCCGTTGGCTTGGGTACATTTAAACAGTGAGGAACACACTCTTCGGGGGAGCGGTCTATATGTGGCCCTAAAAAAATAAAATATAGAAGGTATGATGGCGCTCTGGTAGAGTTGATATATACGTACTACTAGTATACTAACATCTGCTGCTGGTACCTTCGTATGAACGGTTCACAAAATGTGTTTGTCTTGCTATTGAACTTGTATCTTGAGAAGTAAAATAATAAGGAATGGCTATTGATATGCATTAGTAAGAGTGTTATCTTTTAATCAACGTCATCGGTGTTGTATTTTCAAAAAGATTTCATCACCGATGTTAATTTTCTTCTTTGCAATGGCCCTGAGGTCGTCAGAGATGACGATATTGGCTTCGAAGCCCCTTTGACTACGCTTTTTTCCAAAACTTGGATCGTTCGCAAAGTGAAGCCCGAAATACACGGGGGAAGCTTCTCGGCTATTCGAAGCAATACCACTCTGCTCGATGACGACGTTTTCCACTTTCTTCTTGAATGTGCGCTTGCACTGAAGGGCATAATTTGAGTACTCCTTCTGCTTGTCAGCGTCCTCAACTTTCCCGTAAAACAAGCCGATAACTTGGCCTTGTGCAAACGGGCGCTGAGCGAACAGACCGAGTCCTGCACCTGGAATAGTGGACGTACGAACAGAAAACAAGTCAAACCACTCACCTTTCCTATGGTCAAACATCATGATCATATGCTTTCGACTATGTTCGTCGAAAGGGTTGATAGACAACGCCTTGGTTGCCGATTTTGCCAAGATTTTATCCCTGGCATGCTTGGGAGTGTACCCTCACCACGGTTGCTACCTGCAATACCTTGGTAGTTAGGTATTGCTTCCACTTTTTCACAGGCTGATTTTGCACCAAAAGCAACCAACCTGCCTGACTGCATCGTCTTGATCAGCCAAGATGTCGAGATTTGGGAACTCATTCTCGATTGCGTTGCTAGAAGTAGCACGCAAAGGAGGCTTCAGGTTGCTGATTGTGATCGCGCGTTTTGCCTTACGCTTTTTGTAGGACCTCTTTGCTGCCTGGCTGTTGAGTAGGCGCTTTCGGAGGCTTTTTCGGGTTGATCCTCGTCTGCGGTAACTGGGTCATCCGAGGCACTGTTGTTGTCGCTCATTTGTTGTTGTTTGTTGTTGTTGTCGCTCATGTCGTTGTTGTTGTTGTTGTTGCTGGTTGTTGACGTCCGCCGCTGCTGACTTTCCGCGCGCATTTTTCGCATTAATTTTTGTCTCACAATTCTCATCCTCCACCACACCGCGCAGACCACGATGTACTAGTACTAACGTACGAGGCCTCTACCTACCGTAGTACAACAACCCGTACAAATAAATCGGCACCACAACTACTTTATGGCGGTAGCAGCACCAGGTAGAGGAATCCCTATTGCTATTACTAGTAGCAAATCGTTTTTATTCCTACTACTACTACTACTACTCATGATGGTTGAGCTGGTTAACAAAAGACTGCAAGTTGTTGTCGTGTGTCTCGTTTCCACAGTACTTCTCTTTCGACTTAAGAAAGTTTACCCATTTCTGGTAGCGTACCTCCTGGTAGATGTGCTCGCGAAACTTTGTGAGCTTGAACTCCATGTATTCCGAGCGAGTCTTGCGGAAATCGGCTGGTTTGATCCCAATATGCAAGTGTTCTTGGACATCTTGGCGGAGTAGTCCTTTTGCGGGGTGCAAATGCCACAATTTTTCACCCCTTTCATTTACCGATTTCGGAGGGTGATTCTCGAGGTACTGTTTCCACATTTCTATATTCTCTTCGGATTCCTTAAGCTTTTCCTCCCTAGTAGTGGTGTATTTTTCGAAGTATGTTTCAAAGGTATCGAAAGGACATTTCTCAAATGCTGCATCGTGTCGGTAGAATTCCCATGCTTCCGTAGCACTGATCTTCACTTTGTTCAACACACCTGCGGACTCGGTAATGTCATATCGAAGAATTTTTTGGGCAGCTGAGTTTCCCCAACAGAATGGTCCTTTTTTGGTGCGCGGCATCTTGCTTTGAAGGAGACGAAATCAGTAAAATGTGAGCACAACAATCTCTTGTCGGCCTCCTGCGTTCGTTACTTCACAACGGCGACACGTCCATGTGAAAACGTTTAAGTAACAAATTCAATTACTTCGCTGGTGGGATTACTAACTTTGAACAAATTTTTAGAAGCTGGTACAAACAACGTAGCATATACTATCCCCGCGACACAAGGCGACATCAATGAGACATGTGTGTAGCAGGTGGCCAGCAAAGCAAGAATAGATGTATTTAACAACATCCGTTGTGTTCATGGTGGTTAAACGAGCAATGACGCTTTTGTTAGGGATGCTTCGTGGGAAGGGTATAAGTTTTGCTACACGTATCGGGATGCGAATATTGCTTGATTCTGCTCACAAAGTGAGATGGAACCGGAAGACTCTGCGCCGCCCCCCTCACAGGAAAAACAGGAAAAGAAAGCGCACAAAAAAAACGATTGGAGCATCATCCCAAAAGCCGAAAAAAAACTCCTTCGCTACCAGATCGTCAAACTCATTGACGAAAACCCTTTCGATCGACAAACCGAGTTCACAGCAGTGGACATCCTTGACGACTATCCAGGTCAGTTTGGAGACCCGACCAGCGAGGACGAAAAAGAGAGAGTAACCAGACTCTTTTGCAGAGACTACTTCAACAAAACTGCGAAACTTTCCGACAAACACTTCCGTATTCGAAAAGCTAAGTACAATATCGGTGTTTCTGACGCTCCTAACACTGCTGCTACATCCTTTTCTTCAGACAACATGCCTACCGATCCTGAAGTCGACAACGCCTCTGCCTCGGGCACTGACGATGAAACCGAAGGCCTCACCAAGAAGTTTGGTGGTTTGGAAGTTTCTAGCAAGAACTCCAAGAAGGCCAGTGCCTCCAAGAAAAGCAGTGCTACTAGCACTCGCATGACTCGCTCCAAGGCCCAGACTTTCAAGTCTCCGGCTAGTTCTGTCAACGTTGTCCGCGATTTGGAGGACGCGTTTGACGCTGAGGACGAATCTGAGGATGAGGAGGAGGACAATCGTGGTCCTCCTCGCGGAAGTGAAAGGAATCCCATCGTCATCAAGGTGAGGAAAGGCCATGCCGAGTACCACTATCCCTTCATGATCCTCTACGCCGACAATGTCCACCATGGAGACATGCAGTATGGCATGTGGATGGTTAGCTTGTCCATCCACCCGCTCATGCAGAACTACTGGCAGGTCAAGTTTGACCGATACAACCCCAAGGTCCTTCGCGTTGTTGGCCCTTCCATGGATTGTTACCTCAAGAAGACCGAGGAATGGATTCCTAATCTCCAAGGAGCCACCGACAACATTAAGGCGGCCTTCAAGACGGCTGCAACGTCTCTACAGACGGAAATCCGCGAAGACAACATTCGCAAGCAGAACGCTGTTCACTTCGAGTTGCGCTTCCCAAGCGCTCTCGACGAGAACGTCTTCAATGAGGGCAACGGTGTTGTATCACCACATGCCGCCCCAATGGAGAAAACTTTGAAGCTTGGTAGGAAGAAGATTCCTTTGCTCTCCATGGTTGGAGGTTGGTTTGTTGCCCGACTCGACAAGCAGAAAAAAGTGTCGGATTCCACTCGAAAGTTGAGGAAGCAAAAGCCTTCCATCCTCGAAGCATTCAAGGAGAGTTTGGCTGCTGCTATTTCTCCTGGTGCTGAAAGCACCGATGATGGCGCCCACGAAAACGATTCTAGCAGTGGCGACGATGAGGAGGACGAAGAGGAGGAAGAGTGAGCTCCTACTAACCCTAATTTGTGAACCCTTTGCTGTCCGAAGGGTGATTGAAGACGAGCGCTCGCTACGTCTACTATTAGCTCCATCCTCCATTGCCTTGGAGAGTGTGATTTCATATTGATAACTACTAAAACAAAAAATTATGTGTCAGTGTTAGTACTACTATTAATTCTTACTACTTCTAGATCAACTGATGTGAATACCCGACGATTCAACAAGCCTTGGACCTTGTAACAACAAGATATGAGGACCAAGGCCGCAGCGCCGCAGCCTTCAAATTATCGCGTATTTCCCCGCGACAGGGAAGCAACGAGCATTAGCGCGCGATTTTTCCGTATAAATTTTTGTCTCACAATTCTCATCCTCTGAGGTCCAACAACTGCTTCAGGCGCGCGAATTGATGCACGATAAAATATCGTATAAAATTTTGTCTCACAATTCTCATGCTCTTGGGTTCCGACAATTGCTTCAGGCGGGCGAATTGATGCACAATAAAATATCGTATAAAATTTCGCCTCACAATTCACACAACAGCAAACCACAGCAAACCACCACAGCGCAGTCAAATTAGCAAAGGTAGTAGAACGATGATACAGAGAAATTTGCTCTGTCTTGTACATTAGTACTGCTAGTAGTGCAACAAACGTTAGTATCAATAACCATCGCTATTAAGTTAGTCATACCTACTACTACTACCTAGTTGCCTAATCGTCGGTCGTGTCAGCGAAAAGAAGACTCGTTGTTCAAGACTTATCCTCACCCCCTAGCGGAGGCGGAGGAGCTCCTTGTCTGCATCCTCGATTTGGGCTTGGCTTGTACTTCGTACTCCATGGTGGTGCCATCATTGCGTTCCACTTTGGCTGCGCCGCGTTCCTCATGGGCTGTGTAGACGACTTTGCGCCACCTTGCTTTGTGGCTCATTGCCTGCTGCGCTTCAATGGCTTCTTGCATCTTAAGCCCGAAAATGAAGGCGAATCCATCCACTTTTCCAGGAGAACAGGAGGCAATTTCCCTTGCGAGCTTGTTCATGAGGGCCTCAATGTCAGGGTGCTGCTCGAATACCATTCGTTCGAAGAAGTATTCTGCTGTCTCTAGCTGTTCGTCGGACTGAGGGATATCTTTCAGTACAGGCCTGACGCTGGTCTTCGAAACTTTCACTGCTTTCTCCGTCCCATCTTTCAAAAGTGCAATGCAGTAGTACATCTTCGCAGTCGGCATTTTGGCAGCATTTATCCAACCCTTCTTTGCCAGAGTGAGATACTTGCCGCCAATGAATCTGATGGGTGCGCCTTTTTCCATGGTGCCTGTTCAGTGAATCAGGTGAAAGTTGTGAGGAAGAAGAGGAGAAAAGTGTTGGAGTGTTATCATCGCCAGAATGTTCTTTTGACAGGTCTCATCAGCGACGTAGTAATAGTAACAGCAGAGTGAATGTACAAAACGGATGTTGCCAACACATCACACATCATAGGGGTCGGTACTACTAGCTAGTAGTACTACGTTAGTACTTGTATGCTTCATAAAAGACGGCCATCCCACTAAGTATGGACAAACTCATAACGCACCAAAAAGGGGCTTATATACAATTTCCTTAAGTAATGAGTACTACTCGTACAACGACGGTTCGTGCACAGAGATAATATTTCCACCGTCGTAATCGTCCTCTTCACATTTTCACATTCTTTTGATCACTACTAGATCATGCTGCTTACACCAGAGGATTTCCGCACTCAAGCATTTCAAATGATGAGAATTGATTTATCAAAAAGTGAGAAACTCAATGAAAAGCGCTTCCGGAAGAGTTTTGGTACGTCGTCGTTTGTTCTCGCCTCAATTTGGCATGATTTGAAAACGACTACTATCGAAGGAGCACGCTTGGAGGGAAAAGAAAGATCAGTCAAGGGGTTCAAGATGTTTTTGGTGGCGAACATCTTCTTGTGGCAATACCCCAGGAACGATTCTACGCTTTCTACAAAATTCAACATTTGTGAATCTTATGTTCAGGGAGAACGCCTATGGAAATGGATTCGGAAAATCGCAGCCCTCAAGGAAAAAGTCATCAAGTGGCCCAGGCAGACGGAAAACATGGACTTGTTCATAGCTTCGGTGGATGGAACTGATTTCAGGACGCATGAAACCCAACACCCGTACCTCTCTCGCGACAAAACCAGGATGTCGCACAAATTCAAACACGCCGCTGTGAAGTATGAGATCGCGCTGAGTATCCATGACTCGAAGTGCATCTGGATGAGGGGCCCATTCAAGGGCGCGATTCATGATTCCGTCATATTTAGGAAAGAGGGCCTAGCCGAGAAAATTCCCGATGGATGCAAGGCAATTGCAGATGGTGGATACAACGTCAGTAAATCAAAGTATCCAGCGGCCCGAAAGAAGCTCTGCCTGCCTAATGCTATTGACCCGCCAGAATTTCAGAAGTTTCAAGCCCGTGTCAGACTCAGGCATGAGACATTCAATGGACGTCTCAAGTTTTTCAAGGCGCTTGATCATACATTCCGTCATGGAATCGACAAACACGTTCATGTTTTCGAAGCAATTGTGGTCATTGTTCAGTATCACATGGACAATGGATCCAAGTTGTTTACTGTCTAGAAGAAAAGATTCAGTCAGAATAATGGAGAGGTAGTAGTAGTGATTTCTATTTTGGTTCAATATGCTACTACTAGTACAGCACCATACATCATGACAACACCGAGACGATCTGAGTATATACGTATGTATGGTATGTTAAGTACATGGATGAAAGTCCAATCTACTAGCAGGACTAAAGTGGGGTGAATAAATGGGGGATGGAAATGGAAGGGGGAAATCGAACAGGCAGCCCAATAATGCGTCGCGACGCAAAACGATGCGTCGCGACGCAAAACAATGCGTCGCGACGCAAAAACATGCGCCACGACGCAAAAAAATGCGTCGCGACGCGAAAAAAAGCGTCACGCATTGGGCAAGAAGGCGCGGTATTCAAAGCCTTGGTAATTTCTGATGACTGGCATCTATATAACAAAAATGACCCTATGACTATTTCATACAGGTTAAATATTTTTTGCGTCATTTCACGGCATGTCCCTGGCGACAAAAGAGGATGGCACTACAAGAAGTGTGAGTAAAGATGAGGATTTCAGTTCCAGCAGTCCTACCGACTCTCTTTATTTGTGCTTCCTACAAACTGACGAGTTACTATGCGAAGAACATAAGACGAGATCCAGTTACGCCAAGAATTCTCACAGTTGCCTCTCGCTCCTTCCACGTTTCGCCAACCACTGCCTTGAACTCTCGCCCTACTAGAACCACTGTCCAATCCTATCCTACCGTTAGCATACGTTGTGTTGCTTGTGACAATATTCTGTTTCGGTATAAAAAGAAAAATGGTACCAAGAGTAATTTGGTCAAGTGCTACTATGATCGCATCGTTGAAGACTCGGCTGGTTTGCTTGCCAAGAGTGGGTGGTGTCCTGAGAATCAGGACGTCGACTTTTTGTGGGAATGCCCAGTCTGCCAGTCCAATTTTGCACGCCCCGCCAAAATATATGGCCGTCCGGCATTGAAGATGGTGGGCGGCAAAGTTCGGATGCAAAAGCGATAGGTGTGCGGTACGGTACTCGTAGCGCAAAGGCGATGTCATGGGGAGAATGGAGATTGGAAGTAGTCTCACAGGGCTTGAGCCACCAGCAAAATCTGTTGTTTCATGGCATCCCTCGTTGCTCCGGAAACCTTAGACGGTGCTTCGTTCTCCCCGAACATATTGGATTAAGGATGTCAAGACACCTGGTTGGTGGGCCATTATTCTGCGGTTGCATGGATTTTGACACAGGGCCAGGAGTGTCTGTACTGCCTGATGGCGGTGTTCATCCGTAGAGAAGGAGTCCATGGCAATTCCCACAATGGCCTCTAATATCCTCACCGTAGTTTTACAAAGCATGCCGGAAGTTCTGGGATCGAGCGCGAGTCGTAGCCAAAATGGCGCCAGGACTGGCGTGTCAATTGGGGAAGCAACCATGGCAATAGAAATTGAGTACCCCTTCAATGGGTGGGATCGAGCTGGAGGTGGGAGGGGAAATCCAGAATAAGTGTAACCTTCTCGATCACTTTGCACCCTGCCATCAAAACTCTACTCAGTGCGGACAGGTAATCGATATGTTGGCAGCGACAGTCAGGACGATGCAGGACATTGCTGGCGAGAAATACCAAAATGGACGATACCGTCTCTCTGAAATTGTACCCTTGGGTAGTATCCGTCGCAATCTCGAGGCATGTAGAGGATAGACTTTTGTAAATAAGCCATCATTCTCTAGAATCCGATCAACATTGTCTCGTGCTTGCTGCTCACAATATTGCAGAAACGTGCTGGTTGCAATTATCATTCCAGCCTTGGTACCGCGAGATCTGTAGATTTCTCAAGGAGTCCAAAATTTTCCCAACGAAGAACTCATTGTTTCTACTAGTTGTTGTCGTTTGACTCGTGTTCATGATACTTTGGAAGACCAAAAGAGATGTTGGTGGGAGGAAATGACTGCCAATGTTTGCAACTTCGTGGGGGGGGAAATTGAGCGAATATTTCGGCGAGTCGCTAATAAGGGGAACTGAATCGGTCTTCTGTAGCCCATTTGTGTGTTGGGTGCTGCGTGAAATCTCCAATGGCATGCGTTCTTCATTCGTGACGTCGGAGAGACTCGATCACGCGGGATGGTGATGGAGGAGCGCGTAAATGAATTTTGTCCCATTGTTCCACAGTACGATATCGGCTGTCTGCAACGAAGACAGGCAGGAAATATATTATCTAAGGATGTATATGTTAATTTTTGAAATACGTGCTCACGCATCGGCGTTGAACGGCTGGGCAGATGGATAGATAGCCCTATATAATGAGGTGGGACTTGGTGCCAAAAGTGTGCGCCGGCCAGCGGGTTGCGAAATACAAAGATTTTTGAGTGCACGGATTGGCTGGCCACCGCGCAACAAACCAAGTGAGTTGGCCTGTGGTTTGAAATCTCCATAATCAAGGGTTTGTTCAACGGATTACGACGACAAGAAGTAGTAGTGTTGACAAGGACAGTAATCCTCCCAGCTTTCCTTTTCATCGGTCCATTATTGTACCGTACACCATGCCGCCTGCAGCAAAGTTTGATTTTGCCACAGCACCGTCCGGTGGAAGAACCCGTACGACGGTGTCGCTGATGTTGGTGGCATTGAAGTAGAAGCCAACGTGTGGCAGCCTGGACCAGTGGTGACCCACATTCGGTTACTTCCTCCGAGATCATTTCGGTGGAGGAGTCAGTGCAGAAGCAACTAGAATCTGATCGTTTTCGGATATTTGTCGGGGTGCCCGCGATCGGTGCCTAGTGGATAGTTTCGATTCGAATCGATGAGATTGAAGAGAATTCGAACGAAGCGAGACTCATTCATTCCATTGCGGCCAAGTGCTGGTCTGGCACTATCGACTCAAGAAATGGGAAACCTCGTCCCTGCGGAAGAACTAGAGATTGGGTACATCGATGCAACTGAGCTCAATACCTAGATGTCTTGGACCAGCATTTGGAGGACACAGACCCCGAATGTTCTTCCTTTGCAGATTTGGACTCTACACCTGATGACCCTCACCCCAACAAGAACCGAGCACATATGGACAAGCTCATGGAAGACCTCCTCGACAACCCTTGTTGTCAATGTACAGACGAGGTTGTCAAGCCCCTTCGCTCTGTGTTGCGACCCTTCCAAGTGGACCGCTCCTGTCACTGCTGCCTCGTCCCTTCCTACATCATCCGCTCCTCGATCGGTCAAGTTCAAGGACGTTGACATTCGTGAATTCAACATGACTCTTGGAAATCACCCCTCTGCAACTTCGGGGCCACCTGTCATGTTTGGATTGGGAGTCCACAACCTGCTCCTAGTGTCCTGGATCTCGAATCGTATGAAAGGGAAGGCAGCCCACGTAGAAACCGTCGCCAACCTGCGGCTCTCACTGCAGCAGCGACACAACATCCTTTGTCAAGGAGCGTGGCTTCTCCTTTCAAGAAGTCAAGGGAGCCTGGCAAGAAGCACTGGAGATTCGCAAGCAACGAAAAGAAACGCTTGAGCGAGGTCCTCGCCATGATGAAGTGGGACGAGGTATGGGGATCAACCTGCCGAAAGTTTAATCGAATCGTCGATGGTGCGATGTAATGAAACCGGCTTTCATTATGGCTCCTATTGATGATCCCTTGCTATTTTGGATAGGGCCTATCCAAGGCGTCATCGGGTGTGACCCAGAAACCCAAGAGTATTTGCCACTGAGCAGCATTCGTTTGTTTGTGTCAGTGGGCTAGTCCGTACTACTAGTAATATAGAATTGTTGAAGGTACTATCCAATTATATTCGATGCTAGCTTAGCGCAAATCAACATCGTCGTCATCAAGATCTGACTCGTCGTCTCCGAAGTCTAGGGCATCCAGTTCATCTTGGGAGAGCACCAGCGTCAATGGCCCCATCGTCGCCAATCGTCACCCACTTCGGGCTCGTACCCAGTCTTTTTGCTTGGCCACTTCTTCCAAAGACACCTTGGGTTCAGACTCTTTGCCTTTTTGTAGTCGTCGCGAAAGAACCACAGCACCCTTTCGTGCCACACCACTCAAACGAATGATCTGGAACCAGCTCACGCAATACTTCGGGCAATTTACCAATCGCGGCCCGATTCGAACCCTTGACAGATCGAAGCTTCTTCCAAAGCATCTGGATCTCGCATCTTGACAGCTCGAAATAGATCTTCTGCTAGCTTGCATTCTCGTGATGTCAAATAGGACGACTGTTGCACATGGCGATTCAAGAAGGTTTCCTCCGCGGCACAGGGTCACCCATGGCCAATGTGATGATCGTTTCCGCGGACAAAAGCTCGCGAAAGAGTAAGCGTGGAAACACCACTGTTTGAAAGAATAACCGTTGCGGCACCTGCGGCATACAGGGCAGATGCATACTCCCCAAAGCCAATGAGGAGATAGGCTACTTCTTGCACCGACTCGTGGGCGTAGGGACGGTCAATCAGGTGCGAGCGGGCAAGTTCCAAAGCCTCCGGAGACGGGTTCTCTGCTGTTTCGTCTGATTCCGGGTCAATGTAAGCGGAGTTTCCCGTTGTCGGTATCGAGAGTAAGGGTTGAGGGGATCAGGCACGTGGGCTTCGACCGCCTCCTCAATGGCTTGGAGAGCTACCTTGGGAAGAAGTCTGGATTCATCCCCCCAAATAAGAGCCAACGCAGCTTGGACACTACTAGATGCTGCTTTGCTGGGTTCTCCCATATTTCGGAACGCATCTGCCGCGCTGAGATGAAGCCGACGTCCAATCTCACGCTTCATTTCCAAGGTTTCATCTTCAGCTACCTGGTAAAGCTCGGCAGCCCTCGTGTACTCAGCAGCAGCAGTGGCCCATGCGGAGACTCGAGCCTGGCAGTCAGCACTGCTGATTCTAAAGTGGCGCTCCAATCGAGCTTCGCCACACTGTTGGTAGGCATCAGCAGCCCGTTTGTAGTACGTGGAAGCGGCCAAGGGGTCAGGTTTGGAGAACAACCCCTTTTGCATTGCTTTCTTGGCCTTTTCCTTGTAGTCTTCGGCTTCCTTCATTTTGGCTTCTTTGGCTTCTCCAGTAAGACCAATTTGGGTAGGTTTTGACCTCTTGCCATTCATAATTGTATCCCTTGGAAGTGCTAGCGGCTGGAGCCGGTTTGCCAGGAGCCGTGGAGCGAGACTTGCTCTCTCCCGATTTGGAAGAGCGCGATTTTTCCAGCAGAGCCAAAGAGAGCATCTCGGTTGGAGAAAGCGTTGTTTTTGTAACTCATTGCACTATCCCTACTTGTTGTGCAATATCTATTTCCCTGCAACACTAACAGCAATGGCAACTGGCAACTGAAACGTGGGAGCAAGGGCGCAGGATCAGCCAGCGGTCACAGCGAGCTGAGATACGTACGTATGCATCGTGAATAACAATATAGTAGTAATGGAGCACTGAATTGGTCGAGTCGGTCGGAAACGGGCTTGGTCCTTGAATGACCGAAACGTCAGGGACAAATGACCCAAAAATTGGCCGCTTTTATGTGGTGTCGACGTGCGGAAAGAGATCTTTGCTGCAAGACGCTCTGTAGTTAGGATAGGTGAGGTTGAGGGTCATAGCCGCACGTAGAGGTCTCGTAGTACCTCGACACTTCAGCACCTCCGACCAACGCCCTCCACCACCGAGAGTGCAACCGATCACATACTCCGACGACCACAATTCCATCGCCTCTTCCTTGATCTATCCAACCTAACATGGATAAGCAAAACGACCCCAAATTCGACTTCAAGGCTCCGAGGAGAACATCCGCAAGTGGCAACCAAAGAAATGGGAAAACCAAGCTTTCCAAGGTGTCTCGCCTTTTGATTTCGCCATGCGCCAAAAGAACGAAGAGAAAAAGCGAAAAGAGCTTGAACGACAGGCCAAGGCTGGTATGTACAACTACCAAGGAAAGGGTGTAGCTACCTTGGGGGAGATGAACGCACAAAAGGTGAATGCTGAGAACCAAAAGGGCAAGGATGCTGCTCGTCAACAAAAGCAGGATGCCACCAAGGTCAACATGGCTGTCGCTGGTTTTGGTGTTGAGCAAGCCTCAAGAAACGCCGATTTCCAGCGAGAACAAGATGCCAAGAACTTGGCTCGTAAGGAGAAGGAGGCTTTGAAGGACGTCAACATGGCCGTTGCCGGATTTGGCGTGGAACAAGCTGCCCGTAATGCCGACTTCCAACGCGAACAAGCGTGGAAGGATGCTCAACGCAAGGAGAAGGAAGCACAAAAGGATGTTAACATGGCTGTTGCTGGATTTGGTGTCGAACAAGCTGCCCGTAATGCCGACTTCCAACGCGAACAAGCATGGAAGGATTCCAAGCGCAAGGAGAAGGAAGCACAAAAGGATGTTAACATGGCTGCTGCCGGATTTGGTGTCGAACAAGCTGCCCGAAATGCCGACTTCCAGCGTGACCAAGCATGGAAGGATGCTCAACGCAAGGAGAAGGAGGCCTTGAAGGATGTCAACATGGCTGCTGCCGGATTTGGTGTCGAACAAGCTGCCAGAAATGCCGATTTTGCACGCGACAAGGCTTGGAAGGAAGAGCAAAAGGCACAAAAGGAAAAGCAACAACAATTCGATATGGCTCGTGCTCTGTTTTAAGAAAATACCCTTGGGTCCGTCTCGTGTTGGACCCGTTATCCTACAAGAAACAAACATACTACTACCACTAGTAAGCTACAATGGGAACGTTGTGGTTACATATATAGGTGATGAACTAATTAACATCCAGAATTATTTTTGAATTCGTACAGGAAGTACTTTAGTGTGGATAGTTCGTTGAAATGCATGAAACACTCTTCGTCGTCTTGATTGGTGAGTGGGTTTGCAGTGTACTCTGGTGGAGCCGGTGTCTTGGACCATTCTGGGAAGGTATGGCTCATCTCTTCAATAAAAGTGTCCAAACCTGCTCTTCCAGATTCTGGGGCGACATAGTAAAAGGAACCTCCAGGCTTGAGCAAGCCCAAAATAACCTTTTGAAGGAGTGGAACCAGAGATTCTTGGTACACAAGATCGGACCCAATCACAACATCCAACTTCTCTTGTGGCCAGGAAGATGTGTCACTCCAGTCCATACACATGGCCTTGGAGTTCTTGAGTCCATTCAACTCAATGTTGTGTTCCAAGTTGCTGACTGTATCAGGATTCAAATCGGTGAGATAGACCATCTTGGGCGCCTTTTCCGCGGTTGCCACAGCCAATCCAGGAACTCCACAACCAGCTCCCAGTTCAATGACAGACGCGTTTTCCCACACAAGATCTCGCGTCCATCGAGCCAGTACCAGCGAAGCCGACCAAATAGAAAGTCCTGTGGTATCCTGATCAGGGCGATCCGTATCCGCAAATGGATTATCTGCATTGGCAATCGCCAACTCGCGTACTTTGAGGGGTCGCTGTGGATCAAAAAAGTGATGCACATGATCCGATTGAGACTTCCCATTGGCCTGTAGCAACTTCTCCTCCGTCGCGGAATCATGCTCCAACAAGGCCTTGACCACTTGCTCATTCTGCGAGGAAAAACCCTCGGTCAAAGCCGACCTCCCAAAACTATTTTGAGCAAGAACATCAATCTCATGGAATTTTTGGGTTGTCAAGAATTCTACCATGGCTGCCTGAGCGTTGACAGCGGCAAAGTGCAATGGAGTGTTTCCAGAGTCGTTGGTGGGAAAGGCGTGATGGCATTCCAGAAGCAATTTGGCCACCGGGACGTGACCATTGGCTGCTGCCATATGGAGACCACTATTTCCATTCATGGGGTGTCTGTGATCCACCAGAGATGGTATTCTTCTCAAAAGAATACGAATAATGTCAATCTCGCCATAGCGACAACTTTCGAGATACTCTTCTTTGACTTCCTCGTCGGAAAGTTCTGCAACTTGCTGCACCATATCGTTGTATTCATCCATTGTCATTTCCACGGGTCCTTCCAAATTTGGAAGGCTGCTCTTTTGACTACTCGAAGAAGACATTGTTGGAGAATAGATGGAGTGATGGATGAAATAGGAATAGGGCGACGAGAGGGAACAATGAAAATATGGTGGTCCAGCGTTTGTACTCGTCGTATGTCGGATGCATAGAAAATGAATGGTGGTAGGAATGGTCGGAGGAATGTGACGACTTGGTACTTTGGTAGGAACCCATGGAGTGTATGTGAGTTCATGGTCATTAGCGAGGGAATGGAGCACTTTACTATTTATCGGCGAGCCCTGGGACAGAGGTACAAGCATTAAGCAACCAATCCCGAGGGTCATCGAAGGAGTATTGAGGGCTATTTGAGTGTTGGACACAAGGGGTAGCTTGGAGTCATTTGCCAATGTTGTCGCGTAGAGATTTACAGGCTGAGTACTGAAGCTACGAGCCCGACGGAAAGCCCAGACCGGAATGGTGTTGGAGGAGGATGGGGGTGGTGGTGTCGCTGCATGCATGCCTGGAGCACCACAGCGAAAAATCGAGACGTACAGAGTTTCCCGCAACAAGGGTCAACAAGGGAAAAGGCGCCGAGACAAACCTGATCTTGGGGGACAATTCCATCTGCGTTGAGGGCAAGCAATGCAGCGAGTTGCCACGTCCGAAAACAAAAGAAGACCAAGTTTCGAATCTACACCAGCTTTTTCTCAAATCAACGCTCCAAGCCTGTTCCTGTAGTTTGCAGTTTGCAGTGCACAGTACTGAGACCGATACTGAGGCCAGCTCGAACTGAATTGCGCCCTGTCCATTCCATTTCTGTACCAGGTATCTACATCCTCCTGGCACTGTACTGTATCCTTATCTGTACCTATCAATAAGACCAAGAGCAACCTTTATACACAATGAGTTCAGACGATTTGGATGCCAGACAAACCCCCACAAAAAAGCTGTCAGCATGGGAGATGCGAGAGCGTGCTAAGCAGAGCAGACCCACAGCTCCAACACCGGGGGTACGAAGACCGATATCCAAACCAAAAGTCGATCTTGACGATGACGGAGTTGATCCCAATTTGCCGCCAGCCTTCCGGGCTGCTTTTGCACGCCAACGGAAAAACAGAATCGACGATTTCAACTCAATGGCATCCGTTCACACAACTTCCAGCACCATGATGACAGAAAACACAAACGCGTCAGACTCTGACGGTTCGAGTTCCTTCGATGGACACGATAGCTTTGCGAGTATAGGGGAAGACGACGACGATGAAGCGTACAGAGAAGGGAGAAATCAAATGGCCCGTCAGACCCTGGAGAGCACCAGAAGTCCGAGAGGCCACTCAGGGGGAGCTATGAGGGCGAATGATTTTAGGCTTAAGAAAGGGGTCGGTGGAACCCCGCTTGACTTCATAGCAGAGTAGTATTACTAGATCATTTTGCAAACACTCTTGCCCGTTTATTCGCTCTAGTGGATACTTTTTCCACTAATGTGATGGTTCCCACACATTGATACTACAGTGCAGCTGTGCGCAGTCCGTTATTCTATTGTCTAACAGTTAGCTTTGTTGTCCAAATCGAGCCATGGCAGCCGATGCCATGAGCTCTCTCTTGTGTTTTTGTAGGCATTCGTTGGAGCAGTACTTGAAGTCCAATCGATGAAACATTTGCTGGCGTTTCCGTCCTTTGCATTCTGTTTGACAGAAATCACAGGAATTGGTTCCACCCGTCTTGGGAGTCAATCCAGCTCGTTCTCGACGAGCTGCTTCAATCCGAGCTTCCTTTTCTTCTTCTTCCTTTTGCTTCTCTTCCAAAGCAACAGCTCGGGCCTTTTCCATGTCACGTTTCTTCTTTTGGTTTGCCTTTTTGCGCCGTTTCTTTTCGGCTTCTTTTTCTTTTTTGAGTTTAATATCATCTTCTGTTAAGGCTGGCCCCACCTTGGCCATGTCCCAATCCCAGTCGTCTTCCAGAACCGCCCGGGCTTTGCGAAAGGCTTCTCTTGTCTTGTCATGCGAAGCAAGAAAGTACGGGACGCGGTTGCGAGCATCCAACACGGTAGGATCCGCCTGGCCCTGTACAAGAAGAGCCGAAACAATAGCGGCAGCAACATCTGGTTCCACGTTGTTGGATTCCGTGGACTCTGCCGCAAAATGCAAAGGCGACATGAGGTCATACCCACCCAATTGATCCACGTTGATCTCTTCCGGTGTTTGCAGGAGTGTTAGAACAGTTTCCAAATCTCCATCCATGGCGGCTTTGTGCAATGCATCGAGAGGGGCTATAACGACGGGTTCCTTTGGTTCCTCCGGTGATTGAGAGTCTGGGTTTGATGTAGCGGCATGGGTTTTGGATTTGGATTCTTTTGTGGGTTCGGAGGATTCTTTTGACACCTGAACCTCTTGAACTTGAATCATCATCATTACTTGATAAGCCATGCGAGCTGCATCAAACGACGGTCGTCCCATATCCAGTGGGATACTGGATACCCTTGGATCACTCTTGGGAAAGAAGGACTCCATGGCAGGAGAGAAAACAACCGACTTCATCACCTTGGGACAACTTATAAGGATCAAAGATGCTCGTGCAAAGTGATCCTTCCACTGAAGAATAGTTGCTTGGACATCTTCCTTGAGACTTTGCTCTCCTGCTCTTCTCAACTGAGAACCCATAGACTTGGGCCTTCGATTTCCGTCTTGGGCACTTTGTGCCTTGCCTTGCCCCTTACGAATGGTATAGCGGGTGGAAGTGGTGTGATCTAGACACTTTTCCCCATGAAAGACAGCCGCTGCAAAACGACCCGACCTCAACAGCAAAACAATAGTCAGTGGCTTTTCATCACTAGAGAGAGCTTGTGAGAGGTCACACAAGTGTTGACAGGTTTGGCGTTTGGATGTGGAACGGAGAACATCGCGAGGAACGAGTGAAGATGGGGGTCTTATGCATCGTTGCTGGTCGGGGAGGTTGAGAGAGAGTCTTGGGACATTATGCGTGTATTGCTTGAGTTTCAGTTCGAATTGCTTTTGATTTTTATCATGCTTTCGTGGAGGACGGGGAGGTCTTGGCTTTGCCGATGGTTCCTGGGGCAAAGGCGCCGGAGACTGCGGCACTACCACATCCGTTTCGGGCTCATCATCGGAAGATTCGGCAGATTCACCAGACGAAGAAGGGGACCCACTGTCGTTGGTTACTTCCTCCTCTTCAGAATCCTTTTCATTGAGCTCACCAAACCATTGGAAGCCGATTGTGGTGAGTTGCTGAGCGTCCTCAGGATCTTCGGAGCTCGCCTGTTCCACTGCTTGTTGTAGCAATTTAAGAGCATCTGACGAGTACAGCGGGATCATGCTATCGGTGGGTTGGTCGGTGGTGCTAGCACTCATGCTGTGAGATGTTGACAGATAATAATGAGTAACAATGAGAGGTTCAATGGAGGTCCTTGGCATTTCAGCCATGCATCGTCAATCGTCCGTGGTCGCCATTCATCTCCTGGGTGTGGGTTTGACCTCGCGAGTCGTGGACAAAACAGTCCCGTTTCCATGATCTCGCGACCTCGCGACCTCGCTCTGACCTCCTCATGTTCGCGCCCAAATCCTTCTCGCGAAAGGACTTGTCGACCACTGCCAAAGCCACCAGGCAAGGCTGCTTCTGGCGAGCATACTGCAGCACTTTTACTATACTGGCGGTTGTCGTTCGTCAGCAAGTAGACAACCATGGATTCAGACGACGAAGAAAACCCCAAGCTTGCCTGTCGTACAGAATCCACTCTGTTGGATGACAGTGACTCTGATGATTCTTTGCCATTTCAAAAGCCCACATTCCGTCAAGACAAAACCAAGTCAGACCTGGATGCCAAAGCCAAAGCCGATCGCTTCCTCGAACAAGCACTTCGCTCATGTCAACGGGAGAAAGAATTACACATAGCTATCTCGAAGCACTCTAAGGATGAAGACGATGAAATCCAACCTGCCGAGAAACTAAAGCAGTTTCTCGAGAATTCCAGGTCTCCTCTCCCTGCTGAAAAAGAAGTGTCAACCAAAGGGGAAGCACATCCCACTCACTTCAAACCTTTTACTTGGGGGGAGCTCCCTTTCCTTTCTAAATTTCATAAACCATCCTACTCGAGAAGACAGCTTTTGAATCTTCTTGATGAGATTGTTCTGCAAAGGGCCGACCCTTTTTCGGCTCCCCTTCATGCATTGCTTTCCCACCACTTGGAGGAAGATACCTTGGATTCGGCTCTCTCTCGTCCTCCTTTCCGAAGACATTTGCTGCGACAACATCAGCTCCCCCGAGATTTTGTTCTCTGGCTTTTTGTCGCAGCCTGCAGTCACCACACTTCCAATGACAATCCCAAAGAAAATGTTCAACGGTTGGCACAGGGGGCATACAAGTTTGTGTTGGAAGCAATTCGTACAACACACAAAGATGTGTGCCTGTCAGTGGCAGATCTTCACTGGCACATGCAATTCTCTTTTGGATGGATGCAACGAAAAGCAACGTCGGATGAGCCGTCGCCTTCAGATTCCAGTCCAATCCCACAAATGCCAAGCATTCTGTCGTTGTCCCGATTCTTTCAGATCTGGAGTATGTTGTTTGAGCATCACATGGTGTCTACTCTAGATGGTCAAGGCGATTGGGACAAGGCTCTCGAGTCGTTGTCCACCTTTGTGTTTGTTTCTTTGGACCCTCTCATGGATGATTTCTCCACAATGTACGTTTCCCAATCGTTTTGGTGTCGTGGTGCACTAGTGTATACCAAGCTCACCCCTGTCGTCCAAACAGCCATCATGGACAGTTTAGGCTATTTCTTCAACGAACATTGTCCTATCTTGCCAATCACATGCAATCATGTCACGATGTGGAGGGCTCTGTTGCCTCCTCTTTTGAGAAAGTGCATGATTCTGTTTGGGAGTACGCGGTTTCAAACGGGGAGACAGATCCAACCCCTTCTTTGCGACACTCTAGGATAATGAGGAATCTACTGATTACTAGGGGAGACGTGCCTTGGAGCCAGGTGGCGATGGCACATGAGTATCTGCGTTGGTGCCAAGACATTGTGAAATCAATTCTAGTGGATATCCATTGGGAAAAGCTGACAAAGGGCACCCTGAAACGATGGAACCACCCAAGCTGTTGTGGGGAAGAGTGTTGGCTGAGTCTGGCCTACGTCGTTGTTGCTCTGGACTCCTTGACAGCAACCGTCTCGGAGACCAAGCGTGCTCAAGAGTTCCTCGCGCTTGTGGATACTTGCTACACCATGGTGCATGCATCTCTTCATTTTATCCTGAATTGCCCAACTCATAAAGACAACAAACCACTACAGCATGCTCTTTCCGACATGGACGTTGCCTGCCGGGAGCTTGTCTCCAAGTCCAACGGTCATGTTTTCTCCAATCAGTTCTGCTTGAAGCTCAATTATTATCTTAGTTGCTTCAGACAATACCCACGATTGGAGGCGGAGCGATTGCAAAGAATCCACGAGAGTCAAACAACTGAGCATAGCTGAATCTTTAGTGCTGCCCTGCCTGATTATGCTAATGATATACTGAATTCTTCTGTTTCAAGCTCCAACTGATTGTACTAACGTTAGTCTACCAACTAGTGAGTACCCATTAATAGTGCTGTAGTCGGCGTTGTTGTTGGTTGGATGAGACCGTGCTCGTAGTACTCGTAGCCAGAGCGTACTACATCATTAGTTTTTAGTCGTCGTCCTCCTGCAACGTTCTGTGGCTTCCACCTCTAGTAGTAAAGGAGCTTGTGAAGGTGGCTACACTCTACTTTTGCTAACGTTACTGGTAGTACTGCACTGCACGTTCCAACGAAGCCAAACAGCCTGGTTGAACTTTATCCGAAAACCGGACATACTATGCGCACTTCTTGGTCTGACTGTCACCCGTCGATACCTCTCACCACCGGTTTTTCCGCAAATGTCACAACCAACGAAAGCCTTCTTTGCGAAAGTGACTGCTCCCTCCATTTCGGTCGTTCCCAAAGTTCTATTCCACCATGTCTACTGAAAGCACCAAAATGGTCCAAAATGGCAACAAGCGCCTCAAGATTACTGATATTGATGAAGAGACCTTGAACTCTGGAGCCGAAGGGTAAGAATGTCGTATTGTTAGCCATGACACGAGTCACAGAAATTCACCTATTTTGAGCTGGAGACTGATGTATATTTTGCATTGTTTGCGTCAATGAAGTTTCACTGCCAGTCAGGTCTTCGTCAAGAACCCTGCTTGCGTTGCTTACACCTATGATGACCTTATCATGATGCCTGGTCACATTGGCTTCGCCCTTGGAGATGTTGACATTTCGTCGAGTTTGACTAAGAACATTAAGCTTCAAGTCCCCTTTGTTTCCTCTCCTATGGACACTGTAACTGAACATAAAATGGCTATCACCATGGCTCTTCAGGGAGGTATTGGTATCATTCATTCCAACATGAAGGCTGAAGACCAAGCCGAAGAAGTTAAGAAGGTCAAGAAGTACAAGAACGGTTTCATTCTTGATCCCATTTGTCTCAGCCCCGACAACACTTTGGAGGATGTTTTCAATAACAAGACTTCCAAGGGATTCTCTTCTTTCCCTATTACGGATACTGGAAAAATGGGAGGCAAGCTTGTTGGTATTATTTCCAGTCGGGATTCTTCTTTCATTGAAGACCCTTCTGTCAAAATTTCGGAGTTTATGACCAAGCGCGAAGATTTGACTGTAGCCAAGGAAGGTCTCAGTCTCGAAGATGCCAACGCTATCTTGAAGGTCAGTAAGAAGGGAAAGCTCCCCGTCGTTAATGAACATAATGAGCTCGTTGCCCTTATTGCCAGGACAGATCTTCAAAAGCACAGGGATAACCCTCGTGCTTCTAAGGAGTCTGTGAACAAGCAATTGTTGTGCGGAGCTTCTATCGGTACTCGACCAGATGACAAGGAGCGCGCCAGGCTATTGGTGGACGCCGGTGTCGATGTTATTGTTGTTGACTCTTCGCAGGGAGATTCCGTCTATCAAATTGAGATGGTTCAGTACCTCAAGGCTGAATTCCCTCAAGTCGACGTTATTGCCGGAAATGTTGTCACCCCTTCCCAAGCCCACCACCTTATCGAGGCTGGAGCTGATGGCCTTCGTGTTGGTATGGGTATCGGATCCATCTGTACCACCCAAGAAGTTTGTGCCGTTGGCCGTGCTCAAGCTAGCGCCGTATACCATGTTGCAAAGTATGCACGAAAGTTCGGAGTCCCAATCTTGGCGGACGGAGGAATCAAGTCCACTGGACACATTACTAAGGCCCTTTGCCTTGGTGCTGGCTGTGTGATGATGGGAAGTATGTTGGCTGGAACTGATGAAGCTCCTGGAGAGTACTTTTACCAAGATGGTGTGCGTCTGAAGCGATACCGTGGAATGGGAAGTTTGGAAGCCATGACACAAGGAAGTGAGAAGAGATACGTTTGGGATACCGCTGCCACTGCCGTCAAGGTCGCCCAAGGTGTGAGTGGAGCTGTCACCGACAAGGGTACTCTTCGTCGTTACATTCCCTATTTGATGCAAGGAGTTCGTCACGGTCTCCAAGACGCCGGTGTTAACAGCCTCGACGATGCCAGGGATAAGTTGTACAGCGACAAGCTTCGTTTCGAAATCCGATCTCCAGCTGCCCAGAAGGAAGGTGGTGTTCATGGATTGCACAGCTACCAGAAACGACTATATTAGGTTGATACGGAATATTGGGCGTGTTTTCTCTAGTGAGAGAATGGAAAAGTGTATTCCACGTGTATTGTCCCAACACTGGGGTTGGTCAAAACGTGCGACCACCGACTCGATATTATTATACCTCTAGAGGTCACTACTTCACCGCCAGTAGAACTACAAAATAGTAACGTTCAACTTCCGTGAAAGTAGCTTAACGTGTAACTCCTATAAGACATGTATTTTGCTATGCTTATGATGACAAAGGAAACCTGATCCCCAGATAGAGGCTTTGTCAGTTGACTTAAGCAGTCTTGGCCTTGGGGGCAGGCTTCTTGGAGGCGAGGGAATATGCAAAGGTTCCGGTAATAGCAATGGCAGATCCGATAACAGTGTTGCGCTCCATGGCCTCTTGGAAGACAACAGAAGCGGCAACAATAATGATGACACGCTTGGCGGTGTTCAAGACAGACGAAGTGACGGCACCGACGTGACTGGTGAAGGCGAAGGCTGAAAAAATGATGTGAGTGATTGAAAAAAATCAAGAAATCCAAAAGATACGATTTTCTTACCAAACTCGTTGTAGATGTAGAACATGAAACCGGAAACAATGATGTTGTACATCAAGTCTTGAAGTCCGTGCTCCTCGACGGCCTTGTTCCACTCTCCACTGAGGGTTGGCAATTCTTGGACAACGACGAAAGGGACGGAGCACAAGAAAGAGATAATGTTCATAACAGCGTAGACGTTGGCGGCATCCATGTTCTTGGCAGGGTCAGCCTTGAGAGCCTTGGTGACAGAACTTCCAAGCTTTCCCTTGAGGGCAGCGGCAGCGTTGGCCATACTGGCGAAAAGGAAAGCCTCAACATTGATATCGACTCCCTTTCCTTCCTTGACGCAAGCAATACCGACTCCACCAACAATGGGGACCAACATAAGGTAAGCCAAAATGGGCTTGACATCCATAGGAGGAATCAACAATCCCACAGCAGCGGCAAAGACGGGCTCGCAGGCCTTGACAATTTGGGCGAAAGAAACAGCTCCGACGGCAGAAGCCAAAACGGAACCACAGTGGGCAAGGCAGGCAAAAAGACCAATTGGGATACAGTCAGCAATATCCTTGGCAGTGAGATTGGGGGTCTTGCGAAGGCCGGTAGCCCACATGATCATACTCCAAACAATACCAACAACAAGTTGGGCAGTGGCGACGAACCAATGGGCATGGACTGCAGAACGAACAAAACGAACAAAAGTTAGATTGACACCCCAATGGCCACATGTTCAAAAAGGCATCAAATTCTTACTCATTTTGGTAGCCCTGTTATTTCATGGACGGCAACAAATTAAGATACAAGGTACAAATGTGGTATTTTGACGGTGAGAAATGACAACACAAACTTGACAGACTATCTGGATTGCAACTCTTCGACCAATTCTTACTTCTTGTTGTAGATATTGTAGGCTGAAAATAAATAAAAAAGAAGACATGAGTAATCAGAACCAAGCCTACCAACATTGTCACTCGGTGAAAATCCATCGCTTTAGTGGATTCGTACCTGTGTTTCCCGCATACCAGCAGATAACCAACAAAGCCTGTGAAAAACAAAAGCGATACCCATGAGTTAACAATCATTTATCCGCCAGTTCATGACACAATATTGACATACAAGCTTAGCTGGGGAAGCCCCAGTAGGAGCAGATTCCTTTCCCTTGGTAGCACTCATTTTTCACAAAAGATGTGTGGAGCTGAATCAATGCTGATTTATTTTTATAGCGAATCCGTGGTGGAGGGAGAAGTTTTGGATCTTCTCGCCAGGCCGCGTGGAACCTGGAAACCGGGTGTCACACGACGTAGTTGTCCACGTTGCCTGTGACATGCAATGATGTCGTCACAGTACTTATATGTACTAACTATGAGTACTAACGTTAATACATTTTACTACTACTACCGTAGTATATTGTAGTACTATTGATGTATGTATTGTACTAACGTTAGTACTAGTATATATTAATATTTAGAGCTTTTAGTTGTCATCTCAAATCAGCTCAAAGCCTCGTCTTTATCATCAACTTAGGAAACGAAAACTAGAAAGAGAGCACAAAGAGCCTTGGAATATGGTGTCCAACGACTCCAACTGGCAATACTAGGTATTCAGTTCTTCGAGGAAATCGTCTATGCTCAACTAGTACTACCGGTAGCTTCTTATTAGTGAAGGCTAAAGAACAGGAATGGTTGCAACCTCAGTTTCAGGACCCTTCTGCCCACAATGCCTGGTAAAGAATTCGTGAATCTGTGTTGTTTGGGCAGACAGGCCCAACGCGGAGAAGAAAACAATCTCCTTTTTTTCTTCGTCCCAAAAAACGCTGATCCTCGTGACATCTATGGTCCTCTTGAGCTCATTGATCCTCTCTCCTTTTTTTCCAATAAGAATGGCAACCACATCAGTCTTCCAGGGTATGCGGACAATGCAATCATTCAAAAACGATCGAAAACGTTTGAACTTTTTCGCATTTCCTCCCAACTCAAGTATTCTTCTTGACTGGTTGAATGTCACCAGTACCCTCATTTTTTCAAAGTTGCTAAAAATTCCGGCAAGCTTCATTTGCCTGGCAAGCTCAGGGTGACATGGAACTTCATTGTTTTCCGAAGGTGCTTCTTGTGACTCCTCATTTCCAGCTTTTTCTGTCATCCTCGAGCTACCAACAAATGGTTCCTCCTCATAGGCAGTGATAATCATTCCATTTTTTCCCTGGACGACTACAAGGTCGAAAATATTGAACGACATACTAGTAGCTGCAGACTCCTTCTTCTTGTTGTTGGCATTTTGCCAATTGCCATGTTCGAGCGCATACTCAATGTCTTGAACAGATAGCTCACGCTCGCAACATCGTTCCATGGCATGTCGCGACAACTTCAATCCGGACTTGATATAAGAAACGCAGCGTGGACAGTTTATCGTGGGATGAAATAGACCTTGTTGCGCCTGTTTTAGAATGTCTTCGTTTTCTTCCCCCTGGGCGAACAAGGAAAGCTTCTCGCGAACTGCGTTCTTCTTGGTATCCTTGAGCTGACTGGGAAGGCACGAGGCGTACACTATTGTATTACTACGACCTTTTGGCTTGTCAAGTCGAAATAAATCTTCCCAAGTGTATTCCTCGTCGTCCCCCTTTCTTAGAGACTGACACTTCGGGAAATGCCTTTGGACCAAGCCAATCGGATAGGACGCGTCCATGCCTACTTTCCAAGCCACGGTCAAAGCTGGCTTCATTTTACCCCCCTTCTTCAAGGGTTTTTGCTGTACACGCAACTTGACCTCTTTCGATGCAGACATTGCTTGATACACGAAACCAAAAAAGATCTGTGAAGAAAAGAAACAGGTCCGTAATGATGCGGTTGTCAGATTTGAACAACACCTAAAACCTCCGTAGAGCTCCTACCGTATTTTCCCCATTATTATTTGTTTGAAGTTATACGGAACCAGAAGGGAAGCGCACGCATTGACAGTGCGATGTTGGTCCAAACGTATGAATCGCTGTACTACCTAGTACGCAAGACCCCATAGTCCGTATTATCTTGGAGCGATTGATGGTTGGATGATACTAGTACGAATTATTGTAGTATCATAATTCTCCTTCTTAATCTCGATTACGCAAATACTAAAACACATTTTAGGTGATGTTCCTCTGATTGAATTCGCTTTGGGGCTATCGCGCATAGATTGTCTAATAGTATTATCTAATTATCTTATAGTCCAAGCTTGTTTTTGCCTCAAGTCGTGAGCCAAGAAGAAATTTGTGTTGTAATGTTGTGGGGAGGAAAAATTAAAATGTTACTGGTAGTAATGTTGTGTACTTTTGTAGTATGTACTCGAACTCTCATACCGTTAGTACTAGTATGGAAGTTGTGATTTTCTAGTTTTTTTACTCGACGCTCCCTATTAGTTTGCACGAGTGGACATGGCGCCCTCTCTTGCTTGTCCAAAACTGGAATCCCCACGGCCCTCAAAAACGGGCCGCCCAAATTCTGCTGGATTGCTCGTCATGTGGCGTTTTAGCTTGTTGTTAGCAACTTGTGTTGGACTGATCGTTCCAGTGTCCTCGCCGTTTCCTCCGCAATTCCAGATGGAGTGGAATCCCCTTGAGAAACTAAGCGTGTTGCTCCAGTCCCCATCGACACGCACACGGCTGTCCTCGGGGTATCCTTGGCCTCGAAGACGAGACTTGTCTTCAAGTTTTCTGGTGCTTGGCCCATCCCTGGGGTGGCCCTTCAGCCTTGGAGGCTCAGAATTGGAATATCCCATCTTGTTCGAGGTGTGTTGGGCGGCAGAGCGTTGTCCAGCGACATAGTTGGGGGAAGCTCGCATTCTGGGGCTGGTCATGACAGGTCCAGCCCGGCCGCGGTTAATGGCCAAAAGAGTGTCATCGGGATGCTCGGATGCTTCCCGAAGCTTCTTGGCTCCATCCCGGACAAGATACTTCATATCATCGTATTCTCCCATGGGTACAAGAGACATCATGTTGGCTGGTTCATCCGAATCAGGAGCCTTGCCAGTCAAGATTGTCTCCTCGACGAGATCCCTGGCCTTTTCAATCTTGGTGGCCTGTCGAGATTGTTCCCCGCGCTTGTTCTTGGAGGAGCCACGGCTGCTCCTGGTAGCACGAGCGTTTTGAGAGAGAATTGTTCCGTCCTTGGCGACAGTGATGCCTCGGAAGATCTGAGCGGTTTGGATGGCAATTTGGGTGGCAGTGATGTTGTCACCAGAGTCATCGCTTGTGCTGTATGTAAGAGGTGGAGGCACATCAGCGTAAGGACCAAGGAATGCGGTTGGTTGTGGGACTATGGCAGAATCCAAGTTCAACTTGTAACACCGAGTGCGAGTTGCGATCTCCGGTGGTTGGGGAATTCCATCGCGACCTTCATCTTCATCCATGGGACACGACTCTTCTGACATTTGAGTTTCAGGGTTGCGGCTTTGTGGGTGACCATAGGCGGCATGGGGAGAATATTGTGATGCTTGTCCAGGGTGAATGTTGGAGCGGCGCTTTCCATATCGCTTGTCATTGTATTCAGACTCATCACCGGTCATGGAGGAATCACCTCGCTTGGTGACATCATTGCGGCCCGCTGTGGGGAGCGTAGAACACTGCCCCATAGCAGCCTGAAGAATGTAGCTTAGTGGAGTTGCCGTTTTGTTGTTTTGTGGGTGACTGTCTGAGAACTTTGCCTCAGAACAATCACTAGAGAAATGTAGAGTAAAGATGAATCGTCTGAAGAGGACTTGTACGAGATTCTTAAAACTTCGCAAAGAGGGGTCGTTGCCTTGAGAAGTTGATGTAAAAGAAGGTGTTTGAAACCGCTGTACCTCCGAGTCGAAGAGATTGAGTTGTGGGCACTCCGTAATCCTGTGGGAGTGTGAATATTGGCGGCAGTGAGTTGTCGCCGAGCTCGCTGATGGGCGATTTTGGAGACTATTTCATGCGTTGAAGACACCTCATAAATATGCCCTCACGAGGTGCGACAAAATGTACTTACGCATCCGGCCGGCGCTTCGAGGAAAATTTGTTAGGTATTTGCTGCCTCGTGTGACTCATCGCTCGAATTCCACTATGTACTCATATTTTGCATCGCCGTATGATTTTGTGCCAATCGAGCAAGTGGAGTGATATCGCGCACCCGTGCAATTCCGCATTCCGTGTGACGACAAGGCATAGAAGAGAGAGAAATTTTCAACATTAATGTTTCATGGGAATGCAAAATTGTGAAGTGTGCTACTATTCTACTATTCTACTATTCCAAATCATACTCCAAGTTTGATTTAGCTAGAATTGCTGTTAACTTCTCCAACCATTGCTTTGAGGTCGTCCACTGTTACTGTTCCATTTTGAGCAATCTTCTTGGCATTCAATGCGCTAGCGAGCTTCTCAAGTTGTTGCTGGAGAGATGCACTGCAACCCGGGCACTCTCCTTTGCAACCTTGCTTCTTCTCTCCTGCCTCAAGCGGTCGAGACGGACAAGGCATAGGTTCGATTTTGCCTTCCATGATAAAGCTGCGAACGTCGATAGAACCTTGCCCTTCAGTAGTATCTGGGATTTCCAAGCGGAATGTGGCTTCTTGACCCACAGCTTCTGTTACAACAACCTCCAAAGTATGAACCCCACGGCGACGGAGCCACTCAGAGTTAAGTCCATCCAAAATGCGAGACCACAAATAGATTGCTAGTTCTTCTGCTGTTGCATGGACGATAGGCAGTAGAGCACAGTCGTCTCGTGGAAATTGGAAAATAGATCCATCCTGACACTTCAATATCACGACCTCTTTTTCCTCTCCTGTTGGAACTTGGACCGTAATGTCCATGACATTGGAGTGCATGGGGCAAAGGAAATGTTCGTTTAACTCCTTGCAAACTCTCCGAGTGATTTGCTTAATATTGCCAAAATCAATAACGTATCCATCACTAGAAATCTTTCTCGACCCAAGGACGCGGACACCGACTCTGTAGTTGTGACCGTGTAGTCGCTCCCGATAGCCTTCAAATGCTACAGAGTACGGAACGCGTCGTTAGACAAGGCTTTCGAGCTTTCAAACAACATGACAATCGAACTTGCTTACCAACAAAGTGTGCGGCATGGAACTTGAAGTCGTCTTTGGCGACATACACTTCGAACGATGTGCCTGAGGATTGCATTTCTCGTGTTTTTGCTTTTTCTTGGAGGCACCGTCGGGGTCAAGAGGCAAGCGTGATTGTATCGTGTATTTGTGAGCAGGAAGGTCATGGCCATGGTGCAACATAGGGAAAGCCGTCGTACGATGCAAGACGTAGTCTCTTCTGTTCAGCGTATTTGAACTAGCCCAACGAGTAGATGATCACAATTCACAATCGAACCTCTTTTTGCGATCCTAAAACAAACACCTCCAAGAAGCCGACCTACAACCTCTACAGCAATTGGTTGATACTGGTTTCCAATACCATCCAAGCACTCGCTACGATAGAAACAAAGAATACTAAAAAATGTTACAGCCCGACTAATTGGTAGTGAACAATTCAAGAAATACTTTGGAACGGCATACTTGCTAGAGCGTGGGCAGCATGAGATTTCATTTTGAAGGACATTTGAGAATCGGAAATACCGTTAGCCTCATAGGTACTATCCGAGGTGCTTTGCCCATCGTTGGGTTGAGTCATTGTGGGATCCTGAGTTAGATCCGTTGGTGAACATAATGCTGGAGGTTGATCTTGTGTACGAAAGAGCCTTTCACAGAATACAGAGATAGGCTCATTGGTGGGCCCCGACTCTTCAGTTGCATGATCAGAGGCACTTGCTGCCATCTCGGCATCTCGAGCAATGCTACCCCCTTGCTCGATGGCAACCTCATCGTTGGTCATAGTCACCAAATCATCTATTCTTCTGCACACCTCATCTTGCAATTCCCCCAAGTTTCGTCTATGTTCAGCCACTAGCATGGAGTCATCCCCAATTGTTTCTGCAACCGTCCAGTTGTGTTCCGCCAATTGACGCAATGTCATGGCACATGTCGTGAGCTCCCTAATTGAAGCTGAAAGTAAACTCCCAACCTGTTGAAGTACAGGGGTTGTCTGACTGTGTAGCACGCTCAAGAGGACACTCACAGTTCGCAAATATGGATTAGAAACGCGGTCGAGCTTCTCCTTGGTATGCAGCAGCTCGTGTCGTTGCAACATGACACGCTCGGGCACTCGAAGAAGAGCATCCATCTCCTGGGCTACTAAAGCAATTCTTAGGAACGTTTGGGCTTCAATACTGGACAACAATGGCTTTTCGCCTACTTTGGCAAACACAAATTCTACCGGTACGGCAAGAAGCACTTCCATGGAGGACAGCGACGATGTCGCTTCCTCGGTACGCAATCGCTTCATTGTATGCCCGGGCTCTTGAGGTAAGCCTTGATTTTGAGAATTGGTAGACATGCTCGTGTGTGGATGGATACGAGTACTGATGTTTCTTTCACAAACTGTTTCACAATCAGTCTTTTGTGGTGAAACTCTCGGCAGCAATCAAAAGTTGCCACCACCACCTGGCGGGTGAGTTGAGTCGATATTCAATCGCCAATGCTTCAATGTCTGTACGCCGTGCGATATTGGGAACTAAGCACCGGGTGTCCTAGGAAGCAACTGAACTTGAGAAATGTACAAAACTGCAATTTATTGTAGCTAGTAGTGAGTTAGTACTCCAACTTCTCAGGTCGCAATATCCCTGGGTTCTTTGCACTTCGAAATGGCTCTCCAAACTTCACGCGTTCGAGGATTTGGCCCGTCAACAAGCAATAGTCCTGGTGGCCCTGTACTAGATCACTGACATCGATATTTTCAACCCCAGGTTCCACCACGGCACAAGTTCCGCAAACAGGTTTCAAAATGCTTTGGACACCAGGGGAGAAACGCTTTGCTTGAAACATGAGTGAAAGAATGAGATCTTTGGTAGAATAGCAGTTCACTAGGCGCCCCCCAACCACCTGCCGACAAGCTTTCCAAGATGGTAGACTGAGATGGTTTGGTAGCCCCATGATAATCGCATCCTCAATCACACTCGCGGGTTCACGGAGTCCATTAAACTTCCTTTCAAGCTTTGTGAGTTGATGTCGTTCTGTAGCACTCAACTTTCTATCCAATGCCTTCATATCCTGGTACACCTCCCAGTCGCCCTGGTACCTAGCCAATTCTTTGAGACACGAATAGATAATCCGGGCACCAAACGAAAACCCTACCAGTGTCACTGGTCGTTGCCCTGCTCGGCTAAGAAGGAGTGTCTTGGCCATTTCTTTGCCAGCCTGGTCTGCTCGTTCCACGGCCAACGTCCAGTCACCGTCAATCATGTTTGCCACATTCAAAAGGTACGAAGGCCAAACGATCGCAGCCAAGAATGTGGACAAAACAGTTTGCCGGAGAATCTGTCTTGTAGCACCAGACACCATGTCCATAGCCAAATCCATGACACAGTCGCAAATAGTTTGTAGCAGTTCACTCTCCCAACGCACCGTATATAACTCACCACCATACATAGACTTGCAATCCCAAACGGTAGCAAGATGCTTGGGAGGACGGTAGTCATCTTCGTTACGATCTCCATTCTCTGTCTTGGTCTCGGTCACGGACATGCTAGATGCGTTTCTGCGAAGGTTTACATCTCTGTTTTGGGACTCTTCAAAAGGCCGGCCGAACTCAGGAGTCTTGATTGGAGCACTTTGATGGCTCCTCCAACCTTGTTGCATCCTATCAAACGGGGACATGAGACTTTTATTGGGGGTCTTGTCATTAGCTGGGGCCACGCTACTGTATCCCATTTCCACAAAAATTTGATCGAGTGTTTCCTCTTGGTCTAAAGTCAAACTGGCTCGTTCAGTGGGCGATTGGGGCAAGGGGAAAAGATGACTTGGGTCGCGCCCATACTTTTCTCTCAAAATCTCCCATAGCTTTTTCTCCTCTCCTTTCCAACTGGCGAGCAGCCTGGCACATTTGGGTACATGGTCAGGTTTATGGACGGAATAGAATCGTTCTAGCAACTCCAGTCGATCAGCCAACCTCGGATTCGTAGGATGCAAACCCCATGGTCTTTGGTAGTCGTACTTGTCTCGTAACCAGCCAGATATGCAAATTGTGCTGAATAACTCCGCCTCAAGATCAAACTTGTTGTGTTCAACGCCTTCATTATGTCCCCTACGAAGCATCGACTTTGGTTTTGGCTCTTTTCTGAACTCAAATTCTGTTAGACCCTGCGTACGGCGTTGCATCTTGTAGGCAGCGAGGCTTCCACCTCCAACTCCAAAGACTGTGGTTACAAACGCAGTACTGGTTAGGGCGACCACTGCCGCAGTTGCAGCTGCCGTGGACCCTGCCACTGCTGCCACACCGGCGGCGATTCCTGTACAAAAACATATGAGCCAATGAAAGATCAATCAAGAATGCTGAGGGTCAGTAGGTTTCACATACCTGGAGCCGCTATACCTCCAGTCAAAGCAAAAAGGGTTCCTGCAACCAATCCTGCAGAACCAATCTTCACACCACGCAGTATTTTTTCCCTCGTGACCCCAGATTTTTGACTCTGTGAAACACCGGCAATGGACGTGGGGTTTTTCTTTGACTCAGATAACCGAATGAGCCTTCTAGCAATATTTTGCTCCAATGATTCGAACTTTCTCGTAGCATGAGAAAACAGCTTGTCATATTCTTTGGAACCTCGTTGGCTGCACTCTGGCAAAAGTTCAAATTCGACAGGGTCGTTGATCATTTCGTGTACCAAGACGATAACACCCAACTTCTTTACTACAAACCGTACTCTCGCGTCATACCCCACTTCACTGGAGAGGAGGTATTGTAGCAAAAGCAATGAAAGGCAGCGATAGCCACTACCTGGGGTCATGGATTCCAACAAAGGGGCTAGGACGTCATCGTTTTGGAGCTCCTCAGGGAGGTAGTCCACTGTGGAACTTGGCGCAGTGCTCATCAATTCACCGTAGCTAAAAGATGTACTTGTAGGGATGTCATCGGATTGTGTACCATATTGCTGCCCAGTAGATGTTTGGCTTCTGGTCCGTCGATGTGCTGTGTGCGTCGGTGGTCGAGAATTAGAGGTATTGAGGGGTCGTCTCTCAGGCTTGACTATCTGAGTTAGCATAGGCAGAAAAGCTCGAGCAACGCTTTTATCCAACAGAAGCAGCTCTGCGCTAGTGGTGAGAAATCGACACATGACATCGTATCGTCGTTGTCGGGTGCGAGCCTGAGAAAGGTTGGCTTGTGTGCCTCCAGCAAGGCTCCATGAACCAGGCCGTTTCAGACCATTCGATGAACCACTGAGAGAGTGCCTAATGCCATGTGTACTGTTCATCGATCCGTAAGAAGGAACCTGCTGTAGTGCCGTTGCCTCCTGTTCTTCGTCAACGTGATTGGGTTCTGGAATTCGACTACTGTATATCTCGTCACTCTCACCCTCCCCACTTGGCATACCACCACTATCATCATCATCTCTGCTAGAATATTCATTGAAAGAAGCCGACGTTTCAAACTCTGCCAGGGAGGGATCATCGTCGATATCATCGTAGTGATAGGCAGTCGCCAGGACGGCCGCCAAACACCCCTACATAACAAAGTCAAGGCAAAAGAGTGAGGAAAATGCCTGCACCAACTTGAGAATAATTTGAGGAACAAATTTGTACATACAATGAAACGCCTCCTGTCTTGTTCGTCCGGAATGGGGGGAACTGCTTTCGTTCTCAAGGATGCAAGCGTGGGGGTGTCATAGTGCGGGGAACGAACGGAGTCAGCGAAACTGCCCACATCACTTTTGTCGTCAGAAACAATGGTACTGGGAGTAGCATCATCAAGGACAGACCTGACCGCAGAGTGTATCAAGGCTGCTGAAGGTGTCGACGTGAGACTGTACGGATAATATCGCGAGGTGCTTGCATTGCTCCCAGGTGCTGGAGATGACGTGCCCAGGTGGAGAGAGTCTGTTTGGCTTGTCGTTTCCGAAAGACGGCAGTTGGAATCGTCATGGTCCATGACTGCCTGCTCTCTAGAGAGACGACTTCTTGGTTATCGATGCAACACAACTGTCAACAACAGTGTGAAGAATTGCACGAGTCGTCGTCCTTCTATTGTGAATGTGAGGCCCAAATGAAATTCTGTCGTTGACGAGTCTTGGAGACAGGCTCGGTATGTGTGTGTTCCAAAGCTGAGTTAAGGGGAGGGGAGATTTATCCATTCAGGGGGAATTAGGCTCAAACACCCTCAACATCATCATCATTATCTTGAAATCTATTCTACGACGACTACTCAACTAGCAAGCGCAATACACTATGTTCCCCGTCCTATCGAGTTAAATCATCTGTAAAATACTGATCATCGTCACCGTACGTATCATCATCATCATCCACAACGTTGTAAGTGTACACATCATCGTCCAACATTGCCAAGTCGTCATTGCGATTCTCTAGATAATAATCATCGTCAACAATATTCATTGCGTTGCTGTTTCGATGATCTGTAACATTGGTTTGTGTGGTAACTTTTCGGGCGTTTGTCACGTGTATGGATGTTGCAATCAACAGCCAAAGAAAGCCGACTACCATACCGGCGATCAAAGTGAACTCAATCAACCGCCGGACTTGTTTCGGTATGCAGCCACAAACAGGACAGGCTGCACCATAAGAAGAATCTTGGGGAGTCCATTCGGATTCATCGAAATCTGCTAGGGAGTCCTCATCACAAGGTAGGATAATAAGATGAGTTCCTTTGCCCTTCTTCGAATGCTTTCTCGATGTGGAACCAATGGAAGGTTTTGAGAGAGATTCTGAATCACTTTTCATCAAACCGCCATAATATCGTTGTTCCTCGTGGTTGGACGAGTCCCCCAGTCTCCCTGTTATTGTGTGGTCGCTATGTTGAGGCTTGTTTGCTCCCTTGAACCAAGGGGTACCAATGCGCCACTGGTGATTCACAAATCTGGAACCACCGGCAGAGTCATCACCATCAAACGAAGAAAGTTGATTGGACTGAACAGATGTACTTGCAAAAGACCCCGTTGGCTGGACGGCATTTTCCTTTACCTCATTCTGATTGCTATCCATGACAGAAATGTCGATTCCGTCAGCACTTGGTTTTGGCGGTCTAGGGCGAATGCAAGTGGCAAGGTGGTTCCAAACTTTTTGACTCTTGTATCGATCCTACTCCAAATTTGTGCTATCGAATGCTATGTTTGATACTCTCTACCATGACAAGGAAGGGGAAGCTTCTAAAAGTTTGGAGGAATGCTCCAATGTTTGTTGTTGTTGTTGTTGTTGTCTCCGACTATTTGCACGTCCACAATCCAGCCCCCTTTTTCGTGTTGACCAAGAAGATGATAGGCCCAGCGCGCCTACCGATGCGAGCACGCCGATGAACGGAATTTTGCATATGGAATATATGCACCAGATAATTTTAATATTCCAATGTCCAGTCGTTCTGGGACTAACTTTCTCATTATTCGGTGGGTTGCGTGTTGCGTCTAGCCTACGGTAGTGAAGACGTGAAGACATGAATGATAGAGCGCTGGATATTATTTACCAATAGGATGGAACGAATAAGTATGTTTTAAACTTTGCTGGAAGCAAGCCCATGAAGTGCCTGTGTGTGAACAGAAATGTGGGGAGAGTGATCGGTATAGAATGAAGATTCCTTCCTGATGGCAAAGTGTTTCATCTTGTTTTGCCATTCATCATCCTCCTGATGTTGTGCAAGATGCTCTTCGTGAGCATCCTCGATAGCCTTATATTCGCTGGAGAAGTTGAGGCCGAAAGAGTACCATTCTCCTTCTAGTCGAACGGAACCTGCATTGGGGGCGTTGTACACACCAGTTCCGTACAACAAAACGAACATACCCGCGACTTGAACCCAACTCCACTTGGTCCAAGGTTCACCAAAGTCTCCCGAGCTTGTAATGACATAAAAGATAAACATATCGGTTCCCCAAACCGTAATAGGACGGAAGTTGTCCAAGATAGCATGCCAAATGCTGTTCAACATGTATGTTACCTGAAGAATATAGGAGAGACATAGTTAGAGAAATAAACTGGCAACACACCGATTTAGCCCGATTGAAAATGAACGTACCAAAACAGCAAAGAAGTTGTACAAGAAGATGGCTGGAGTAACAAACACAAAGTTAGTCTGGTACCAACGTCGGCACATGAATAATCAACATAGAACGTACCGAAAAAATAGATCACAAATGCCTTTTGGATGATTCCATTGTTCATGAACATGTAGAGCGTGTTCCAGAAGTCCTCGTAAGAACCGTGGTCGTTTCCAGGCAGATAGTAAGCAAGGGGGTATACGACGAAGATGCAGAGCACCGTGCCCCAGAAACCCTCCATACCGATCAATAGCAATGGTGGAGCAGGAATGTCCATCGTCATGACCTTTTCCTCAAAAACAAATTGCATGGCCTGGACCACAGCACCGCACATGACCAAAAGAACTCCGAGCAAGGCTTGACCCTGCTTGGAGTCGTCACTATCGCTTTGGTCGTGCTCGTTCAAAATAGCAGTTCCACCGACAAGGAAGACACTGACAACGTTGAAGAATACACCAACCCATTGGAAGGAGTAGAGATGGTCTCCGAGGACATGTTGCTTCATCAAAGCAACGAAAATAATTCCGGATCCTCGAAGCAACTGATAGATACTGACATCAATGTATTGAAGTCCCATCATACACAGAGCTGTAGCTCCCAAATCGAACATGGCAGGAATGGCCAAAAACCAGTACATCCAGGCGGGCAACCCGTCGGATTCGGCAGATTCTTCCTCCTTCTTGGCCATGAGAGGGTCAGTTTCACTAATAATAGATCCATAGTTGGAGCCAGGAAGGCTGGTATTTTGAGTAGTTGTGGTTTCTTCCTTCTTGTGGTGATATCCAGGGAAATCAATTTTGAAGTAAAGAACTACCCAGTGCATGACCAATCCAAAAAGCATACCAACAAACATTCCAAAAGTTTGAAAAATAGGCTTGGTGAAGACCTCCTCGGTACCAGACATTCCTACACCCTTAAGTTCCATCATGGTCTTGGAGCCTGTGGCAATACAGAACAACAGTGGTTGAGTGCGAATTCGAAAATCGAATTTCTCCCTCCGATCCAAAAAGAAGCATCTTACAGATTGAACATGCTGTTCCGGAAACAATCGCAGCAACGAAAACAATTAGTTCGGCAACTCCTGCCTTCTTGGGTGCTTCATGTCCTCCTCCCATGGTTCAAGTACACTAGAAGTGGTAAAAGGTAGGTGTCAGAAAAATGAATTTGATAGCGGTGCTTGGGTGGTCGCTTGCACTTGTGTGCGGCGGTCATAGATGAATCCCCCATAGCACATTCGCCCGGTCCGACCACTCCCTCGCCAGCCCAAATTCCATTCGTTTGGTCCTCGGATGCAAATTCAGGTGGTGAGGAAGCTTGACTAGTCGGAGTGGCTTGAGAGACGGATCTCCTTGCTGTTCGCGTCTCAGCACGAGACGAAATAGAATTTCGCAGAAATCTCCAAGAGAAATACGACCTCTGAGGAGTATAGGTAGACTCCTTCGAAGGGCGAACACCATACGCGAACACATGTGTGCCAGGTACGGTAGTATCGTACCGTACTGGAAGTATGGTATCTTGCTGTATCTTGACAACGGCTCGAAAATCAAGTCTTTGATGATCACGTGGCTTTCTCACATCACAACAGTGAGTGAAAGTGATAACCAAGCCACCAAGGCAACTCTCTCCACCATGGCCCCTCAAAGCATTCAGGATTCTTCTGTCCTGTCATCACGTCAGATAGTGGTCCTCGTTGATCCTTATTCTACAGGATGTTTAGTTGGCAAAGAAATGGGCAAGCGTGGATACCTTCTCATTGCTCTTTGGACAAAAGGATTCGCCGAGGAGATGAAGACTCACGTCCCCTCTTCTTGTGGGAAAATGGAATACTTTGCAGAAATCGACCAAGCAGAAACTCTTGAAGCAACAGAAAAGGTCCTCCTTGAAGCAGCTGGACCTCACCAAGTGGTTTCCTGCGTTGCAGGAGGCGAAGCCGGTGTGGACTTTGCTGATGCATTCTCGGAGCACCTTGGTCTCATGACCAATGGAACTCAAATCCCAAACCGCCGAGACAAGAAGCTTCAACAAGAGTTGATCAAGAAGATTGGATTGCGTTCTGTTCGGCAAGCTGGAAGTGACAAGTTCGAGGAAGTCGAACACTTCCTCAACACCGAACCATTCCCTGTTGTACTGAAGCCTGTCGAATCTGCTGGATCCGACGGTGTGAAACTATGCTACACCTTTCAAGAGGCCAAAGAACACTTTGAGGTGCTGATGAACAGTCAGATGGTAAACGGTGGAGAATGCCCTGCAGTTCTTTGCCAGGAATTCCTCAAAGGACAAGAGTATGTCATTGATCACGTCTCTAGGAATGGGGTACACAAAACTACCATGGTCTGGGTTTACGACAAACGGTGCGTCCCTAAAATGTATTTTTCTGTGTTTAGTAGGTCTTTCCTCTCCTGACACTTTTTCTTGTTTCATTTTGAACAACACAGCCACGCCAACGGTGCTGCCTTTGTGTATTTCGGTATGAAGCCAGTGGACGTCAGCACACCCGAAGCAAAGATCTTAATTGCTTACACCCGACGCGTCCTTGATGCTTTGGAGATCCGTCATGGTCCTAGTCATGCAGAGGTGATGATGACCGCGGAAGGACCTTGCCTGGTTGAAATGAATTGCCGTGCGCACGGAGGCGACGGCAGTTGGCGACCTCTTGCATGTGCATTGACGGGTGGCTACTCACAAGTTGAAGCGAGTGCTGATGCCTTCTTGGATGCTGATGCCTTTGCCTCTCTTCGCGATGTTCCTCCAAGCCCTTTCAAGGCATCTGGTCAAGAGGTTATCCTTGTGTCTTTTTCCAAAGGAAAAGTGAAGAGTACACCTGGGTATGATGTCGCCAAACGACTTCCCTCGTTTCTTTCGCTAGAAACTGGAATCAAGGAAGGCTCTGAAGTTGACTACACTGTTGATTTGTTTACTGGGATTGGAAGTGTCATTGTTATGCACCACGACCCTGAGGTCGTTCGTCGTGACATTGAATTTATCAGGTACATGGAGAAGTGCAACGGACTCTTTGTGTATGAAACGAAGCTGGAAAACTTGAAGAGACCACATGCCGAAGCGCTTTTTCTTGGAAAGGGGAAAGGAAAACACAACCGAGTCTTCTCCTCCGATGGGCCAAGCCTTATTCGTCATATGTCCAACGACCGCCCTGAGCTACGCGGTCCATTGGTAAAGCGCATGACCACGACCGACAGCTCCAAGGAGGCAGTTATCCTTGTCGACCCATATTCGACCGGCGCTGCGGTTGCCGAAGAAATCATGAAGCGTGGCTACAGCTGCATGGCCCTTTGGACTCGAGGATTTTCCCCTGAAATGAAGACTCATGTACCCCTCAGCTGTGGAGTATTGAACTATTTTGCTGAGGTCGAGGAGGCTGAAACGCTCGAAGTCACCATTGACCGGTTGTACAACGCTGCTGGGACGCTTAGGGTGGTGGCGTGTTTGGCTGGGGGAGAAGCAGGAGTTGACCTTGCTGATGTCCTCTCGGAACGACTTAAGTTGCGCACAAATGGCACTGTCATCGCCAACCGTCGCGACAAAAAACTACAACAAGAAGTCATCAAGAAACATGGCTTGCGCTCTGTTCGCCAGGCAGGAAGTGACAAGTTCGAAGAAGTGGAAGGTTTCCTCAAAACCGAGAAATACCCCATTGTTCTAAAACCTGTGGAATCGGCAGGTTCCGACGGTGTCAAGCTATGCCACTCATTCGAGGAGGCCAAGGAACACTTCGAGGTATTGATGGACAGTCAAATGGTAAATGGCGGAGACTGCCCCGCTGTGTTGTGCCAAGAGTTCCTGAGGGGAAAGGAATACGTTGTTGATCAGGTGTCTCGTGATGGCGTTCATAAAACTGTGATGATTTGGGTGTACGACAAACGCCCAATGCATGGGAGTGCCTTTGTTTATTTCGGTTGCGTCCCCGTGGATAGCAACTCCCCTGAGGCCAAGATCTTGATTCCGTACGCCCGGGGCGTTTTGGATGCTTTGGAGATTAAGAATGGACCCACGCATGCCGAAATCATGATGACCCCTGACGGGCCTTGCTTGGTAGAAATGAATTGCCGTGCCCATGGCGGTGATGCCAACTGGCGTCCCCTCTGCCGTGCCTTGACTGGAGGATACTCTCAGGTCGAGGCAACTGTAGATGCCTACCTGGACAGGGCAGAATTTGGAAGAATCCCTAACAAGCCTGTTAGCCCTTTCAAGGCTGCTGGCCAAGAAGTTATTTTGGTTTCCTGTTGTCGTGGTGTGGTGAAGGCCACTCCCGGATTTGAAGAGATCAAGGGGTTGGAGAGTTTCGTCTATCTTGAGACGGGTGTACGAGAAGGTTCTTTTGTGGACTACACCATTGATCTCTTCACCGGAATTGGAAGTGTTATCTTGATGCATCACGACGCTGCAGTACTCGAAGCTGATGTTGCTCGCATTCGTGAAATGGAAGAAAAGAATCAACTCTTCACTTTCGAAAACCAGCAATCTATGATGTCATCCCCATCCATTCAAGGACTGGGAGCTGGTAGTAAGTTTGCTGGCAACCACCATCGTACAATTTCATCGGAAAGGCTAGATGTTTTATAATCAGCTACATAATAGAACAGCCAGTACAGCTATGTAATAGAACAGCAAGTACTAACGCTTGTAGTAAGCAGTAGTTTGTGGGAGTAACGATGGTATATATTCTCGACTACTACTACAGCTAGACTAGGGCTGTCTATGATGTTGGTTCTGTGCAACATTCTCGGAAGTAGTACCCCCAAAACCATCAGTGAATTCCTGTAGGTGTGATAGTTCATTAACATCGCACTTCAATTGCAGCTTTTTGGGTACGGTCGGGTAACAATAATGAGGAACTGCAAATACAACAGTTCACTGTTTTCATCTTGAATGTCGAGACTGTATTTTAGTACAGCATGCTGCGTACTACCGGTATTATGTACGAGTACCTGATCAGGATTGCACACCACTTGCTGCTGCTGATGATGACAGACTATACGATACCGTACTGTACTACAGACCACAGTCATCCGTTGCCAGCAAACAAAAGTGCGACTCTTCAAAATTGGGTTCCTGTTTCGTCGTCACTCGCAGCACTGCAAATACAAAGCGCTGGGCAAAGGGGAACACGAGGAGGCGGAGTAACTTGGGCTCCGTAGTGGTCGCTCATATCTAAACCGACTCCTAAAACGGAACGTGATTGTCGCGTGAATCTGACAATTCAACCGAATACTGCGGTGTTAGGCATTCCGAAAACTGCACCTTCGTTTCGCCCACTCCAGAATATAGATAGCCAAATATTTCGCAACTTCTCCTCTAAAATCTGGCACTTGGGTCTTCGTCGCCACTCGCACCAAGTCCGCCTCGGACACTCTTGGATTGACGTAATTCTCAAATCCGGCTCACAATTTTTTGCAAGATTCTTTGCACGGAAGATCAAGTTAAAATGGCAGAAAGTACATTCCTTTCCTCCCGCCAGATTGCGGTCTTGGTGGACCCCTATTCTACGGGATGTCTCGTTGGCCAGGAAATGGCAAAGCGAGGATATCTTCTTATCGCCTGCTGGACTATTGGATTCGCTGAGGAGATGAAGACCCATGTTCCCAAGGCCTGCGGAAAAATGGACTATTTCGCGGAAATCGACCAAGCTGAAACTCTTGAGGAATCTAAGAAGGTTCTTCTAGAAGCTGCTAAAGGTCATGAAGTTGTTGCTTGTATCGCCGGAGGAGAAGCTGGTGTAGATTTTGCCGATGCTTTCTCTGAATATCTCGGCCTTCTCACCAACGGAACTCAAATCCCTAACCGCCGCGACAAGAAGCTCCAACAAGAGCTTTGCAAGAAAATTGGATTGCGTTCTGTCCGTCAAGCCGGAAGTGACAAGTTCGAGGACTGTGTTCATTTCCTCAAGACCGAGCCTTACCCAGTTGTTCTCAAGCCCGTCGAATCCGCCGGATCGGACGGTGTGAAATTGTGTCACGATTTCGAAGAAGCGAAGGATCACTTCGAGCTGCTCATGAAGAGTCAATTGGTGAATGGAGGTGAATGTCCTTCGGTCCTTTGTCAGGAGTTCCTCAAGGGACGGGAATTCGTCATCGACCATGTCTCCAGAGATGGAATCCACAAAACGACCATGATTTGGGTTTACGACAAACGGTAAGTTCGACCAACAAAATCCATTTTTTGGAATAATTTTCCCTTGCCCCCTCGTCTAACTCGGAAATTCCCCACTTTGCCACAGCCAAGTTAACGGAGCTGCATTCGTTTATTTTGGAATGCAGCCTGTCGATGTCAGTACTCCTGAAGCAAAGATTCTTATTGCTTACACCAGGCGCGTCCTCGATGCCCTGGAAATCCGCCACGGTCCTAGTCATGCTGAGGTTATGATGACTGCTGACGGACCTTGCCTTGTTGAGATGAACTGCCGCGCCCATGGTGGAGATGGCAGTTGGCGGCCTTTGGCATGTGCCCTTACAGGAGGCTATTCGCAGGTCGAAGGAAGTGTCGATGCTTTCGTGGACCCTGAAGCATTTGCCACTATTCCGGATGTACCATGCAGTCCGTTCAAGGCATTTGGACAAGAAGTGAAGTTGGTCTCGTTTACTCAGGGCACTGTCAAGTCCACTCCTGGATTTGAGATTATTCGGAAGTTGCCCTCGTTCGTGTGCCTCGAGACCGGTGTTAAGGCGGGTTCCAAGGTCGACTACACTGTTGATCTTTTGACGGTCATTGGAAGTGTTGTCGTCATGCACAAGGACCCTGAGGTTGTCAAGCGCGATATCGAACTGATGAGATATTTGGATTCTATCAATGCCCAATTTGTTTACGAAACCAAGCTTGAGAACCTCAAGAGACCACAAAGCGAGGATATTGTCCTAGGCCAAATTTCTGGCGCCGCGAAGGGTGGACGGCAACACAGGAAAATTTTCTCTTCTGATGGTCCAAGTCTCATTCGCCACATGTCCAACGACCGTCCTGAGCTCCGTGGTCAGCTAATGAAGCGCATGACCACAGTTGACAGCTCCAAGGAAGTTGTTGTCATTGTCGATCCATACTCTACCGGAGCTGCTGTTGCTGAAGAAATCATCAAGCGTGGTTTCAGCTGCATTGCCCTCTGGACGAAGGGATTTTCCCCAGAAATGAAAACCCATGTCCCCCTCAGCTGTGGCAAATTGAATTACTTTGCCGAGATCGAGGAAGCCGATACTCCCGAGGCAACTATTGACCTCCTGAATAAGAAGGCTGGAAAGCTCCGACTCGTTGCTTGTTTGGCAGGAGGTGAAGCAGGAGTCGATCTTGCTGACGTCCTCTCGGAACAACTCAAGTTGCGCACAAACGGTACTACCATTGCCAACCGTCGCGACAAAAAGGTACAACAAGAGATTATCAAGAAGCACGGATTGCGCTCTGTCCGCCAGGCCGGAAGTGACAAGTTCGATGAAGTGGAGGAGTTCCTCAAGACAGAGCCATACCCTGTTGTCTTGAAACCCGTTGAGTCGGCTGGATCTGACGGTGTGAAGTTGTGCCATTCGTTCGATGAGGCTAAGGAACACTTCGATGTGTTGATGAAGAGTCAAATGGTGAACGGAGGAGACTGCCCCGCTGTGTTGTGCCAAGAGTTCCTGAGGGGAAAGGAATATGTTGTTGATCAGGTGTCCCGTGATGGTGAACACAAGACAATGATGATCTGGATGTACGACAAACGCCCTATGCATGGAAGTGCATTCGTCTATTTCGGTTGCGTTCCCGTGGACAGCAACTCCCCTGAGGCCAAGATCTTGATTCCATATGCCCGAGCAGTTTTGGAGTCTCTTGAGTTCAAGAATGGACCTACGCATGCCGAAATCATGATGACCCCCGATGGACCTTGCTTGGTTGAGTTGAACTGCCGTGCCCATGGCGGTGATGCCAACTGGCGTCCACTCTGCCGCGCTTTGACTGGAGGATACTCTCAGGTCGAGGCCACCGTGGATGCTTTCCTCGACAGAGCAGAATTTGGAAGACTCCCCGACAAGCCTGTTAGCCCTTTCAAGGCCGCCGGTCAAGAAGTTATTTTGGTTTCCTGTTCTCGTGGTTTGGTGAAGGCCACTCCCGGATTTGAAGAGATCAAGGGGTTGGAGAGTTTCGTCTATCTTGAGACGGGTGTACGGGAAGGATCGTTTGTGGACTACACAGTTGATCTTTTCACCGGAATTGGAAGTGTTATCTTGATGCATCACGACACTAAGGTGTTGGAGGCAGATGTAGCCCGAATCCGGGAAATGGAAAGGGAAAACCAACTATTTGTCTTCGACAACCAAATGGGAGTTATGAAGTCACCATCGGTGAACTTCGGAGGACCCAACTCCACCGAAAGGATTGACCTGTTGTAATTGAATTAGCTTTAGATATGCATGAAAATAACCCGCTGGGAGTGCTCGTGCACTTTATGGTCAACAATGAGCGTTTGGTTTGAGTTGTGCACTAATATAATTACCACGTGGGACAGAGTGAGGCGAACAATTGCGCATCCGGAAGTTGCACTATTCATTCTCTTTTGTTTGAAAGGGGGATGATTACTAGAGTTGTGTTAGTTCCACTGTACTAGATTATAGTAACGTTAGTAGCAGCAATGTAATGTTTGCTTTTGTGATGAATATCCTCGGGTACGATGACCACCCCTGGGTGGTGTTGGCCAAGGGTTTTCGAGTAAGAACCGAGCATGTGCGAGTCATGTATGTACTATGACACGGTACCAGTAGGTTATCATTTTGTGTAGAATGTCAGCATATTTTACAAGCTATCCTGTCGTTGCAAGTTTGGAGACCCTGCTACGAGGCGACCTGCGGTCATTGGTTTCCCATCTGCAGCTGTCATTACGCTGGGCCGCTTGCGCCTTGTCCAGCCATACAGCTTGCCAACCATTGACTTCTTTACCTGTTTTTGCTTTTTGTTTAGATCTCGTTGGCTCATCGATGGACCAGCACGCATCGACGATGCCTTGTAGAGAACTGGTCCACTTCCATACTTCAAATAGGCTTGGTGTCTCTTGACCCGAAGCATAGGAGACTCTTCATCGGAAGAATAAGCTGTGTCCTGTGATAGGTTGCGAGAATGCCTTGTGGGACGCTTCATTACTGGTGTCTTCACCAACTCGGTAGCCTTCTCCTCCACATTTTCGACAAACTCCTTCACCGAAGGCAACACATTGACGAAAACACCCAAGGTTGCGGCCCCAAGCAAGACGAAGAAGTAGTTATCAACTTTGGCAGTGACGTAGTCGTCCAGTTGATAGAGACTGGACGTTCCTCTGGCATTGACGAACCATCCCTTGCATGACTGGTACAGCATGATACACAATACGTTTGGAATACCACCAACACAGAAAAGGTTCACAGCGCTCGCCAACACCTTTTTCTCTGGTGGTGCGACAGAAAAAGCAGCCTCATAGGCAGCCGAAACGGCGAAGATTTCACCAGCGCCAATCAACATGTACGATACCGACTGCCACATAATGTTGACCTTCCCCCCTGTAGTTTCATATGTGTACCGGATTTTGTATTCCATGAAAATGGCCCAGGCAATGGCTAGTACTCCCAACAAAGAGCCGAACGCAAACTTGTACGTTGTGGGAATCTTGATTCCACGGTGGGCCAAGGCAGGATAGAGAAAGTTTCCAACAACATACCCAAAGAAAAGGACACTAATGGCATCGGCATTGTTCATGCAGGCAGCGTCGATCCATCCAAAAGCTTTTTCCATTACGGTTCCTTGAACAATGAAAGTAGTTGCCATTTGAGAATAGGCAATGTTGAACGGGATGGTTAGAGTGGTAATGCGAAAGACAGTTTCCAATCCGAAAGAGTTGTTGGAGGAACCCTTCTTGGAAGCAAACATGTCGCCGGTTGGACGGTGAACCACGTATCGCTTGGTACCGAGAAGGAAAAGGGTGACTCCAATGCACAACATGCCAAGAGGATAGGAGTATGCCAAGGTGACATCAAACTGAGCTACAAGGGGTACAACAATTCCACCAATCAAGGCTCCAACGTTGATGCACACTGCCAGGTTGAAGAGCATGAGATAGTTGATGAGAAGGCAGGTCTAGCACGTGACAAACAACAGAATCTCTGGAAGAAACGTACTGTAGAAATTGACATAGTAGGACTCAATCAAGGAGCTTTGCAACAAGGGGTGAAACTGCCTGGCCCCAAAAACGTTGACAATGGACTTGACCGCTCCAGTACCAGTTGGCCACAGAAAGAGCAATCCAAACGAGAGCAACGCTTTGGGAAACTCTGTTCCAAGGAGGTTTGGGACAGACGAGAGCATAATAAGTGCAATTCCAGGAATGTATAGAACCAACGTTCCAAAGAGGATGGCCCAATAGTCTCCAAGGACAGAGTCAGCCATATAGGCACCTAGAAAGGGCATTGTGTAAGCAACAGCAGTCGAAATGGATACATAGGATGAAGCTCCGACGGCTGACATGTCGGCATTCCAATCTTGATTGTAGGCTCCCGTCAGAAAGGATGTCTGGGTGTACTGTACACCGTAAAAGGTGAATCGTTCGAGAAGTTCAACAAGCAAAATGAAGATGACGCTGTAGGACATGGGGGTTAGGGCGTACATGGAGACGTCACCTTTTTCATTGACGTGACGCAGAGGACGCTCCTTGTTTCCACTGAGACAGAACTCTGGAAGCGTGTCGAGCTGTTCAATTGTGGAAATGTTGGTTGGGAGGTCATCGTCAGGCCCCAACATGCGATCCCCTCCAAGTTCAGGAGAGGACGATCGGCTGTATGTGGAAGGGGAACTGACAGCTTTGGAGGATACTGCCAAAAGAGGCTGGGTCTCGCCAGCAGGGTTGGGCTTGGGAGCTGAGTTTGCATCCCGAAGTGGAACACTTCTGGGGGATTGAGAGAAGGGTGATTGTGTCTCTTTGGATGGTGCTTGTGTCATGTTGCAGTACGAGTACTCGTACCGTACTCTGCGAGTGAGGAATCTCGGGAGTGTGAACTGATTTGCTTCTCTCTAGAAGCCAAAAAGTTGCGAATTAGAAGCTCGCACTACTGCAGTATACCTTGGAAGGAGAGATGCAGCAAGGACGATGACAAAAGACGAGATCTTGGAACAATCAACGAGGTCCTCACGAACGAGGCAACGGAGTCTACAGTCTACAAAAATAATGGCTTCGGCATCCATCATAATCTACCGTTGCGTGACGTCATACACATCTCCATTCCTGGTCAACTGAGTCAATTCATCTCCGAGCCATCCATCTTGACGAACCCCGATTTTCTGACATGACACCAACTATCATCCCCTTGTTGAGCTGTGGTGTGCTATGTTATTTTTATTGGTATGCGCAGATTTAGAGATACAAGTAGTACTCGTACGAATATCGCATGTTTACTGAAGCAACATCGGACCACGCTTCCAAAATAAGGCGCGAATGAACCCTACCGCACTAGTAGTATTCAACATATTATTGTAGCTGGTAGTCATGGCTCCCATAATATAGTAAAGCGCCCTGTTACGTTATCGCTTCTTACGTTTTCGGTGCTTTTTCTTCTTCTTGGGTAGAAGTGATGATGACAACCCTAGTATCTCCGAATCATCCATGCTAGACACTAGCTCCCTGGCTTCCGCCTGTTGTTGTCGCACTGTTTCTTGATAGATGGCTCGTTGTTCCTGATCGCGTTGTCGTTGCTGCTGAACTTCTTCCTTTCGCTTTCGCCGAACCGTTTCGCACCACTCAATGGCATATCGCGGAAGCTTGACAATTTGTGATCCTTTTGCTTTGAATTGGTGAAAACTTTCCAAAATAAGACAAGCAGCTTGATCATCAATGGCAGCATAGCGTTCGGATTTCACCTGGTCTCCATACATACGAGCAATCGCCTCCTTGGTTGTGTACCGTTCATCCCAGAGGTAGACACGGGATTTTGGTCCAATTCTTTGCAACAAAAGAATTGCCAACTCGACTACAAATCCCTGTGTCAGTTTCGATTGCCTTTCTTCCGTTCCATTCTTACCCAAAGGGAAACCTACTACTACCTGATGGACTTGATGCAGACCGCAAAGATGCACGATTCGTTCGCATACCTTGGTTCGATTCACTTCCCGAATCATGTCAATCGGAGAAGGTTGCAACAAGTCGCTGACAGCCACTCCAGTTCGGGCGAGTCCATAATCCACTCCAACAGATTTGACTTTCCATGGTAATGGTTCATTGGAATCCTTATGATTACGGTTCGTGGATGTCCCTGCTGACTCTTGATTTTCTGACGGTGGTGCGACATGCTGTTCTTCTGTCGTTGGTATTGTTGCAGCAGCCCAAAGAGAATGTGAAGCTTCTTGTGTTGCTTTCGAGTGACGTATAAGAGGTACCAATAGGAATGCCTCAGACAGAGACTTGACAGGGGATCTGCCTTGAAAACAAGGGTCAACGTCCCAGCATCCCAAAAAGAGTATTCCCAATGTTGTTGCAAGTCGAAAGATGCTCCTCGTCATTGCCGTGCTAGTACTAGAAAGCAAACGGGTCATATTGTTGGCTTTGATTTGTGACCTCCGGCTGGGTCATTCAACTTGGCAGTAGTATGTACCACGATTAGTAGAATCAGGCAAAAGGTTGGGGATACACAACAATGGTTTATGCCATGGTCAAGGTGTTGATGGGTGTTGTACGACGGGCAACGGTCACACTATTTTCTGACTCACACGACCAAAAACGTCTGTCCGGCCCACGGGTAGAATTTGTGGGGATGACGTGGGACGATGGATAGCTGATGGATTTCACCCAACGAGGAGGGTGCAGTGCAGCACATACACAACGGTTTGGACCCAGATTGTTGTTGTGTTGGATACACTTTGAGATTATCAAACTAGAACAGTGAGAAGTTTCACAATGAGATTTACGGCAGTTCTCTACAAGGCGGCCCACACGCCGAAACGTTCCATCAAGTCACTTGCCCTCAGTGTCTATTTCAAACAGCCTGACTTTGGGATGAAAGATTATGAAATCCTCAGTCGGGCCTCTGCTTTTCTGTTGGCTGTGGATCCACCCGAGCCAAAAGTAGACGATGGTCCCTACGGTCATCTCGAAAAGAGTGAGCGAGAGCGAAAACTGAAGATGCACCGTCAAGAACACAAGTATACCCCAGCCGGTGGACCAGAGCGAGAGCTCAAGGATTTGGGTTGGTTGGAGTTTGCTCCTCGGGAAGTAAGGCCTGCCGTGCACTGTGTCTGTTCCAGTCACGTCCTAGCTCCATTTTTGTGGAAAGACTATTACCCTCAAGATTGGCTTGGAAAGGTCAAGCAAGAGCACTGGTAAGTATTCTGAGTCTGTTTGCACACCTGGAAGATCCATTGGCATTTCTCCATCTCACCTCATTGAATGTACAACCAAATCAACCAATCCTAGTGTCTACTCTTTGGAAGTTCTAGATCCTGAGAATCCTGGTGTTTCGCTTGGGAAATTTGCTTTGAATCCTTATCCTATCCACCACCCAGAAGGACGAGATGTTGCCTTGATTCACTTGAAGCAGGAGGATGCCAACCTCAAGTTGATGCAAGACCTAGGCGTGGAGGTTCTACATCTTCGAGACTTGGAGGAGATTTACGAGAAGGGTGATGAGGTTACATTTGATGGATATGTGGTAGCTGAGGCCAACACCGCCGACAGTGAGAAATTCGATGAAAAGAAGGAAACCGAAAAGTCCGAAGAAGACGAACGTGTCTTTTATCCCTACAAGGAAACGGGGACCCTTTCTTTCCACACCCGAGACCGCTTTTTTGCTTCCACACCTGAACCCTTGCCAGAAGGTCTCTGTGGAGGCCCCGTACTCGACAAGAATGACACTGTATGCGGGATTGTAGAGGGTATTGTTCCCAAGAACCATTCCAACGCTGAACTTGCCGGAAGTGCCGCCTTTATGCCAAACTACATGATGACTCCCTTCATTGATTTTGCTGAACGTTTCATGTTGCAACGAATATTGCCAAAGAGTTTGTTCCAAAAGGCTGTCACTGCCAAGACCACCAACACCCTTGGTGGAGGTGTATTCCAAAAGGACAAGGAAGGGAAATACCAACCAGGAAATCACTCTGCTTGGGAGGAGGCATTCTCTCGTGCGGTCGATCAACTTCGAGAGAACCACAGCGAAGAGGAAGTTGAAGCTATTCTCAACACCATCCAGCGTGAACGTAAGGAAGTGCTCGAAATCATGGACAAGGAGGGAGGAGATTTGGACGAAATTGCTGCTCGTGTCCGAAGTCGAACCATGCAAGTCCGTGAATTGATTCATGAGGAATATCGCAAGGAACAGGCTGGCAAGGGAGATTCGTCAATAGTGGAGGCTGAAGTTCTCGAAGAAAGACTAAACAAGTAAAGCTTAGTTACCTGACATTATTTTTACAATTTCTTTCAGTCGACTACATCGACTGGTTTGGACTGGCGGCACACACACCAGATGATTGGCGGAGTTCATAAAATCTCCAGACCATGGCAGGGGACGACGAAGCCCCAGAAGGGGAAAGCCAAGAAGTCCACGAATGGTCTGCGTTCTATGACGATGAGGGGAGGATATACTATTATAATAGTACAACTGGAGAGAGTTCTTGGGATGAACCCGAGAAATACAACAAGCCTCCAGAAACCAATCCAGAAGAAGCCAAAGAGGAAGCCCCAGCAGAGGAAACTGCAACTACCTCAGAGGCCCCGGCAAGTGCTTGGGTAGCTTACCAAGATGACGAAGGAAGAGAATATTTCTACAACACTGTCACTCAAGAAACAACATGGGACAAACCTGAAGGCTATCAGGCCCCCGCACAGGAGGAAACTCCCGAAGAGGAAGGGTCTCCTGTCCGACAGGCCAGTCCAGATATGGAAGAACGGGAACCCACGCCAGAACCTGAGGAGCCAACTCCTGCAACCCCGGAACAAGAGACGCCAGAAGAGACTGTTGATCCTGCAATCAAGAGACTAGAAGACGCCAGAAATGCCTTGAACCAAACAGATGCCATTCTCGAGCCTGGTACGATGTTCCAAGATTTGTCAGCTACTGCCCTTTGTTTCGTTCCAAATTGTCTTACTCCATCTCGTTGATTCTACAGGTGTTATGACTCATGTTATGGAAGTGGTTACGAGCGATGGTGGAGATCCACAAAATGCAATTCAAGCCCTGAGTGAAAGCTTTTATGGAGAGACTGCAGCATGTGGACTCATGGGTCGATGGCTAGCCGATCTCAAATCACAGTCGGCCACCACAGACAAGCAAGAACAAGCCTCACAATTCACAGAAGCTGCCAATGCAATCCGAGAGCAAGTCCAAGATGTTGTCAACAAGATTGCACAGGAGCGCTTTACCAAGACGGGCGGTGATAGGATTCTCGATCTTTCCAAGTCCGAAGCCACATTTTTGTTGGATATGATGGAATCCAACCGTTGGAGAAAGCTACTGATCGACCTGTCAGCCTCTAACAAAGATAGTGCTCTGCTCATGTACTGTTTGGAACAAATCTCCAAAAGGGGTCATCATCGAGAGATTGCCAGGCGAATCAACCAGTCCGATCACTTTGCGGTGTTCAATGCCATGCTCTCGTCCGAACTCGCCGTAATTGGGAATATTGCGGTCTCGTCTTGCATACGGAAGGAGACTTCGATTAGTCTGGAAGAATTGGTTCAAGATCTACAAAGGACTTGTACCAGCACTGCCTACACGTAAGTTCCATTATTTCAATGCTATTCGTTTGGAAGCGCATTGAGTTCTGACCTATCCATCATCGTCGTTTGGTATATCCAGTTACATGTATGCCATTGAGGTAAGCACACATTTAATACATACTGGAGATTGGAAGCTTGTGAATGCATTCTCATTGTTCCCTACATTGCACAGGTTCTGAGACATCTTGTGGTGGTCGCGGCCGAACGCAACACCTCGGCACCGTCACAACTATACACCAGAGTCATTCGCAAATGGGAACGCTTGAATGAGGTTCTCCAGGGTACAATGGTAGATCCAAAGGCTGCCGCGGGATCTACTCCTTTGTTTCGAAAGCGTCGTCTGGATGTGGCCGTCACCATTAGTGAGTTGAATCAGAGACAGCGGCGTCGAATCGAGCCATCGGACGACTCGCCCATGGAAGAAGATGTCAATGAAGTGGACAAGAGTGCCAAAGTGGAGACTGCAGTGTTAACTTTTCTCCGCAAGTATTCCCTTGGAACTCAGATTGATGATCCAGCATTGGATAGGATGTTGCCCAGTGGAATTGCTGGGGACCCATCCAATTTGGTAGGGAAAATTCTGATCCGAAGGCCCATTACCATTCAAGCACTTCTTGGGTACATGTACAAGCCAGGAAGCCAGCGTGTCTCGTCACCAACGATAAAGAACAAGTGCGCAAAGCTCGTTGCCTTGGCAGTCAAGGCTGCCGAGGAGAAGGCATACAACGAGGCAAAACAGGTTAACCCAGAGGTCACTATGGATTTCGACGAAGTTGCGGTGACTCAAAAAGTGTCACAGGGGAGCCGACTTTGTGAAACAGTGGAAAACATGGTGTCGTTCCTAGTTACGAGCAGTGATTCCGACAAGAAGACAATCAAAAGTCCAGGTGAACAACTTTGTTCCCTGGCTGTCAGCTGCGCCCCTGTCTCACAAGGAGTTGCTATTTGGGCTCGAGAAATCACAAAGGGGAGTGAATTTGTATCGTCGGCTTCGTATCCCACCTTGTCTCCTAGCATTATGTCGTTGGTGAGGGTTGTATACCTGCACCATCCATTCATTCGGGATGATGCGCTTGAAGTCGCCCTTTCTTTCATCAAACATACAAACTCGGAGATCAACTACCAGACAATGAACGAAATCAAAGAACAAAGTCTACGGTTATTATTGCTTCTATGTGCAAGAGGTGAGGGTCCGACTGTCCTCGCGGAGATGGCAAAACTGCTCAAGCAACCTGGAACCTCGGGTTTGGATGCAGCCTTGATTCGATACTTTGTTTCAGGTCTGTTGGACGTAGCTGGAGTGCCATTTTCGATACCTTTCTCTAGGCAATTCTGCACTTTGATGACAACGAAGGGTACTGTTGAGGCAGTGAAGACGACTTACTTTGACGCCGATCACAAGGCCAAACTATCCAAGGTGTTATCGTACTTGGAAGACACAGTTACCAAGGAAACACACGGCAAGTTGACTGCCCAAGATGCATCAATGATCCGTTCGGTTGTTTCAATCTACGGTAGCTAAACTAAGCGAGAAATCTGGTGTGAATCATCTTCTTCTTTTAGTCCTCATCATTTTGTTTTAGCAAACAATCCGCATATGCATCGCTTCGAAAAGATTCGGGAGCGAGAAGAAGATCATTGGATGTTCTGGACGATTCTTCGAAGGTTGTCTTTTGCGCGATGTCTCGCGTAGTACGCGCAATAATGCCCCACTATTGGATTCGCATCCTTTTACGACGGCACTCTACTTCTGACGCCGAGTCACTCGAGACTCCATTGGTGGACTTCACAAAAAGTGGGCCTCCTCCTTCACTCCTACCGTACTCTCTTTGCCATTGATCTGCTAGCAAAGCTTGGAGTACTCGGATACCATGACGTATGGATCCATCGAGACGAAACTCGAAGCTCCCGAGGCCAAGGAGGGCGTTGACGAAACATCAACACTCCTTCCTTCTGTCCACGACGAACTTCCCAACCATGAGACTTCGTCATTCCTCACCCAACTGGTGTTTGGTTGGATGAACCACTTGCTTCAATTGGGAAATGTCAAAGGAAAGCTCGACCCTGAAGATCTCGACTTGTTCCCTCTCCCCCCTTCTTGTGAAACTTCTCACCTTTCTGAAGAATTCGAACGGCAATGGGCAGAGGAGCGCGTGAAAGCAAATCCATCCTTGATCAAGGCCCTTTTCAGGGCGTTTGGGTTTGATTTCGTGGTTGGAGGTTTCATCCTAAAATTAATGCACGACTCCTCGCTTTTCGTTGGTCCTCAAGTCCTCAATGGTTTGATTCTGTTTATGAAAGATGCAGATGCACCTTTGTCACACGGCCTTTGGCTCACATTGGCTGTGACATTGTCACAACTTACCATGTCCTTTTGTTTGCGTCATTACTTCTTCAAGTGCTACAAGTTCGGTCTACGAATCCGAACGGCGGTTGTAGTTGCTGTCTACAAGAAAGCCTTGGTCCTCAGTTCGGGGGAGCGATACTCCCGAAGTTTGGGTGAAATCACAAACCTCATGAGCATTGACGCCCAAAAGCTACAAGATTTGACCACCTATCTTCATGCCGTCTGGTACAGTTTCTTTCAGATTGGTTTGGCATTGTACTTTCTATGGCTACAACTTGGTCCAAGTTGTCTTGCCGGAGTGGTAGTTATTGTGGTCATGGTACCGGTTACCAAGTCTGTGGCCAAGTGGATGGGTTCGCTGCAGAAGCGATTGATGGTTGCCAAGGACAAACGGTTAGAAGTTAATTCGGAAGTTCTGGGTGCTATGAAGATCATCAAGTTGCAAGCCTGGGAAGGTCCATTTATTGATAGAATTGTCGCATTGCGAGACGAAGAGCTTTCTCGTCTTCGGGACTACATTGTTGCGTCTTGTCTATCCATCATGTTGTGGAGTGCCGTTCCTCTGACTGGTAGGTGCCCAGCTGATTTGGTATTTGATGTATGTTTCGATTTCTGACTAGATTTATGTGCATTGTTGTTCTCCCCTTGCAGTTGCCCTTGCTGTTTTCGCGGCATACGTTTTGTCTGGACATGACTTGGAGGTTTCTCGTGCTTTGACGGCATTGGCCCTTTTTGATTTGCTTCGATTTCCGTTGTTTATGCTTCCCGGTATTGTCAACCGAATGGTGGAAGCTGGTGTTTCGTTGAACAGAGTCAAGTCCTTCCTCATGTGTGAAGAGTACAAGCGCATTGAAGCAGGAGAACTCCAGGAATCGGGAGTCAGACTCGTCAACAGCTCTTGTGCATACGAAGCGAAGAAAGCAGAGGACAAGAATGCTACTCCACTTGAGAAGGAACTCTCAGAAAAGAGCTGGGAGCTTTCTTTGCTGAAGTCTCAGCTCGAAGAAGCAGAGGCGAAGATCAGGGAGCTGCAACAACGCAAGGAGGATCGTTCGGTTGTCGAAAAGAAGCAATCTGAGGAGGGAGAAAGTCCAAGTGGGAGCCTGTTGTGCCTCAAGAGGATTGATCTTGAAGTTCACACCGGGGAACTGGTAGCTGTGGTCGGCGGTGTTGGAAGCGGTAAGAGTTCCATTCTCAACGCAATACTGGGAGAAGTCCGTGAGCTTTCAGGAACAACGGAAGTGAAGGGAAAGCTAGCATTCTTTTCCCAAAGTCCATTTGTTCTCAATGCGACACTGAAGGCAAACGTTCTCTTCAGTCATGTCAACGAGCCGGTGGACGAGTCGAGGTATCAGCGGGCATTGGCTGCCTGTGCATTGGAACATGACTTGAGTAAGTGGATCATCATTCAACATGCACGATTGTATTGTTGAAAATGATGCATTCTTACGCCTTCGTCCTCTTCCCGTTTTTAGATATTCTCCCTGATGGAGACCAAACTGAAATTGGAGAGAAAGGAATCACACTCAGCGGTGGCCAAAAAGCCAGAGTGTCACTTGCCCGAGCCGTCTATCACAATGCAGATGTTTCTTTGATTGATGATGCACTTTCTGCGGTTGATGCTCATGTTGCCAAGCATCTTTTCGAGGAATGTATCGTGAAGGAATTGATGGGCGACGAAAACCGGAAGAGAGCTGTCATCCTTGCGACCAACGCGATTCAGCATTTGAATCACCCCAAAGTGTCAAAGATTGTCGTGGTCAGCGATGGACGGATTGTTGAACAAGGGACGTATGCCGCCCTGTCGAGCGACAAGAATACTCTCTTCTCCAAATACTTGGCAGTTCTAGAGGAAACTGGAGTTTCTGCTGAGCATCTTGAAGATGCCAAAGGTCCTAGCGATCCTGCTAGTAAGGCAATTTGCAAGGTACCTTCCCCTACAAAGGAGGACAAAACAGACGCACCCAAGCAACAATCGTCCAAACCAACATCAAAACTCATTCGAGCTGAATCTCGACTAACAGGGTCTGTTGACCTATCCGTGTACTTTGCCTGGGCGAGGGCAGCGGGCGGGGTTTGGGTCCCGTTTGCAATCATTCTAGCCTACGGAGTGGCTGAATGTATGGCAGTGGCCAGCAAATGGTGGCTGACATACTGGTCGGATCATGGTTCAATGAACTCGCAAGTCTTTTTCCTTTCCATATACGCGGTAGGTGATGTTCGCCGGTCTTGTTGCCCCTTGATCACATGTTCTCACAAACTGTGTACCTGGTTTTGTTCAGTTGATCAACGTGGCCTCTATGCTGGCAATTTTCGTGCGACTCCTGTATTTGCTATTGTGCGGTCTCCGTGCATCTCGAAATGTAAGAAACAACTTGAGGTTGCGTTGTGCCTATGTCTGACTTTGCCTAACACCTGTCCAGATGTTCAAAGAGTTGTTGGAGGTTGTTTTACACGTGCCCATGTCTTTCTTTGACACCACGCCTGTTGGCCGTATCATCAACCGATTCAGCAAAGGTAAGACTTCGAGAATTGGAAGTACAGGAGTTGTGACAATGCACTCACCCGCGCCCATTTGTGACTAGACATGGATACGGTGGATAATCAGCTTATGTTTGCTATGCGAAGTTATTTGTCTACAATCCTCTCTGTTTGTTCCGCCGTCGTTGTTGTGTCTTCAGTCACCCCGATGTTCACTGTTTGTTTGATACCAGTTTTTGCTTTCTATGCGGCTCAACAGCGCTTCTTCACGGTGAGTGATAAATTTGTACAAAATTTTGAGCCCCAGTACCTTCAATATTACTCACGAAACCTTTGATCAGATGACCTACCGCGAGTTGAAGCGTCTCGACTCAATTAACAGAAGTCCTCTCTACGCACTGCTGGGTGAAACTGTCGATGGAGTAGCGACGATTCGCGCTTACTCTGCCGAATCATCTCTAATTCTACGCCTGACAGGAATGTTGAATCTTCAACAGGTATGGAAGTGGTGGTCAATATGCCAAAACGCATTCTCTGTCTCCTCACTCGTCTCATTTTTTTTAAGAATGCCTACTATCTGTTGTGTGTGGCACAGTGCTGGTTGGCAGTCCGCCTTGAGTTGGTAGGAACCGTAATCATCAGTTTGGCCTGCCTCTTGTCAGTCCTCGAACATCCTACCATGGGAGGCAATGAGACGTTCGCGGGCCTAGCTGGTCTGTCAATTTCATTCTCTTTGTCTATCACGCAATCGCTGAACTGGAGTGTTCGAATGGCCTCTGATCTCGAGGCTGGCATGATCGCTGTAGAACGTGTTCGGGAATACTGCAGACTTGATCGCGAAGCCGCTCATGAGACTAAGGCAGATGACGTGTTGCCAGCTGGTTGGCCAACGCAAGGGTGCATCACTTTCCAAGGGGTAAAGCTGAGGTATCGTCCCGGTCTCCCTTTGGTTTTGAAAGGCCTCGATTTCGACATTCCCCAAAGTGCTAAGGTTGGTGTCGTGGGGCGAACTGGTGCTGGGAAGTCAACGCTAATGTTGGCATTGTTGAGAATTGTCGAGCTCGATGCTGGCAAGATCTTCATCGATGGCGTGGATATCAAAACGCTCGGGCTCACGAGACTACGTAGCAGGATTGCGGTGATCCCCCAGGATCCTGTGTTGTTTTCGGGAACAATCCGTTCCAACTTGGACCCTTTCAATACCTACGACGATGAGCGTCTTTTGGATGTCCTTGCTCGCGTGGGACTCTACAAATCGAGCCCTGCATCTACATCCGCGACAGACCTCCCTGCTCTGTCGCAGGTTTACGTTCAGTCTTTGGAAAGTCCAGTTAAAGAAGGTGGTAGCAACTTCAGCGTTGGGCAGCGCCAGCTACTCGTCATCGCCCGTGCACTACTCGGTGGTGCAGGTATTGTCATCATGGACGAAGCAACGGCATCTGTGGACGCCGATACTGACGCGCGCATTCAAAAGGTCATGAGATCCGAGTTCAAGAATGCGACGTGTATCACTGTTGCTCATCGATTGAACACCATCATGGATAGTGACTTGATTCTCGTAATGGGAGATGGAAGAGTTGAAGAATTCGATTCTCCAAAGGCTCTGTTGAAAAAGGGAGGTGTCTTCAAAGAACTGGTTAGAGCAGCTGCTGGCGAGTCAGCATAAAGCATCACAAAAAATGATGGTACCAAAAACTCTGTCCTAGGAAATTGCACTAGCATGAAGATTTCTTCAAAAGTAGGGCGGTGCAGCAATGTGAAATGTACCTCCAAAGTTACGGTGATTCCTTGATATCCTCTTCAACCTGGTAATCACTACGGCAAATGGGGCATGTCGTCTTTTGTTGCAGCCAATCCAAAATACAAGCCTGATGGTAGGCGTGAATACATGAAGAATTCCGTGACCATGCCACTTTGTCTCCAATATCATAATCCGTAAAGCAGATATCACAGCAAGCAGAACTTCTGTTTTCGACATCAGGGAATCCAAACTCCACCGAAGCATTTTCACTACTTTGTTCCGCAGTCATCGCATCTGTGCCGACGTCAATACTTCTAGCATCCGTTTTCAAAACCATGCCCTGACTGCTTCTTGCCCCACACTCCAAGTCATCAATACTCTCTGGCGACCCATACAAAAGCCTTGACTTGTTGTCACAAACTGATTTACTTTCGGAACCATTGAGGTCTTCCTCTTTTACTTCGTCAACTTGGGAAACAGAATCTTCTAGGGATACACTCGAAATCGGCATTTGGTACTTTGGGACCGCTGTTTTGCTTTCATCGTCATCGACTGCAATTAGCGTGGAAAAACGCAAGATAACTTTTTCTGCTTTCACAGATATAGATCCTTCACTCTCACAAATGGCTTTGTGGTCGTCGCTGATATCCTGAGGATCAACAACTGGATCCACCCTCAAGAGCTCCCTTACAACCAAAAATTTCAACGCCTCTTCCCGTGTAGGAGATGGCTTTTCGATAGCTGGAGCAGGCTCATCCGAACTTCTGAATAGTGCTCTCAAAGGACGAGGTTCCTTTGATACGCAATAGTAAATGCCGATGAAAAGCCCAGCCACCACGCAGAAAAACAGCAAGAATCCGGCGACAGGATAGAAGCAAATCAACACCACCAACAATTTCAAGGCCCTGAGAGAATTGTCTATAGCCCAACGGATTGGTGGGGAATGGAATATTGATTCCCTCGGTTGCTGTGGGTCGATGGCTTCAGCGGATACTGATTCCGTCATTGCTTTCTCACTGCCCTCTGAGTGCAATGATGTCGTGACACCTGGTTTTTCTCCTTCCTGAAAAGTTTCGAGAACTTTCCTTCCCACTTTAAGTATGGCATTTCAAGTGTGTACCAGAACTACGTCACGACTACTACCGCCGGGACTACGTAGTGTACTGCTGATGGTTAGTGATGATCCAATCAAAAGGAGTCCTCGTCGCGTAGAGGTACTCTAGGTACCGGTACTCATTATCACGGAGAGAAGCTACTAACGTTAGTACTAATAGTAGACACAACAGTACCAACATCTCGCACGGCATCATTTACAAAAGCTAACGTACACTACAACACTCATTCACCACCAATGACTTTGGAAAGAATTTAGGCGTCTTTTGTACTAGTATCTAGTAAGCGATGAAGGACCATTCTACCGGTAGACGATTGCAGTCTGTAGAGACCAAACTGTCGGTAGCGCTAGCGCCATATTTAGTTTGGAATATTTGCAACATAGGAGAATTTTGTATCGTGCCAACTATCTCCTTGTGTATGCAGTGACTCTGTAGTCTATCAGTCAAGTACTTGATTGGTACAGCTCATTGTTGCTTGGGTTCCTCCTTTAGTTTGTATCCGTGTCGACAAATGGGACATGTCAGCTTTTGCTCCAGCCAATCTAGAATACACGCCTTGTGGTAGGCATGGACGCAGGCGAGATTCTGAGACCAGGCGACATGATCTCCAACCTCATAATCAGAGAAGCAAATATCACAGCAAGCAGAACTTCGGTTCTCAACGTCAGGGGCAAGAAAACCCCCGGTGTCAGTACGGGTGTTATGACTGGCTTCTTTTGATGCAGTTTCGTTGTTCATGTTCACAGTCGGTATCTCTATGTCTTGCTCGAGAGCCAGATTCTTGGCCTCTGTATTTTCTGCCGACATCTTGCTCACCATTGGGTTGTTGTTGCTACCCGTTGCGGGAACATCTTCAGAGGCAGTCGGTGGCTCTTCACTGTGATTCGTTGATCCTTTAGGTGATTCCGCAGAATTTTCCTGTGTATTGCTTTCGAGAACCTGTGTAGTATCATCATCTGGCGAAGAGTTTGTTTCAGGTAAATGATACCGAGGAACGAGTGTTGCATCCTCCTCGGTGATTTCCGGCACCAGAGGTGCGGAAAACCGCAACATCAAATGTTCTGCTTTCACTGAGACGGGGCCTGTGTTTCTGCATATTTCTTCATGGCTGTTTCCAGTATCATTGTTTGAATCCTCCACGGGATCTGCAGCGAGCAGTTCACGAACAATCAGATACTTCACCACATCTTCTCGATTGGGTGCACGTCGCACGCTGTCCACTGAACCGATGGCACTGCTTGTGTAGCCGTAGCCCAGTAATATTCCCAATGGTAGAGGGTCTTTCGTAACACTGTAGTATATGAGGACAAAAATCCCGACACAAAGGAAAGAGAACAACATCCATGCAATTCCCAAAACGATGATTGGAAGAAACACTAATATCAGCATCAGAAACCCCAATGCATGGAGAGTAGTATCGACTATCCACCGAAAGCACGAGGCATTTCTGTGCGATGGCGGTGATTGATGTGGAGTGGACTCGTCAGTACTAGGGTTTGTCATTCTGAAGCAGACTTTTGTGTGTCAATGCTGTTTGTGTTGGACAGATTTCCTGAACCAGTTGCTTGCTGAACCGACATTCTGGCATCGCGAATCGCGAATCGCGAGGCCTGGCGTGACAGATCCACGAATCAAATTCAATGTTCGCCATTCTTGTGTATGGATTTTATATACCAGACATGGTGGGGTCAATTGCTATCCTAGTCAACTACAACATGCAAGGAAAAACTCATCCCTTTAATCATTTTGCCTGGATTCTTCCCCCCTGGGATGACGTTTGTATTCACAACAAACGGGGCAGGATAGTTGATGCATCAACCAATGGTTACTGCAACTCATGTGACAGGTATGACCACATCTTCCTCGAAGCCAGACGACTTGATCTCCAACCGTGTAGTCTGAGTGACAAGCATCACAACGCCCATAACTATGGTTCTCAACATCGTGGGCAGGAAACCTCTTGGCGTCAGGGCAAAAATATTTATCGCTTGTCTTCTCTGATGTAGTTTCATTTTCCAACGGCATCTCAAGGTCACCTGCTGCTCGGCCTCGTACTCCTTCTTCTAATAGAACTTCAGTTTTATCTTCTGCATCATCTTCTGCAGAAAAACTCACTGGAGTTATTGGTAGTGTGTATTGGCTGGAGTCAGCGTGTGGGAGACTTGTTTTAGAACAGTTCCAATTGGATGTATCTCTCAAAACAGGAGGTTCTTCTTTCGATGGCGGATTGGTTTTCCCTACAGTACAGATCGTATCTTTTACCGAAGTGCTCACCTGCTGAGCCAAATGATAGCGAGGAACCGGTGTTGGACAAAATATGGAGTTGCTTGGCACTAGCGGTGCAGAGAATCGCAGCACCACATTCTCTGCTTTCACAGAAATTGGGTCTTTGCTGGTTCGGCAAAGACGACGAAGAATTCCTTCCTCCTCAGCATCACTGTTTCCAAGAATGGGCGCGTCCGAATCTTTCACTGGTACTGAATCCAATAATTCTCGGACAACAATGTATTCAACAACCTCCTGTCTAGTGGTGGCGGGAGGTTCTGGTCTGGGTGCAGAAGAGATCGGGAATCGCGTTTCCCTCCATTGTTTTCGGAACGGTTCGGGATCGTTTGTCACAATATAGTGAAGGAGCGGAGGGATGAGATGTATTCCGTTCAAAAGATTCATGAACAGTACATAGGCAATACCTAGAATAAACATAGGGAGAGCAATAGGCAAGGCAAGCAGGTATGCTGGAATAAGAAAACATGAAGGGCAATCTCAATGGCGAAATCTGAACAAGCGCTTCTCCAAGAAGTCGGCTGCTCCTCTGCATTGATCTCCATAGTGCTTCTGAGGTGCATTCAAATACAAGTACCTATCTTTTTAGTGTTGAACGAATTGACTTTGTTGTGAGTCCATCAAGAAGGATTGGGTCTTGGTGTTCTTGAAGGACTACTATAGATACCTGTCACGACTCGAAAAATAGTCACTGCAAAGCGACTAGAATGACTCCCCCCAAACTGCCAGGTCTCCCGGATCCTGAATCCTGACAAGCTAGCGAGGTCATCATGAATCAACGCACATCACAACACCATGGATGCACCCCCCAATGACAACCCGGCCCTCAAGGCATACGAGTCCTTCATAAGATCTACACCTTTTGTGACACGGAGTCTGGTAATATCACAATTTGTTACCTGGATAATTTCTTTCTTTGCCTTGGACCTGTCGCGAGCGTTTGGCAATGTTCCCTATTTTACGGTCTTTCGACTGGAAATCTATCGCCTGATTCTGAGTCCATTGATTGGCAACAGCTTGTTACTTTCAATATTCACATCCATTTCCTTTGTGGAAGTGGGTAGTCGTATGGAATACAGTACTGGCTCCACGTCTTTTGCTTGGTTGCTTTTTGTCATGACCTTGGCTGTCAACACAATTCACATTGTTGCTGCCTTTTTACTGTATGCAATCACGGACAACCGAAATGTACTCTTTTCTGAATCTGTGGGTTTGATCATGCTCTTCTTTGGTATTGTCAGTATTGAATGCTTTCAAGCATCTCCAGGCTCCTCGCGGCGACTTTTCTTTACAACTGTCCCCAATATATACTATCCCTGGGCCTTGCTGGCCATGTTCACCTTTCTTGCTGGATTCCAATTGAGTCTTCCCATTTCCATCGGTTTTGGGTTTCTTTTCTACAAGGGAAAGTTGGATTTCTTGAAACTGGACAATGGGGTATTTCAAAGGTGGGAAAACACCTCCTTGGCAAGCCTTGTGGGAAGGGACGGATGGATTGCGACCGATGGTCTGAGAACGTCTGATTGGAACGAGGGCGGGCCTACCGGGGGATTGGGTCCTCTTTCACAACTATGGGGGAACGCTTCGTCGTCTCAAGAGGGCCAAACGAACACTACAGGGAGAAGCGTAGGTTTTGGTGCTGCATCGGGAGATGCACCGTCGACAGGAGCATCAGGGAATGCCAGCAACTCCAAAACCTCCAATTTCCCTGCCGGAGGACGCACTCTGGGAACTGCCTCTCGACGGACAGCCGTAGACCCTAGGCAAGCCCGACTGGATGCACTGGAACGACGGTCCAACAGCAATGCCAACACCAGCCAGGATAGTAGCAACGTGTAGCAAAAGAAAGTAGAAAGACGTTTTGTTGGAATTTGTAGGTTTTCAAATTACTTTAGACGTGTGGAAAGAAACTACCGTAGATCAAAATCATCATCGTCAGCAGAATCGAGGAGTTTAAACAACGAGCTCTTGACAGCGTCCCGACGTTCTCGCTTCAACTCTGCCTTTGCATGCTCCAATTCCTTGTTTCGGAAAGCAAACGAACCATCCCGCCTTCGTACCAAAGGAGACATTTCGGACGCCACACCGGACCGAACTCGGTTCTTTCTCTTTTCTGCAGCGGCTTTGCGCTCTGCGGCAGATACTGGTTGCTTTGGCTTTTCCTCTGGTTCCTCTTCTAGCATTTCTTCCCCTTCTTCCGATGGAGGGGCAACTATTGTGGGTACGTGAACCTTTGATTTATCGAATTTCTTTTTCGGTGGAAGCTTCTTCTTGGTGGTTGTCTTGGCTGGGGCCTTTTCCGCGGGGGATTCCTCCTCAGGCTCTGCAGGGGTCTCTGCTTCTTCCTCTGTGTTGGAAGAAGGCACTTCTCCTAGTGGTGGCAGATCTGACATTTGTGAGGCTGCCAATGTGGCTTCCTTGGCATCTCTGAGACCGACAAGGTATGCCTCTCTCTGCAAAGGCGTAACAATCTCTGCGTAGAGCTTGGCAATAATCTCAGGGTCGTTGACTTCCTCGTCTCGCTGCTCATCTTGTTCGTCCAAGACGGCATCAATGGAAGCAATCATTTTCTCTGCGCGGTAGTCAGCCACATCCTCTTCTACCAAGTGCTCAAGTCCACGAATAGACAGCTCTTCTCCATTGTTGGATTCCTTGCCGCTGGCAATCATTTGAGCAATCTCGCTCACCTCCTCGGACATGCGCATGAAGTCCTTCTTGCGGTACCAGCCCTCATTGATCTCTTGCTCTGTGAAATCAGCGACATGGCGAATTGTTTTGAATTGCACCCTTCCGTGGAAATTCACTTTCCGCTTACGCTCCGAGTCACCCATGTTGATGGCTCTGTCAGCAACTGCAATGAACGACTGACTAGAGTGACGCCTGCCTACCGCTTCCGATCCAGTTTGGATATGAAATTGTTGGTGCACACGCCTATTGCTTCTAGAGTGGCGTTGTGCAAGAGTCTTGTGGTACTACTACTTGTTGCAACAACTTCAAAGCGCTTGAGGAGCTGCAGTCTGTACGATACGTACAATAAAATAAGGTGGATGAGAAGATGAAGCACGATGCACGATGGTGGACGATGGACCTGCGGCGGTGGCGTCTGGCGTCTTCCCTTTCATCATCAATGACCCAACAACGTGCCTCCATTCGGCGCGGACAAGCCATTGGTCCACTGAGCTCCTATCTGTATGTACCAATGTCATCCATGAACCTACCCATTCCTACACACACACGCATTTTTTCCGTGATTCCATCTCATTTCTTCGATGTCATATATACGATATCTTTTATATGTTTCATTGAACACACTTCCTGGGGTGGCTACCTTGTCTCCGTGACAGTAGCGCCAGGCAGACCGGCTAATTGTTGTTGTTTCTCGGACCAAGATGCCATCCGAAAAAAGAACTGGTATCATCACAACATATGCTTCATACTAAAGTTGTACAGTTTCAAGATACAGGAAGGAGGTGGTGCTAGCTACGAGTTATATTCCGAGTAGTAATAGTTGGTGCATTCTCATTGCAAACAACCACAATAATATATCATTCTTTCTTAGTTGCACTACTACGAACTACTAACTACCGGTACGAGGATATACTTATAGTGTTTACCAATTACCAATTACCATTCTTGACGGTCCAAGTTGCAGATGATAGCAGTAGCTCATCCATCCAGGAGTTGAATTGCTGAAACGTGTTGAAAGCAATACAACATCATCATGTCATCGTGGTTCCTTTCCCGTTGTTGCCGTGCATGCACAACAAGAAGGTGTGGCAAGGAAATTTCCTTGGGACCTAAGAGTTATCCTCTCCCATGACATCTTGTTTTTCTCAATCTCTGGACATTCTCCTTGGTGAGATACAACGAGTCCAGACCATAAATCCAAAAACTAACACACCAAAGTACAGTACTACTACTAACGTTAGTACAGTAGTAGTATGATGAGAAGGGATCATCTAAAAACGGAACGAGAACAAGAACGAGAACAGCCACTGAGAAAAGGAACCGAACAGCCAAACGGTAGAAGAAGAGTTATCATCTGCTCTTCACAGCAGCGTGTGAGTTTGGGGACTACCATTATTGGAGTGATCGTTTTTCTGGCAATCATATTAGTACTATAGTACATTGTATCTGTGACCTCCACCACCACCACCGCCGCTGCGAGCTCCTACTCGCAGTGTTTCTTCGTTCAGCAATCGTTTGATTTCAACTACGCAATTCGCCAAGATGCGTTCGCTTGTTGCCTCAAGGTGTAGATACAACCTCCTTTCTCCTTCACCAGGAGTTCGTCCTGGTCCGAAATATTCTCCCTTTAGTGTCACTGCAGTTTGGAACTCATCCTGTAGACGGGAAGTCGTTTCCCTCTGTGTAACCTTCCATCTGGCTTCACGCGGGTAGTCATTGATTTCGAATTCCTGTACAAAGTGATTGGCTCCCATTTGGACTGGGCGGCCAAGAGATGGGTCGTCATCCGATTCCTTGACAATACCCACCCGTCGTAGAATTGCATCTTTCATACCAGGAAGGGCCAGAAGCTCAGGAGTAAGACTTGTCTGAAGATCCAAAGCCTTATCAGCCTCGCTCTTGGAGTCCTTGGCTGGGCCATCCTCATCCATCATGGCGACATCGCCATCGTTATTGTTCACATCACCCAGCAATGGATCCTCTTCATCGGGATCCAACAATCCGGCTTCAATGAGAGCCTGTCGTTTCTCCATATGAGCAAGCTTTTGTGCTTCGTTCATTTCGGATGAATCGTACGAGTACCCTTTACCCTTGTATCCAGAGCCCGCCCACTTTGCTTCTCCCTTCTTCACCTTTTCCTTGAATGAGTCCGACAAAGCTTTCAGCTCTGGTGACACATGTTCCGATTGACCTGCTTCACTCAGCGCACGCACAATGTTCGGTGCAAATTTAGCTTCATCCGTAGAGTTGACAAAGGTGTAGGCAACTCCTTTCTTATCTGCTCGTCCTGTTCGACCCACTTGGTGCACATACATTTCAAGATGATTCGGACAAGAGTAGTTAATCACACACACAATCGAAGAAACGTCCAGTCCACGGCCTGCGACCCCAGTTGCCACCAACACGCTGGGACCGTCTTTCTTCTTGAAATCTGAAATCGTAGAATCGCGGTCTTCTTGCTCTTTGCCACCATGCAAAGACAGTGCCGCATACCCGTTCCTGAGTAGCTGCTCGAACAAGCCATCTGCCCTAACTTGTGTATCCACAAAAACTACGGCCTTCTTGTTTTCATCGACGTGCTCACCGAGTAGCTGGAGGAGCCGAAGGAACTTGTCTTCCTCTTCCACAAGCTCTGCATACTGGACAACATTGTCAGAGGCAACTGAACGACCACCCACAATAACTTCCAACGGGAACTTTAGAGATTTTCGGGCCAAATTTTCAACGGACTTAGGGAATGTTGCCGAAAATAGAACTACCTGCCTATCAGGTCGTACTGCTGCCAGGATGGCAGAAATCTGAGGAGCGAAACCCATGTCATACATTCGGTCAGCTTCATCCATAACAACATACGTTACTCGTTGCAATGATAGAATCTTTCCAGACTGCATGGTTAGAATGTCAATCAGTCTCCCCGGAGTGGCGACGCAGATATGAGTTCCACGCTTCAAATCTCCGATTTGCTCGGCTACACCAGCACCACCGTATACGGCCGTGGATCTACAGAAGCAAACAATAAAGAATGTGAGGTTGTGCTTTCGAATCAGCAATGCAACAAACCCAATGGCCACACCAGCCACCAGTTTACTTACTTGAGCCCCAACTGCTTTGTGAAATTCTTGCACACCAGATGAATCTGGTATGCGAGCTCTCGGGCTGGTGCTAAAACGAGCCCGATAGGACCTGATTCATTTACTCCCAATGGAGGCTGATCCAGGATATGTCGGAGCATGGGTAGCAAGTACGCCAATGTTTTCCCGGATCCTGTCTTGGCAATTCCAATAACATCTCTCCCGGCCATGATGCAAGGCAAGCACTGAGCTTGGACAGGAAATGGATTTGTGATATTTTGCTTTTCCAAGACTTTCATGATGCGTTCAGATAATCCACATTGTTCGAAGGAGGACACAGGAGGTGGGGCACCATGTCCTCGCACTTTGATTTTCTGTTTCCCACGAATGTTTGCTACCTCATCGGAGGACAGGTTTGCCAGGCTTCTGGGGATAATGAATAAATTCTTTTGAAAAGGGATGTAGTCAACTTTGGAGTGATCTACTGCTTTGAGCTCCTTCTTTTTGTTGAGGTCGGCGAGAACTTGAAGTGCATCGGGAGCAGCCATGGCAGCATCAAGATTCCGTTCCGCTTCCTCCATAACTCCGCCTTCTGTATCATTGTAGAGACGCCCCAATTCTGGTGCGGCCGCCGCTTCGGCAGATGTCCGAGCTGTTTCTGCTTCCTTTTCAAGTTCCCGTAGACGTTGTTCTCTGCGCTGTTTTTCACTTCTTACTTCCGAAGCTGTCTGAGGCTTGTCGTTCCCTGCTTCTTCCACCCCACTGGGACCTGGCAACGATTTTAATGCATCAATGAAAGCCCGACGAGCTTTCTCTTCCTCTTCGTCGTCTGTCTCAGCCTACAAAACCAACGATTGAACAAGAACAAGGCGTAAGTCATCAAGCTCCGTACAACTTGGGCACTACAAAACATCATCCATCGAACATACCTCACTTGTGCTGGCATTCCCTCCATGTTGCGAGTCACTTTCCCAATCGGAAGGTGTATACAACGCATCTGGATCTGTCGCTGCCTTGGTTTTCTTGGGTGCCGACAGACCTGCAATCTGGTCAGGGGTGATCACCCCTCCCGAAACAGGAGACGGTTGTGGTGGAGCAAGCTTGGGAACTCTCATCATACTTCCACCTACATCGATGGACAAAAGTTCTTTGCCATTGGCTGGCTCTGACACTTGCGTAGCAACACTGCCCATAGCGCCTGCTTGAAGTTTGTCCATGAAGGATTCCAAGGGATCCGCCTTTCGTTGATTGCTATGATCAGAGGTGGCCGTTCGAGCTGGTGGAATGATGGATTCTGTTGTTTGTTCATCAGGCCCAGCATCCCATCTTCCCCGTCTCCTTTTTGTGGGCATTTCAGTCGTTTCTTGTGGACTCGGAGGATCAGTCAAGGAAAACCCCAGTCCCAGAGAGAGCTTGCCCTTCTTGGGTCCCTCATCTTCGTCAGAATCATCGTCATCATTATCGATATCAAATGGATTGACGGGTTTAGGTGGCGCTGCTCGTAATATGGGCTGCTTCTTAATAGGAGCAGCGATTGGTTTGAGCGAAAGTGAGACTTTGACCGGAGCAGGCGCTGGTACGGGTGGTTGCTGCTGCTGCTGCTGTTGTTGTTGTCGTCGTTGTTTCCAAGCTTCCAATCGCTTTCTCTTGCGTTCTGCAGCAGACTCTTCTGTTTCGTTGGTCATAGTTCCAAGAAGATTACTAACCAGACTACTATTACGAGAAAAAGTATTCTGGTAACCTCCTCGGCAATGAGGCAACAACACAAAAGAGCTTCCACTGTTTGTTGTTCAGGAATCTGTTTCACGTTTCAATGGTGAATGGTGGCGATGGTCGGGGTGGGCGCGAGGAGTACGAAGGTATGAATATATGATTATACCGTACTGAGTATATTGTTATATACATATTAATATATATAATTCTAATTTGGGTGCCAGTGCCCAGTGCTCACTGCCTACATTACATTGGATGGCCAGTCAAATGAAAAAACAATCTACCGGTAGCAAGGTTGCTGCTTTAATATCTAGGCCGAGGTGCATACCTTCGTTCTGGACTACGGCTACGCGAGCGACGACGTCTTCGGTTGCCGTCCGGTGGACCCCCACCCCAAGAATCTCCTCCGCGAGGAGGGGGTGGACCACCTCCACCACCATATCCGCCTCCATACGGCCGTGAATTATCGCGGTAACCACCACCGCCACCACCACCATATCCTCCACGGTGGTCATTGTATCCCCCATAGCCTGCGGGTGGTGGCATGCCTCCTCCAGGAGGCCCATGATCCATCATGTGAGGGGGAGGAGGACGTTGATGCTCTGGCGGGCGATTGGGATCGTATCGCCCAGGAGCACGAACATTCTTGTCCTTGCCCCCCAGTCTATGTTTACAAAACAAAAGGTTTGTGAGTAAGCAATGACAACAACAACGACAACAACGATACTACCGTATTCGGTTTCCAACATGCGAGGCTTACCTTGTTCCACCCAAACCTCCGCCGAGTCGTCTAGGAAGAAAGGTAGGTACGGTGTGACCCCGTTCCACATCTACTACAATAGGTCTTCCTTCAATCTTCATTGCATCCGCTGCTCTATAGGCTCTCTTCATATCTTCTTCATTCTCATATTCCAAAAAGGCATAACCTCGTGACTTGTTGTCCGGATCTACCACCAATTTGATATCGCGGACAGGACCAAACGCCTCCATTTCCCGAAGCAATTTTCGTTCCGTAACTTCATAGGCTAATCGTCCAACAAATAGAGTATTGTAACAATTCATTCCTTGATATTTTCCTTCGCAATCTCTTTGTTCTTGGCGATACTGTTCAATCAAGGATTGAAGCTTTTCTTTGTGCTCCTTGTCCCTTTGTTGATCCTTTTGTGCCTTGAGAGCTTTGGGGGTTGGTTGGACGACTCGTTTGGGAGTCGACTTTTCAAACTCTTTGAGATACTCCATGACTCCAGTCATTTTGTTTCTTCGGACGTTGGTGCTGGGAGGAATCGACTTGAGAGGCGGAGGTGGCATGAAAGTGGATCGGATGTGAGGCGGCATGAGCATGACAGCTGGACCCGAGTTGTTTCCGCGGGTCATTTGCCCACGAGGTGTGCTTTTACGAACGCTCATGGTAGACTTGAGCGCTAATACAATACTATTTGGATCTCTTCCCTTGAGGTGGGAGCACTACTTCTGGTAGTGGGGCTCTGCTTGTTGGGGTTGTTGTGTATGTTGTTGTAGCCATGCAAGCAAGCAAGCATTCCTACGCACGGACGGACGATCACCTCTTGGGGTAGCTCTCCTCTTCTTCCAAAAGTTCTTCCCCCAAACCCCATTACACTTTCCGTTGGCGTTGGATTCCCCGCCTAAAAAGACCAGCACCAACACGCCAAGCTCCATTAATACTACGGACAACTACCAAAGTGTCCTTCACTCCGACCTCTACCTTGCTTGGGTGACGCGGCGACGTTGTTGTGGTGACTTCCTTACTACTCTAGTACTTCTCGTTTCTACCGATACCGTACTTGTCCTTGCAGTTGTGTACAGCATCAAGCACAACCCCTACCATTACTACCACTGCTACAGTACCTGTACAACAACTGGTTGAATCATGTCCGAAGTGGGTGGCATTACGGAACTCCAACTCCTCCAGGCCGAAGTCGACCTGCTCTCCAAAAAGGCGGACGCAGTCCAGTCTGCTGACAAAACATCAACTAGTACAGCAAGGATAGCCAGTTCTATCGCTGCTACGCAAGGGAAGGATGGATTCGTTGTTACGGAAGGGAGTCCTCCCAATATTTTCCACACGGCTGCTGGTACATCTGGCGAATCGGGGTGCTGTGTGATTTCCTAAAGATAAGACAAACAAGTATGAGAACAAGTACTCTTCCCATGTCATGTGTGCGCCTGGTACAGAACTCATACTCGTAAAGTACAGAAAGCTCTCGAGGAGAGCTTTCAACCATACAGTGTGTGTTTGAAGCATAACTCGATGGTGTTTTGGAATAGTGTGGGCTTGGGTGCGTGTGAGGCCTGAAAGCTGTGTTAATGTCTAGTAGGAGCAACGTTGTACTCCCCACTTTTCTCTATATTGTATCATGCCGATTCTACAAAATGAATAGTTCTCTAGCTTCTGGTACCTATTGTAGTTAGATGACTTCTCTGTTATTGATTCCAGAGTCCTGACTCTCGGATTGTTCCGCCACCAGGGCATCATTTGTAGGGTTGTCATTCATGTCGACAGGATATTGTACAGCATTTATCGATGCAGCAACCTCTTCGGTTATTGTATCGGGATGTCCACGTCGATAGTGCATGGGAGTCATCGGGGGTTGCGTTAATACTGGTTGGCGATACGAATTCTTGTCAAACTGCGATCGACGGGCAGCAACCCCCAACTCCGGTTTCCCCTTCCTTTTGAATAGTTCACGAGCAGGTACCTCATGCAAGGCTACCACCTCACTCACACGATCGTACTCTCTGGCACGTTCCAAACTGAGCCTTGTAGATGGTTCTGTACCAACAAAATACAAAAAAGTTAGTACATACATGACACATTGTGCAACACCACCCCAAATCGCCGGTAAACCACTTACTGGCATAATGTTGTGAGAAGTATCCGGTACCCCAGATTGTGGCCACAGGAAGCGGCAACAGGAAAATCGGTTGCCAGTAAAATCCCCGCGTGATGAGATATCCAATCATCGTCAATTGTCCGCAACACAAGCCGAACAAAGTTTTCTGCAAAGCAGCAGGGAACATCGCCCCGCCACTTTCGTAAACGGGTTGATACACATACAATACTTGTTTCTTGTAGACAAGCAGGGAAAAGCAGTAGTACAACAATCCGACAGGAAGGACAACTGGGCAAATCACAGCGTACGTGAATACAATCATGATCACCAACAGTTGAGCTGGGAACTCCCACCCGTATTGGACATTCTCAGGGCGGTAAATTTCATCCAATTCACGTTGAGTTAACTTTGCTTCTTGGGGTGTCAACGATCTCAATAGTAGCATTCGTGACAGGGCTCCAACGCGCAAGAACACAATTGGAAGTCCAGCCAAAATCTTGGTGACCAGCAATGCCACAAAGTATCCCACCATTGTGGGAAGCGACTCACCAAGCAACTCCAGGAGGTTGGAAGGATGGTTCAAAATGTCAGCCAGGGATCTCCAAAGACTACCTGCTGTCACCGTGATGTAAATGTTGATGACTTGATAGTAGAAGTATCTCCCCAACATGGACGATTGAACATCAGATACAGTCTTCCGACGCTCATACCTTCTCGCGACCAATTCAAAAATAACTGGAAGGATCAGAATCAACGTCAACCAAGCCACAACGGGCAAATAACCATTCACAAACCGAGAAATAGACCCCCCGCCAGCCGTTAGAATCCATTCCATTCCAGGAATTTTGGCAATAAATTCTGCCTTGGCAAATGCCTGGATAGCTGCCAACGGGAAAATCCAGAGAAATCCACCCAGAGTAAGAAAGAAATTAACGATTCTCTCTCGACGCACAATCTCTTTTGCAGAGACGTGCGCATTGTTCCACAGAATATCACGAGGTTCAGGCGCGACAAACACATCCAAAATCTGTGGCTTGCTTGTGAGGGGAGTGGTTGCAGCACAGGTAACCGAGGTCAAATCGAGAAATGTAACGAATCCCGTAGAAGACATGGTAGCTCCAATAGCGCCTTCCATGGCGTTGTCTGTCGACAGAAAAAAATCAGGATGAGGTTTATGACGCCTCAAATACAACAAATGCAAATAAAGCACATACCAAGTTGTTTGTTGGCAAATTTGAAACCTGCTACTGCAAAATCGAGTCCAAGTCGACCAAGGAAACGTCTCCACCATGTGACATCATCGAGTTTGGGTAGCACATTTGGAATTTCCTCACCAGAGTGTGCCGAATACGAATAGGAGTAAGCATCCTGAAGAAAGGAGTTAGTCAATTTCCTTGGATCTCACAGTACAGTGCTAAATAGGTAAAATAGTAAGGAGACGTACCAGAAGTTGCTCTGAGGATGGTGTTTTTGCAGCTCTAGGAGAAACAAAGTCCTCCTCCAGTGCACGCTCAGAGAGGGTGCGTGATAACCTGGCAATATTCCCCTCATTCCGCTCCATGTGCAATGGGGGGTCTTGTCTTGCATAAGGCAAACACTGCGACGTTCTCGGACTGATACCAGCATTCTGACCAAAGGATCCGTAACGCGACGACATTAGTTCAGCCTGCGGAATCGGTGCTCCGACCGAAACGTCATCAAACGAGGTGTAGTTCGCACGCAAGGCATTATCCTCCGCAGAATCAATCATGATTCTGTCGGCGACCTCATTAGCAGAAATCATCAATCTAGAAATCCAGTTGTCAGCTTCAAAGTTTTTGTTTCCAGTGAGGGCAAGTTTGGATTTGCGTTGTTGCATGGCAACCATGTTCCGGTTGCAATCTGCTAGATCGTATGTATAATATGAAATAGAATCGACATGAGTACCTCTGGCTGGCCTTTGATTAATCGCTCGATTGTCAACATATGCAACACTAGAAAAAACAAAACTGTGAGAAAACGAGAGTACTGCAAAATGTTCGCCACCACCACAAGTCCTTACTCTGGGTAGGCACCACAGGAGAAATCGAATGGTGCCATGTCTACACCAAGAATGGTAACTCGGGGGCTACCGACATTGTGGGTAGGTCTCGAACCAGTCGCATGGAGGTATGCAATTGACTTCTCTAGTCGGCGACAAACTCGCAAACATCGAGCCTTGACGGACTCCAGATCCGGAAGATTAAGAACGATACTTGCACTGTGAACCTTCCCAGGGAAGAGTTTGTCAAAATAGTCATACAATGCCTTTTCACTTCTGAGATCATAGGGGATATTCTCAATCTGAAGCGAGTAATGGTGTTGAGGATGGACATGACTGGAGCCTCTGGCAAGGAAATCCATGCGGAGCTCCAAGAAATGGCGATACTCTTGCTTCATGACAAAGAAAATGAAGCCCGTAAAGAAATATGCAAACACACTAGGCACCCACATTCTCCAGCTTCCTTTTTGTACATTGGCCACAGACATATGGTACCATCCCACCTCTCCGTTTTGATTGACACCTGTGGCATAAACTGGCACCAACACCAATAGCGCCCAGAACGCCGTAACTCCACAAATGCGGAGGTTCATCCGAATGTATCGGAGAAAGAAATAACCATCCAAACCAGAGTATTTTCTGACTGTAGCCCAAGAAACGTTGAATACCGACGACACCCAATTGAAGGACACATCGGGAAGTGTCGTTTCCAATGCAGCTAGCGAGGGACTCCTTCCATAAGACGCCCCAGTGGCTTGTGTCATAAAGGCTCTGGGGTCGTCGTCGGGATCAACCAAACCTGCCTTGAATTGACGTTTGATGCGAGATGAGTACACTGAGGGATAGGAGCGCCGAAGCAACTCATACGTTCCCATGAGAACAACAAAAGCCACAGAGTTCAGGAGAATGGAAGTGACAACTGCGTCCACTGACACATCCTCAGCCTTGTTGAAATTGGCAGTAAAGTCATCATTCTCCTCAAAGAGTTGTTGGGTGGCATTCCAGTAGTTGCTGTTGGCCAGCGTGCGTTCAAAGAGACTTGCTAGACCACGCATCTCTGTCACTTGAAAGGGATTTTCTCCTTTTTGCGTGGGGAATAGTAGAAAGGTGGGCGTTCCTGTACCTCGGCTTTTTCGGTCGGAAACAAAAAGCAGCAAACTCTAGTAGTATTCGATATTGTGGTGCTGAGAGAAGAAATATAGAAATGCTGGTTCTATCCCGAGATGATGATGCTTGCTTGACAACGTGAAGATAAAGTCCGGTTCACACAACACCAGCTACCCCACTCGTACCGTAGCTAGCCTGCGGAGTAAAGACGTTTTTGAATGACGAAGGACAACCACTGCCAATGTAGACGTTACGACAGTTACTTACGGTTGTGGCTGTTGATTCCGACGACGTCGACGACGACGACACCTGGACGCTGCTGGGTCCCATATATTTTTTGCACGCGTTGTACATAGGACGACTGGCACTATACCACCCTGCATCTTGGATGAATATAGCGCGGCGGTTGCAGGGTCGAGGTCTGAGGTCTGTGGTACACGTATGGCGCTCCTGGCCAGTCGTGGGCTTCGGGAGTGTTGAAGTCGTGCAGCTTTACTCGTTCTACGCGAAACCCCCATCAATCGTATGGGACGACGTTGGATCGGAAGTGATTGTTTCGAACAGAGCACTGTACAACACAAGCCATACCCCAGATGAGCGACGACAAGGACAGTGACAGTACTGCGAGATCGACCATATTCTCAAGTCAGGAGTTTATGGAGTTCCTGTCCAAGCAGGCTGGGGACATTTCGACGTTGGAGGTGACCACGAAATCGGGGGATCGCATCAGTGCATCGTTTGGCGCGCCGCAAAATGACGGTTCACTCTTCAACTCATTGGATGCTGTCAAGTCTCTCTTCAAATCGGAAGATTTGATGAAATCTCTTCCAACGCCCATGTCGCTGCCTTCCGCTGGGGTGCCCCCGAAAGGTGCCAAAGAAGGAGGAGCCCCGCCACCTGACCTAACATCTAGGGATTGGTCCACGGAATACGCCAAGAACCATGTCGACGTTTCCTATGGCGAATTGTTTAAGGATAAAGGAGGAGCGACCCCTCAAGACAAGTCATCCCCTAGTGCTATGTTGCCACCCAAGAAGCGAGCTGGCAAAACGGATTGGAACTCGCTCTACTCCTCCGCTCTATCGCCACTAGTCGAGGCGGCTTCAAGAGTAAATCCTCAGCCAGAGCGTGCCAAAGCAAAACTAAATGCAGCAAAAGCGGCTGAGTTGGCAAAAAATGCTGATCAACCAATGCCTGACGTGCAAGTAGATCTCAAGCCTGCTGCTGATGGAGATTCGACTATGCTGGCTACGGTTACTAGTGGTGGAGTGGAACAGGGGACCATCGCCATTGGAGTCACCTCGTCCAGTGCTGCCTCCAGTGTGAAATCTGCAACTAGTAGTGGCTCCAAGAGAAAGCCTAGGAAAGTTATCCCAGACAGAAAGGAATATATTGACGAATACACTGAGAACGGTGAGTTTACAATTGGCATTTTCGTGAAAAGCTGGATTCCGCCTATTTTTTGGTGGTGACGATTGAAAATATTATCTTCTCTAACAAATGCATGTGACTACAACGAATCAACAGATGTACTATTTGGAAGGGGCGGTCGTTCTAACCACCATCTGGGGAACAAAGTATATCGCGACTTGGTTACTGAAAAACAAGCGTTCTACAAGAGTTGCGACAAGAACCAAAAGACAGCTGTGGCTCAAAGCATTGTAGACGAAGTACAACTGGAAAGAAAGGGACGTTTTCTTGAGCTATGTAAAGAGACTGGGAAATATTTCGTTGTACCCAACATCATGGCTCGAAGGAAAGTTGGACAGGCACTTCGGGAGAATAACACGGAGGAAGCACGTGCCGCCAAGAGGGAAAAATACGGTCAAAAGTCCAAGAAGGAATCACTGCAACCGTCATCGACATTTCGACCTTCATCAAAGTCTCCCGGGGTCTCCACATCTCCTTCCTCGTTTCAGTCCTCTCCGTAGTGACTGACCTAGTGACTGACCACTGTCCACCGATGATGGATGGGCCTCCTCCGCGTGAGGTCTCATTTTTATCTCATCAGTGCCATTTGTATACTCGCATTATCCACCATCTCTAAGTGTTGGTTCTGGCGCAAATGAATTGGTTTCCATGCGTGGCCTGCCACATCCTCATACGACGCCTTGTTACATCATTTATAGGTAGTCTTGTTTTTGTTTCACCGTTTTTGTAGGAATGTGAATGTACTCGCCCCGCCGTTCGCGGGAGTGAAAACCTACCGGAAACAACATCAACAGGAGGCTGGACGAGTAGCGCGCAATTGACAGAAACCGCTTTAGCAAAACTACCGCGGGTAGATACCCCCTGTTGATGGAGCTACGAGTACGCACGGTACTCTGTGGAAGGAGGATGAAAGATGTGTGGGCAAGTTAAAACATACTACTACTACTCTATTAGAGCTTCCGTTGTGTCTGTAACCGAGAGAAATGAAACTGCATATTACTAAAACTCTTTGTCCTCCAACAACTCTTGTGCTGTAGCAGAGTTTTAAGGTAGGTACTATTATTTGTGCACGTAAAGCGACGGTATTCGTACGAGTAGTTGACTGACAGGTTACAAGCGCAAGATAGGATAGTGTCAGGTTGACTGGTTTCCTTCATTCAACTTCAGCTAGCTTGGAAGACAACTTGATATACTAGTAGGTTGGTGAAGAATGGACAACGACCATGGTTGTGTGCCATCATCATTCATCATCAGGCGGCAGCTATAGCAGTCACCATTGAGAGGGAAAAGATCAAAATCAGTTGGTAAGTACACGGAAGAAAGTATACTAAGACACCAACATCATTATTTTTATTTTGCACTGTGCTCGGACCCATTTTCCCTTCAACCTTTCACCACCACCACAACACCTCCTATTATCGTCATGCGTCAGAGTGTGAGGTCTATTTTCCCGAGTTGATAGTTTTCTGTGCCACGAAAGGCGGGCAATTCCAAAAGTCGGCCCACCAGAAGTCGGAATACCTTCCATGCTGACTGCGTGGCCACCGGTTCAACTTCTCCCACGCTACATCACTTATGGGTTGTCGTGTTTTTCATACTCGCGTGTTCATCGAAAAAATATTCTGGTAGTAGTGCGTGTACAGGGTCAATAGCGTCTAAATGCAGCAACGTCATTTTCCAGCCCAAAAAGCCAAAAGCAACTGTGTAGTACCAGAGTTTTGACAATAGTAGACTATGAGTAAAGAGGAAAGTACCACGTTGTTCTTAATTAATATCGGAAGCCGACTTTGCTTCCAAATAACTTTGTCACCTTTTCCATAAGTTCTTCGAAAGAGAGTGACTGATGATGCGCCGTGAAATTCACCTCTCTATGATACCACATTTTACTACCCTACTGTTCATAAGTAACAACGGAAGAAGCCTCTGCTTCTAATTAACTCTGCCACAACTACTCATGATGGAGCAAGTCCTTCTTCACAACAAGAGGAGAAATAGATGACAGACATCATCGATATCCCAGATGATGAGTAGCGAGAGAGAAGAGGCTCATCAACAACAACCCCAACAAAAAACGAACAGGATTTCAATACCAAAACAACCCTACTGTTCTTAAGTAACAACAGAAGCAACCTCTGCCTTTAATTATCTCGCCATGTCCAAATTTAGGGGAGTGACTGACGACGTCGGTATCGCGGTGCTATCCACCGGTATAGTAGTTTGTGGCGTAAGGTCTCATTTTTTCATGATGGTGCCTTTTGTATACCCGGATCATCCTTCACTCATAAGTTTTGCTCCGAAAGAAGGCCCAGACGGATTTGTCTTCTCATGTGTGGTCTACCTCTTCCTCACCCAAAGCATCGTGACATCATTTATGGATTGTCTTGTCCTTTTCTCGCGCGGGATTACTCGTAAAGCTTGTGTGCGTGTACAGCTGGTTGCCCTTGCGTGTACAGCAAGGTCTAGGCTGTTTCCGCTACTTCTTCTCGATGTGCAACGACGTAGATTGACGAACCTTGCGTCAGAGAATGTCACGGTGCGGCACTACGTAAACGAAATGTTCCCCCGAAGAACGACCCATTTAAAGCATTGCACCAAAGGTCCCACGAACAACCTCGAACTCCTTTGGCGAAACGTGCATTTTGCACAGGGCAGTTTGTACTGAGTCTACAATAAACTTCCATCCACAATGTGCACGTAGAAACGCTACTGGTTTTGATGCGTGTCCTCGGAGTCCTCTTTCGAATAAATCGTCCGATGTCCGCTTTTCGGTTAGCTCTCATTGAGCACACAATTTTCAATTCTCTGACTTGATCAAGCACATCATCATCATACCTCAGATAAAAATGATTGGAATGGACACAATAGAGCCAAACATGATGAACCAACAACTTAATCAACAGCAGCAATACCAAGCCAACCAATGTGAGCCTAGCTCCTCTATCTTCAACAGTGCTGACTTCGGCAGGTTCTTGAGCACTGAGTTCCAACAAGAGAAGAAGAGTGGAGACGTGTTCCTTTCCAAGGACAACGCAATTCCCCAATTCGAGACTCCTTCCATCTTCAAGAGTAAGGAGGCTTTCTCTGAAATGTTCGCAAGTTGCAATTGGGACATGAACATGAAGTTCCCTCAACCTGCTCCCAGGCAGAACGTCGACTTTACTTCAACCGAGACTTCGAAGAAGGCACCGCTTACCGCTGTGCTCTCCAGTCGTGATTGGATGCCATTTGGCACTCTCGGAAACCATGTCGATGTTCCTCTCAGCAGCAGCGACATCTTCGGATCCCAAAATTTCAACATGCAATCGATGGAACCTGATCCTATCCCTGAGCCTCTTCCAAAGACCAACTGGGATGATATGTTCTACAACCAGCTACAACTTGTTCCTCCTATGGAGAACACATCTGGAGGATCGCAAAACAGCGTTTCTACTGATGGTACCGAAGAGGAGGAGGTTCCAGAGGAGTACAACCAACCTGCTAAGGCAGGCTTGTCCAAGGCCCCCAAGGAATCCGGTGCTTCCAAGAAGCGCAAGAGGAAGCCTCGCAAGAAGGTTCTTCCTGATGTCATCGCTTATGTTGAACCCAACGACAACGATGTTCTTTTGGGACGTGGGGGACGCTCTAACCACCATCCTGGAAACAAGCGTTACCGTGAGGAGGTTAAGAATCTTCGCAGCTGGTACTCGGGGATTTCGGACAAGGACGAAAAGACAGATCTTTCTCAATGCCTAGTGGACTACGTCCACAGCTACAACGGGCGTTTCCTAGAGAAGGATACCAAGGGATGGTACCAAGTGCCTAATATTGTTGCCCGTCGCAAGGCCTCTCAAGCTCTTCGAGAGGACACCGACCCAGAGAAGAGAGCCGCCAAGCGTGCTCGATTCTTGAAGAAGCGGGCTGAGCAAGAGCGAGCTAACAGAATGATGCAAACCGTCTAAGCTACTTGAATTTGACCTGCTCCAGGTCAAGTCATCAACGATGAAGTTTCATCTGAAAGAGACGGCTTACATGCAAGTGCAAGCTCTGCCACTGCAACAACCCTTCCAATTTTTTCGTTAACCTACCGCCGTGCAGTAATAACACGAACCCAGACTTAGAAAATATTTTGAATTTATAGAACTGTCTTTACAACATTTTGCTCAGTACTGTACAGCGGCACTCATCTACAGTGAGATATGACGAAGGGGCGTTCCCTCCTGAGGTTAGTTGTTGTTTTGTTGCATCTTTCGTCTTCGACCGTGGGTTGAAGGAAGAAGGGGGAACAAGGCGATGTGAACTGCACCCTCCCCTGCCTCTCGGAGATGTGCCCCCATCACCATCATCCGCCGTGGGAAATCGTGCGTAGTAGGGTGTATGATGAGACGATATTGGATATTGCTGCTTGAGCACTGTTTTTCCCATACTTTTTCATCATGGACTTCTTGAAGAAGCAAAGAGAGACGTCGGTGCGGCAACCGCTACGGTACTGTTGTGCAGGGCGCGTTTCATGGAATATGTCGTCAGTCGTTCAACCGAACTGCGCCATGAAACAATCATTAAATAATGCAATTATAATATGATGTTGTGTTCTACTTGAAGTCAGACATGGCTCGCTTTTTCGTCTGTCGTAGAACCGGATGTGATGTCTATACCTCGTCCGTTTGGTCAGTTTGGATTTGGGAGTAGTCGATTGAATCCATTGTAGGGGCAACGGACAGGCGACGGACGACCGTCATCACAGCGGTGCATCAACAATATTATAATCAATACACAGCAGAGCACGGTGCCAGTGCGAGGATCTCCAGAATGGTGACTTGGGGAGAAAACACTACTCATACGTTCGGTACAGGCACACCTGCCACGGGGTCCACTCCTGCTCCCGCTGGAGGCCTTTTTGGTTCTGCACCTGCGCCTGCTGCCTTTGGAAGCCCTGCGCCGGCACCGGGAACGAGTTTGTTCGGATCGGCTCCAGCTCCTGGTGGCAGTTTGTTTGGATCTTCTCCTGCTCCTACCACTAGTTTGTTTGGCGCTCCTGCTCCCAGTCCAGGTGGGAGTTTGTTTGGATCCACGCCGGCACCAGCTCCTGGTACTAGCTTGTTTGGTACTCCCTCCACGGGAGGAAGTCTGTTTGGAACTCCCTCACCTGCACCTTCGGCATTTGGGTCCACCACTTCCCTTTTTGGAGCACCTGCGCCTGCCAATGCAGCGGCACCGCAACAGCCTCAGATTCCGGCACAAGCGGCTCTTCAGGCTCACATGGATGCAGCTGCCCGACAGGAAGCAGAACGTGTCCGGTCCGCCCTCGAAGCGTTGCACGCTGCTTATGCAGGAACTTCCCAACCCTCTGGGTCAGCCGACTCCAAGTTTGTTGCGATCGTATACAATCCTTTGACACCTGAACAACGCCAGCTGCAGTGGATCCATGGAATGGGGCAGGCAGGAGTCATTTTGGAACCTGAACGTCCCCCTCAAGTCTCGGACAAGCAGTGGAAGAAAGCAGTGGTGGACAATCCAGATCCCCAGAACTACATGCCACAAGCTCTGGTGGGAGCCGCTGCACTAGAGGGAAGAATTGCTTGGCAACAATCGAGAGCGAATGAACTTGGAGCCCACGTGGCAACCCTTTCCAAGAGTCGCGAAACTCTGCAGGATCGTGCCAAGCAGGCGCACCAAGATGTAGAAGAAAGAGCGAAACGACATGCGGCGCTCCGGAAACGACTTTTGGATGTCATGCGACGTGTGGAGTTGGCACGTTGTATGAATCAACCTATTCAACCGGATGAACTCAAGGCATTGCAAAGGATTTCTGCGCTCTATCGCGAGGTAGAGACGGTTCGAGGGGTACTAGTTGGACTGCAGAATCGATCGCGCTCGCAGGATGCCGCGGCCTCTGACCACACAGCGCTGGACATGCCCGAGGCATCCAAGGTTTTGCCTATTTTGACAGAACAACGACAAAAGCTCGAAAAACTTGTTTCTACTGTTCAGAAGGATCAAAGGGATATCTCTCTCATCCAAAAGCGAACGGCGACCTCTATTCTACCGAGAGCGTGATATCTGGAGTAGTGAGATCTTACTTAGTATTTGCCAATAGTCTTGATTTGAGTATCTCTAGTTCCCTTATTAGTTCGTTCACTCTACCTGGTAGGAATAAGCTTTACTCTATAATAGCACGCAGTCGCAATGTTGTTTGGGGCGAAAGCACCTCATCCAAGTTGTTGTCCAACAGGTTGAGAAGCATTTCCCTCACCCTATCAACATATTTTGGAATTCGATTTGTCAAAAAAGCTGACACTGCTACCGTAGCGCCAATCGAAACAAGTGGAGGCATGCTCATCCAGAGACTAGTGATGAACGGCCCAAGTGTCGTGGCGGTGGCATATGCTCCCCCAATTCCAGAAAGTGCCAGTCCCGACAAATTTATAATCTTTCCGCTTGCATTGGGCTGAGGAACAACTGCAGCATGTTCTTTCAAAACGTGCTCTCCTCCGTTTGGTGAAGGTTTCATTGCTAGTTCTTGTGGAGGGTTGTTGGTCATGTGAGTCTTGTTGACTCGAACCACATCCTGCGTCTTGACAATTTTCTTGACGGTAAGCCTAGAAGATCGGCTCTTCTTGACTCCTACAACAGGGACTGCGCTATTTGCATCTGGTTGTACTGACGAACGTTGAGCATTGTCGAGCACTGACGGATCAAGTTGGGACAGGGACACATCTTCTTGCACAAATTGGATTTGGGGTACTTCCGACGAACGTTCAGTTTGCAAAGACTCTGATAAAGTATTCTGTACTCTGTTCAACAGCTCCATCGTGTTTGGGTCTTGCAGACAGTATAGAGCCGCCATTATCATCAGTATCCCAAATTGCAAGATTCGAGTTACGGAATGTTTCTGTGATGACTTTTCTACCGTTTCCTGCTGGAGTTTCACTACCGGCGAATGTGATGGGGCTTGAAACATGGCCAGCATTCTCAGCGTTCGCTGTCGTACTCGACTTCTGGTTACAGGAACGAAATTGGGGGCGTGCTGAAGGGCCTGCATACCAAGGATGCACAATCGGTAGCACATTACAATCTCAATCCAAGAAATTGTATGCTCTTCGCTGCTTTCCATGACGGCGGTATTCGCAGTGAGAGTTTCGAGAACCATTTTCCACTGAATGTCTGCGGCGATGAAGCGGGTATTTCGATCCGACTGAAGTGCTCGTACAGCTCGTTCTAACTGAGCGTAAGAAAACTCTCTGGTCCAGGGAGCCTTTTTGTCGACTGTCTCCCATGGGGAAACACCGGAATGATGCTCCAAAATCCTCAGCAATGGCTCTAGATGCCGCATCAATGCAGTCATTTCAGCCTCCTGTTGCTGCAGCATGATTTCATAGTTATCAACAAATAATTCCGCCTCTGGGATGACGGCGTCTGGTACCATACAATCGCTATCGTCATCCTCAGAAATGCACTTGACAAATGCTGGATTAGCAGCATTCTTGACACACTTAGGAACATACATGTCAGAGCTAACCATTTTGGAAGTTCTTTTCAGGGACATTGTGAAGTAAAATGATCCAAACCTTGCCGGTACGTTTGCAGTCCTGTTGGAGGAATTGGATGTCTGCCCAAAATCACTCTGGGGGGATAATGTGGGCGGAAGCAACCGCATTTTTCAAATCAAAGTTTCAAAATCTAGGACATGAAGGTTACAAATAGGTCGATACGGTATATAACAGTTAAATTGTTCAAGCGATTCGTGATTGAGATTCAGAATCCCGTGAATGACCCAATCCGACTCGATCAAAGAGTTGTGGATCGGATGGATGGATATAGACTCGCAAAATCAACAACGTCACTATATTATTATTCAGCGCCACCTGTACGAGCTACATTGCCATGAAAGCATTGTACCAGACAATTTCCTCTGGGATGACCCGAAGGACGATAGTTGGAAACACCAGAGTTGCCATGTGGGCAAATCGCCTGTCTGCTGGCACTCGCGGACTTTCTTCGGTTTCCCAGTCCGAAGTAGGCAAATTCTCGGACTTGTCCAAATCTTGGTGGGATCCTCGTAAGAACCCATTGATTGGCATGAACTCCATTCGAATGGAGTATATTGTACAGCAAGTGAATAGTCCAGGATCTAAAGCCGCCGCTGGTGAAGTTGTAGTTTCTCCTTTGGCTGGGAAGAAGGCTTTGGATGTCGGCTGTGGAGGTGGGCTCTTGTCAGAGAGTTTGGCCCGCCTTGGAGCTGATGTCACTGGAGTTGACCCTTCTCAAGAGTTGGTAGAGGCGGCCAAATTACACGGAAGTCTCCATCCGCTTACCAGAAAAATCGATTATCGTGGTGGATGGTCCGTAGAACAGTTGGCGGCATCCATTGAGAAGGAGGAAGACAAGTATGATGTGGTTTGCCTACTGGAAGTATTGGAGCACGTGACGGATGTCGATTCCGTTATTTCGTCTATACATCAATTGCTAAAGCCCGATGGGAAACTCTTCTTGTCTACAATGAATAGGACTGTCAAGAGCCACCTTGTCGCTATCTTGGGTGCCGAATACATCATGGGATACTTGCCACCTGGAACTCATGATTGGAATGAGTTCCGATCTCCCAAAGAAGTTCAAGCAATCCTTCAGCGCAATGGATTTGAACAAGAGCATGTCACTGGGATGGTAATACCGGTTACCTCCCCTCCATTGTTTGGAAACTGGAACTGGAAGTTCGACCCGAACGATACGGATATCAACTGGATTGGAACCTATCACAAGAGTAGCTAGGCAACATCGTGCGTCTTACGCAAAAGACCGTCGTACTAACGTACAATACTAGTGCTAGCTAGGATAAATTCGTTGTCCATTTTAATTCTGCCATAAGACATAATAGTGTGAAGTACCAGCACACATAAGTTGTTTTAACGCTTGACCCATTGGGGCTTTTTGCGGGCCTTGAGGTGACCGGGCTTCTTACGTTCGACCTTGCGAGGATCTCGAGTAAGGTATCCCAAACGCTTGAGGGGTGGTCGATACAAGTCAGGGTTGAAATGGTTCAAGGCTCGTGCCAAACCATGTCGAATGGCTCCCGCTTGGCCAGTCAAACCCCCTCCAGTGACCATGCAGGTAACATCGAACTTGCCACATGTTCGGGTGGCTGCAAGGGGTGCCAAAACGAGCTCTCGATCGCTGAATCGGTCAAAATAGTCAACAAAAGTCTTACTGTTGACAACTACGTTACCGGGCCCAGGTTGAATCCAAACTCGGGCACTGGCCGTCTTTCGGCCTCCACGTCCATAGGCGCGGCCTCGTTCGTCGATCACGGGTTCGCGAACAGGGGGCTTGGCGTTCTCCATCCATCGCCTCTTTCTCTCTACCTCTTCTCTTTGCATCTCCTTGACTTCCTCTGCCAATTCCATTTCCTCGTCCTCCCAGTTGTACGTGGTTTGGTTTTGGTTGATGGAGGGCTTGGCGTTGATGTCATCTGTGTAGTCACCAATGTTTAGCGAAACAGCATGTGTCCTCCACTTGTTTCTGCGCTTGTCTCCAGGTTCCTCTTGACGTTGAGGAGGGCGCTGTAGCGGAGGAAGCGAAGAAGCAAATGTGCACCTGCTGGTATTAGCAAGGGCAGGAGCGAGAATGGGGCCCTGACGACGTGCCAAAGTCTGCACTATCCGACCTGAAGTACCCAATAGCCAACTCATGTTTGGGAAGTAGAATGTGCAATGTGATGTCAACTACCACCTTTTGATGAAGAGACTCCAACCAGAGATCTGCCACCCAGTGAGGTGATGGCTGATGGCTGTGTTGTTGCACCTGTAGTCCTCCTAGGATCCGCCGACGAAACGACGACACTGCGTTCGTTTCCCCCTCATGAGAATTGAGCGGCTCGAATTGGTTGGCGAATCCAGCACAATCACCTGATTTGGGGTCGTAAGAATCGTACAACTTTTGTTCGACCGCTGGAAAAAATCCATGAAATATTCCGTGAAGGGGTGTAGTTTACTGCACTGCACTGCAATTTCTGTCACTGGCTAGCTACCTTTGTGGGGGTGATTCCACCCTGCACTCTACCAAGGATGCGCCGCCTCTCAGTTCAGTTCGGGGTTGTTCTGGTCTATTTTGTCAAATCTATGTTTCTTGTGGTGGTAGAAGGGTTTTTTGTCACGTCCCCTTCGTGTTGTCGGTTCTTTCGACCAAGCGTTGAGTCATCAGCCTCCAAACTTGGCCCGCCTACAAGGGTATTTTCGAACAAACTACACTTGCTTCCTGGGGAAAATCGGGACAAATCTTCAAATCCAGGTGACACAAATGGTTACGATGAAAAGTTGGTGGATGATACCAGCTCAGTGGAAGAAATGATGAAGAGACTTTTTCGATTGCGATCGAGTGGTCGTAGAGGGGTAAACCCCGTACAAGAGGCGTGGGATAATGTTGAAAAAATAAAGTCCATCCATGACAATGACCAGAATGTTCCGCTATTGGATGCCTACAACATATTCTTTGATATCCTAGCGGTGTCGGGTCTACCCGACATTGGCGCAACTGCATATCAAAAGTTTATTGAAATGCAACGAGGTCCAGCCAAGGTGACGCCTACTCTGAAAACGTATGTATCAGTTATGAGTGTCTTTGCATACGAAGCTAATCCTGATGGAGTTTTGAATATGTTAAATCTATTGGTGGAACAAATCAAGACGCAAGACAGAGATGGCGACTTGACCTTGACTGTTTCTCCCTTCAATGTCCTTCTCCGAGCCTTTGGGAATGCCAAACAATATGATCAAATGGAACAAGTATACGACAACATCCTGCGACGATCGCCAGATGACCCTGTCCAACCCAACACCCATACGTTTCGTCTTGCAATGGAATCCTACGCATACAGCAGAAATCAAAAGCAGGGGGCCCTGGACGTTTTTGAAGACTGGTTACGGTACTCTGAGAATCGCACTGAAACTAGCCGCCATCAATTAAAGTTTGTCAACTTGGTTTTGCGGGCGTTGGAAGGTATGCCAGATGGGGCTGACAGGGGAGAAGCTCTTTTGAACGGATTGCTTGAATCTTTTGAAAGTGGCGATTCGCAAGTGCATCCTGACACCGAAACCTTTCGACAAGTGTTACTCCTCCAGCTATCACGATATCCAAGGTATGTAATAGATGTGGAGGCCCTTCTAGCACGCCATGACGGACTGTTCCAATCCATGCAGCACGTAAAGCGGCTGTGGCCTACATTGTCACTGAGGAATGCAGCCATAGAAGTTATGTCACAAGCAAGCGACCCAGATCGATTGTACCGCGTCAATGATTTTCTCAACATGATGGGTCGAGATCCGCGCACGAAACCCGATGAAAAGAGTTTCAGACATGCCTTGTATGCTTGCGCTACAACTATGGTCCCTGAGGATGAGTATCAAAGGGCATTCAATATTACCAAATCCATATGGAGGAAATACCAAAGAGTGACCGGGTACCATCCAAAAGATTCTCGTTGCACAATACATTATTTGGATGCTTGTGCCAACTTTTTGCCCAGTGTACGCACGCGGGAGACTCACATTCAAGAAGCATTCGATTGGATATGCACTTGCGGCAGGGTGGACAAGGCCCTGTTGGCCGTATTCAAACGATCCGTATCCGCCGGTCTGTATCACAACACCACTGGATGTATTCCATCCGCTACCTGCTCCTTACCTACCCGATGGTATCGGAACGTTTCTGAAAAGTATCGCCCTTAGATTTCTGACTAACCAATTTCTCTCTAACACTATGATTACACCGATTAGGTAGTTTAGTCCAGTTAGTCAATCGAGTCGGATCTGACCTGCGGCAGACACCACAAAAACCACAACCAACAATCGTTGATCATTGATCAGTGACTATAGATCGAGAACCATGGCAGACAATTACTATGGACGTTCGTCTGGAGGCGGAGGTGGCGGTGCTCCCTCTGGTGCACTAGACCAGGGGAAAATTTTTGTTGGAGGACTTTCGTGGCAGACAACAGAAGAATCTCTGCGATGGCACTTTGAACAGTATGGCCCTGTTGTTTCTGTCGAAGTCATGCGTGATCGCGTCACTGGAGACCCTCGAGGTTTTGCCTTTGTCGTCTTTAAAGAGTCGTCAACAGTTGATTTGGTAATGGCAGAGGCTGCTCATGAAATTAATCACAAGATTGTTGATGTGAAGCGAGCGCAAGCGAGAGGTGTTGCTCCTCCCTCCATCCATGAAAAGCATGGTGGCGGCCCAGGGGGCGAGTCCGCTGCCCCAGCAGGGGCCGCAGATACCGATCAATCTGCATCATCACCCGAACAACAGGGAAATAAAGTTTTTGTGGGAGGTACGTATGCTATCGGTGTTGTTGCCATTGTATCGGACGCATCAGCGCTTACTAACCAACGATTTGTCGCAGGTTTACCTCCAAATGTCGATCGTGATGGGCTCAAGGAAATATTTGAGGAGTATGGTGCCGTCGTTGATGCAGTTGTTATGGTGGACCAGGCAACCAATAGGTCTCGTTGCTTTGGTTTTGTAACTTTTGCGGCAGGGAGTAACGGCGCCCAGCTGGTGATTGCACAGCAACCACTGACGATTCAAGGTCGTCATGTAGAAGTCAAACTTGCCACCCCCAAAGCAGAGCAGCGACGGGCCCCTCCAGCTCCCCGGGTGGGACTGAGAGCCGGCATTAGTTCCAGTTCTTCCAATAGCGAGTACGCAGGTTTGGCAGTGTCCTATGGGAGGAGTGGCTGGAAGGCAGGCTATGGCACGTATGCTTTTGGAAAAGCTGGTTGGGCTGTTCAGGGCTGGGAAGATGCGGGTCCCGTTCCTGAACGTTGTGGGTTTTCCTTTAGTATGCTGATTGACTCAGAAACAGAACCGCAAGATGTCCCCCCAGCCAAGAAGCCTCGGTATTGAGATGTTGGCAGACGACACGCTGATACGGAACGATACTACATAATATGCGGAACCTATCTTCAACGTTATCCGCAGTGGGGTACTCTACAGGCAGTGCTTTCTAAGAGCTTTTTTGCGACAGTCTTCAACCTACTGCTCGTTCGATACAATCCAATGCAAGGTCACAATCTGATCTTCTGATGTTTGTGTCTCAAGTCAATGGAACATAAGATTCACTAGCTAGAATTCGTTGCAGTAGCAAATTTATTGTAGTTTTATCCTTTTGGTACCTCGTTTATTATTGACACTTTCCCCTATCATGCCGCAATACGTAGCCAGGGATGCTCCCGCCCTCGATATATTTTACGTTTCAAAGATGTACTGCACGAGTTCGGTATTGTACCAGCACTATATTTGATCTTTGCTCTGCTGTTCATCCCGTATGGCCAATAGTAAAGCCCGAAGGAAGTCATCCAGAGGAACAGAATCCGTAGTTGCTTCCAAGCGAGCATGCGCCTGTAGAGGTAGACGTCGCAAACTTCTTCCACTGAGACCCTCCGAGTTTTTACAACACTCTTCAAACAACGAAATTGCCTCACTTCCCATTGCCGTTTCAGAACTTCTGCTCATCATTTGGGACACTTTGGTCCCATCTCGCTGTCGACTTGATACAATGTCAACCCGTTGTAACTCCTCCAAACAGGTACGCAGAATGACATGCCTGGCGTTGAACTCTGGAAGGCCAATGTGCACTTTTAAATCAATGCGGTCAAGAAAAGCAGAGTCTACAGAGTGCGTCAGATTCGTCGTCGCCAACACCAAGACGTTGGGAAAGTTGCGCAATCTATCTAGAGACGTGAGCAACGAGTTGACAGCTCTCATGGCGTCGGAGGGATCGCCACCTGAACTTGTACTCCTGGTAGAAGCCAAGCTTTCAATCTCATCTACCAAGACAAAGAGAAGAGTAGTTGGATCATCTTGAAGCATATCACGAACCATTTGGAAAAGAGTGCTGACTAGTTTTCCACTCGTGGAGAACCATTTGCTGAACAACGAATGAGCCCTTACATCCAACAGGGTTGCTCTTGGGAATCGATATCCAAGCCGAATAGAGAGTTTATGAGCCAAACTCCGACATAGGCTTGTTTTCCCAGTTCCAGGCACCCCATGAAGGAGGATGATTCGATTCCAATGGACGAGATGCGTCGAGACAGCTCGATCTGAGAACAACAGAGCAGAATTTGCATATTGCAGTAAAGTTGCTTTGATTTGTGTATCATAGGTCAAAGTCTCCCATAGTCCATCAAGGCTGGAATGTGGCAATGGAAGACTATCGCAACCAGCCGTCCATTCGTCATCTCCACCTTCGGGTTCGATTTCTTCTACACTGACTTCTTCATCACTGAGATGGAACACATGAATTTGCACATTGGGCAATGGCAAAATAATTTGGGACAAAGAATCGTTCTGAAAAACAGAAGAATCCTTTAGTGTAAATCGTACTTGCCGAGTTGATTGCTGCAAGCCTAAAGGAAGGCACGAGACATCAAGCAGCCCTGAAGCATTCATGAATCGAAGTATCTCCCCAGTGGAATTATACAAATAGTGGCGCCATTTTTCTTTGAGTTCCCCTAATGGTACAGGGCAATGGGTGTGAACCGCTATTTCCACATGGACAGAATCAAATCCAGCGCTGGCATTATTTGTTGCACCCATCTTTTGTTGTTTCAAGGGTAAGTGTCTGTGGCGAGAATGAAAATGGATGCAGTCGAGGGTAGAGAACATGAAGTCAGATGAGTCCAATATCCAGTCCATTGTGAATTTTTGGCGCGCCCTAAAAATCCCGGTTGATCCCGTGGGAATAACATCAAGTTCCCCTACATACTCAAGTGGAGCACATGAACTAGAATGAAGTATAGTACGAAAACCTGCACATTTTAGATTATTCAAACACATCAAACATGTCTTGGTGGGAGAGCTTCGTTCAACTGAAGCCAAACAGAGACAACGTTTGATCCCCGGGGCCTACTTCTTCCTGCCACCGCAGACCAGTGCATCCAGTCTTTGTTGCTCTCACAAGAACAAGGTTCCATTCTAAAAGGTTCAAGAGGGCTCACAAACCTAGTGCCGACAAAAGACTCCCACGCCATGTCTTCATACAGAGAGGCAAGTCTCCTTTGAGAGTCCTTCTCTTGAGAGTTTCACTATCACTCACTCGTTCATTCACTCGTTTTTGACTTCCCCCACCAGGTATTCAGGTCATCTGAAAACATCCCCAAGCACGTCCGGTCTATTTCAAGTCCTCCGAAACCACCCACTCAACATGCTCATGAGTCTCCTCCACCTATTCCACCCCGTACTGCGTTCATGTGCTTCTCAGATTCCAAGAAGGGAGAGATCATGTCCCGACTGGGTATTGCAAAGGTACGACCTCTCGTTTTGTCATGAAGTCGAAGAAGAAGCCCTGCTGCCACTAACCGGTGTCCCCTAGGACAATGATGATCTCTTGAAAGTGCTTGCTGAAGAATGGAGAAGCTTGTCTGACAAGGAGAAGGCAGGTTGGGACGAGGAAGCTAGAAATGACAAGGTTCGATTCGTCCGTGAGAAAGCTGCCTACAAAGGGCCCCACATACTTCCAAAACGACGTGCCAAGAAGGATCCTCGGGCGCCCAAACGTCCAATGTCTGCGTTCTTGAAGTTTTCCAAGATACAGCGTCCAATTGTCAAGAGGGACAATCCTGATATGGGCAACACTGATGTTTCAAGGTTGCTTGGTGAGATGTGGCGCAACCTTGGTCCGAAGGAAAAGGCCCCATATCGTGAACAAGAGTTGAGAGAGAGAAATGTGTACAAGGAAAACATTAAGAAGTTTCGGGATGACTTGGCAAGGCAAGATGCGGCCAGTAGAACCAGCCATCAGTCCGTGCAGGGAGGATATCGCCAGCCTGTTAGGGAGTACTCCCCTAACCGAACTTCTTATCCAAGCCCGGTGCGAAACACAACTTTCGAACCCCTTCGCGTTGAATCATTTGACGATTATCCTTCGCGGAAATCGCATCATAGCTATCACCATCACTCGGCCTCGTATCCATCTTTCAGACACTCCACACACCCCTTTGAAATGCAATATCACCATCGGCCGTCGGATTTCCAGGAAGAACCGCTACCACTGACGTCTAGGCCATCTATGGGTCCGGCCTACCAGATTTTGGAAGAAGACGATTTGCCAGGAGCACATCCCGGTGCGCCGTACAGTGCTAGATCGTTTGCATACCCTGAGTCGATGAGTACTGGTCACCACTATTCCCGATACCCCTAATGAGCTCCTAATGAAACCTTGCATATATCCAGGTTCCAAAGGCTAGAGAAATGAGAGACGGTATTTGATGATTTGCTTCCGAGTGAAGTAACCTCTTAAACTCACCAAATTAAGTCTATTACAGACCGTATTTACCTATTCTTCATCACTTTCGTCGTCCCCCACAGCAACACTTATAGGTACTGTGTATTCTTGGTCACAACCCAAATAGCTGTCACTCATGCAAAACAGAGTTAAGTTGTAGTCACCGGCTTCTTCAGGTGCCAAGAACTCCAGAACAACCTTTTGCTTCTTGATCAGATTGACTCGCTTTAGAGCGTGTAATGTGTTGGTTGAGGTGTCACCGACAACCACCCACCAACCTTCTTTCTTCTTTCCGGGGTATAGTGGAGCAGCTACAATTCCCAATTCCGCTAGCTCCTCCTCCGACAACTCTTCCTCGTCCACGTCCCGTTCCAGCGCGACAACGATTTGGACGGGATCACCAGAAGTAACATCTTCAGCATCCTGAACCTCGAAAGAAACTTCCACATTGGGGTAGCTGTTGCAGAATGTAGCGACATCGACCATTTTCTCATCGGGTAACTGCAACAAGTCATTCCGCACGTCATCGTCCAAGGTCAGAATATCAAACACGGACTCGACAGGATCCTCCCCTTTGTGAGCCAGACACCGCTTAACAATATCGTCGGTGAAGTGAGGGATTTGCTTCAATGCATGGTCCTTATTCCAAAGGCCTTGAACGATCATTTGGCTCAGTTCCATCGCAGCCAAAGCTGGCTTCAACCATCCGTTGCTGCTAATGACGTCAACCATTGCCTGAAGCAACTTCAAGGATTCCTTGAGAACAAACTCCTGATCAGGACGTAAATCTGCTGGAACTACCTTGCGGCTGAAATGGCACTGCAGCAACACCATTGTCTTTGAATGAGCATCAAAATTGTCATCCGGCATCTTGTGTGGCTGCGTCCGTGCTAGCATTTTGACGGTCTTCTCCTCCCCATATCGAATTGGCAATGTTGCGAATTCCCAGGATGCCGAAAGGATCTCCAGAATACCTCTGATCTTCGTTTTTGCTGTAACTGATGACGCAATGATATCGATGGTCTTGTATTGCACATAATAGTACGCAGCGATCATCCCCAAGTTAAGAGGTGAAACATCACCTTCTTCATCAATTTTGATACATCGGCTTTCCTCCAAGTCTCCCATAACAGTCTCAACCATCTCACTTAAGAATTCACTGATGTGGACATTGGAGGTTCCTTGAAGTCCGTAGTATGTCGGATTCTTGGAAAGTCTGCGATACAAAAATGACCATGTCAGGTAGTCAACAGCATCCTGCATGTTTTCGATCGTTTTTGTGACAGTCTCTGAAATCATGTGGTCATGGAGATAACTGTCAAGGTGGCTCTCAATGGGAAGTGGCTCGTAAAGAAGTTTCTTCAACGTTTCCTTCTTAGGTTGATGGCAAAGGATGGTGCATTTTCCGATAGAACCAATTTCATGACGTCCCATCATGTGGAGCATATCGACTAGTCGGTAATCAACGTGGCGCCGTTCCCTGCCGTCGTAGGACTCTGTTCCCATTATGACAACAAGGTGGGCAACACAGCGAACCTGCCAACATAGATCAGCAGGAACCACCAACACACGAATTTTCCCAGCATTGTAGAGGTCTTCAACAACGGCGCGGTCAGACTGAAGCATACCTGCGTGAACAAAACCAATACCGGATTCTAGAACTTGTTGGAGTGCGGGTTCTCGGACGGATGAAGCAATGTTAACAACTTCCTCGAGGGATGCCTTGTCCACAAAACTCTCCCCTTCCTGACTTTCGTTGTATGTCATCAAGTCAATCGCTGTCAGCTGTGCCTGTCTTCTACTTGGGACATACACGATGGCAGTTTTGCCATCTATGTGTCTCTTGACCGCGTTGTACACTGGCTTTGCCATTGCCATAAGACGGCTCGAAAAGTTGCTTTGGTCAAAAGATTGGAAATATATCTCGAGGGGCCAAGGTCGCACTTTCGGTGAGAAATTAAACAAGCTGCTGTTTGGAACACCGATCCATTCTCCTACGTCTCGCGCATTTGCCAACGAGGCACTTAATCCGACAATTCGAAGAGGGGTACCATCCTCTTGCTTTCGTTGACTGCTGATATATCTCATGCGCGATAGCAATACTTCCATGGTAGGACCGATCTCCCCACCAAGGAAATGCAACTCATCAAAAATGACTAGTGAAACAGCCCCGATTACCTTGCGTTGACGCCATCGCCTTGTTAGCATGTCCCATATTTTTACCGTGCAAAGCGCGATTCGTGAGGAGGCCAACATCTTCAAATCAGGGACTGCCTCACCAGTGAGTTTGACAATCTGGGACCCTCCAATCAGCGAGCCAAACCTTTCCTTCCAGTCACGATAGACGGGGTCGACGATCTCGTCGGTTGGGGCGACATACACACACTTTCCCTCCGAAGTCCCAGACAGCATGCGCATGAGAGCAAATTCGCCACAGACAGTCTTTCCAGAGCCGGAGGGGGCACAGACAAGGCAGTTTTCGTCTGTCTTGAACAGCTCATGGAAACTCTGAGTCTGGATAGGGTTGAACTCCCTGTAAGGAAACAGTTCGGCGAACGATTGGACTCCAATTGATTTAGGGAGTAGAGGTTGGAGGTCTAACAACTCGGTGGGAGGTGGGAATTTCGACGGCAAAATCATGTTGCTAAATGAAATGGGCATTGTTGACTCGGAATGAAGCCAGCGGTCTGAAATCACACGAACGAAATAGGCAGGTGGCAATGGCTCCAAGATTGGTACAGAAAACACCAGTGCGTGCTCCTCGTCGTTGCTTGTGCTCTTGAGAGAGAAAAATTCGTGGTGCAAAATGGTTTCACAGTTCACATCTTCCACAATAATGTGGAATAGTTGCACGAACCCATGGACATCGATGTCAAATTGGAATGCCGACACCAAAGTCAAGTCAATTCGTAGCAGTGAACGCGTAATTGGTTGAATCTGAGCCGAGGAAATCTCGAGCCGAGGAAACTGGTGTACCAGCTTATGGAGTACTCGCCCCATTTTCGGTACACCTACCAATTCCCCCAAATCTGAAGCTGCAAGATCCGGATACCGAGACCAATCGATGTCGCTTTTTCGTTCAAGCTTTCTAGCAACAACTTCTGGAACATTTCGGAATTGTCTTAATGGCGACTGGCTCAGCCAAATCCTGTGAGAAACCATATTTGACAATGCCAATAGTTGTTTTGCAAGCGCCGACCAGTTGCGTCGCAGGGCGATCTCGAACAGGCATCTCATAATACGGGCTGCAGATTGCTGAATGAAGGCCATGTCAGCTACGAGCGCAAACCCATCTAGCCGAAGCCTGGAAATGTATGCTTGCAGGAGGATGTTGATCTTTGCAGTTGGTTCGCTGGGACTTTCCTTGACAGGAATCGGGACTTTACCAGCAAGCTTCGCCAACTCTAGCTTTTCCTCCTCGCGGATTGTAACGTGTGCAAACTCGCCACTCAAAGAAAACAGACGTAGAATCTCAATGTCAGACATATTTGGTCGCATGTGTCTGCTGTACACAGCCATAGACGAATGAGAAATATAGAACTGACTTGCAACACGACCAAGTGGGGTTGCTTGAATCGCCCCACTTTTTCGGTCATAACGGATCAAATGGTTCTTTTCCAACATCGTCGCAGCAGTGTGCGCCAAATCCATGCGACGTCTTTTCAGAATGGGGTCGTCCCTCAGAGTGGCATCTCCATTCAGCATTCCATACAATTCAGGATTTTGCAGCATTCGAATATACAGAAAAGTGTAGCTCAGCCAGTCTGCTGCTTCTTCAATTGTTTGAACAGTTCCAAGAACAATTTCTGCATTCAAATGGTCTGGTAGAGTCTTGATCAGTTGACTTTCCACGGGGAGTTGGAGGTTCGTCAAAGAGAGATAATACTGTAGTTCACTGTGCTGCGTAAGGATGATTCCTTCACCTTCACTGTCGTACTGTGGACGTCCTGCACGTCCCAACATTTGTAAAACATCCAATGGGCTAAGCTCCGCCCAGCGACCCTTCGCTGGGTCATAAATCTGCGTTCCCTTGATGACCACGGCATGAGCAGGTAGATTTACACCCCACGCGAGAGTTGCGGTTGTACAAAGTACAGCAATGTGTCGATCTGCAAAGAGATCTTCAACGAGTTCTCGATCCTCACGACCCATTCCAGCGTGGTGGATTGCAAATCCATATTGTAGCACGTCCTTGAGATCAGCGTTCTTCACTCCTGCAGTTTCTTCTCGCAAGATTTCCTGTGTAGGCCCCCCTTCACGGACAAAGCTTGAGAGCTCATCACGCTCCAAGGCAATGTCTCTAAGTGCCTTTGCAGTCTTTCCTGTCTCTGCTCGACTATGTACAAAGATGAGGAGTTGGTTTCCATTTTGTCGTTGCACCAGGGCTTTCTCGTAGCAAATTTCGTTTTGAAGCTGGAATCGCTTGAATGCATTGCGTTCAGTAATACCAATGTACTGCATTTGAAGTGGAACAGGGCGGTAGGAATGATCAAAAAAGAACAACCCCTTCTCTGGTTTGACTCGCAAAAAAGTTGCCACGTCTGTATAGTTGGGCAAGGTAGCAGACAGTCCGACGAGACGGATTGGCTCTGCCGTTGTTTCAACCTGTCGGATCACTCGTGCAACGATACTTTCCAAGACAGGACCACGATCGTCGTGAAGGAGATGAATTTCATCAATAATCACCAGTTTTACCAACTGCGTAAACGCCCTTCCTTCACCTTGACGAGTCACAATATCCCATTTTTCAGGGGTGGTAACCAACAATTGGGTCTCCGCGATTTGTTGTCGAGTCAAACTCGAGTCACCCGAGAGTTCTCGTACGACAACACCGTAGTCAGCTAGTCGGTTGGAAAAATTCTTCACAACCTCTTGCACCAGAGCTTTCATAGGGGCGACGTATACAATCTTGAAGGAATCTAGGTCAAACGACTCCTTGAGGTGTTCAGCTTCCTCAGAGTCTTCTGATGGCCTCTTTCGATATCGACCCAAGATATTAAGCATTGTCAAGCAAGCCACATTGGTTTTTCCCGCACCTGTCGGAGCACAAAGCAAAACATTTTCGGATGTTTTCAAAGCAACATTGCAAAGTTTGGACTGGACTCTGTTTAGTTTGTCCATTCCCTTGAAAGCAGGGTGAGTCCAGGAAGGAAGTTCAGAAATCTTGATCAATCGCTCATCCTTGGGAATGACACTTCTCACAGCTGGAACGTGTACTTCTTCGTACCCCTTCTTCATAGCACGCCAGGAAGTGTCTGGGAGATCACAAGATTTGTTGCTCATTGTGTGTGACCCGTCACGGAATGCTAGTTGCTCCAAGTCCAGCTCAACTACCTTCTCATCTTTGGTATCCACTTCCATCTTAACACCATCCTGGTCTCCTGTCTCCGATTTAACCTGAATAGAATCCAGAGCTTTGGAAACATCCTTGCTGTCAGAATCCACGGGCATGGAAGGCGTGAGGCCACGGATTCGCTCCAAAGACCAATCCTTGGCACGTGACTTGGAATGCATTTCATCCCAAACTCGCAATCCTTCTCCAGTGGGTTCTTGCTTGAGAGCTTCCTCAATAGCTGTGCGCTCTTCGTCGGTTTGTGCTCGTTTCATCGAAACGCATGCCCATACACGCACCCGATTGCGGAGAAGTAGTTTGATGGTATCAAAGAGTTCAAAGCGCAACAACAACAGGAGTTTGTTCTCACACTCTCGAACATCTGTGTCAAGGCGGATATCCAATTCCTTAAGGACAAGTCCTGCGAGTCTAGCTGACTCATCCGCATCATCAATATGCCGAGATAGTTGCCGTTGCAAAAAGTGTGCATCAATTTCGTGGACACTCAAGATGCGCTCGGAAGCATGTTGTGACTTCTTTTTGGCACCTTCACCTTGAACCAACTTTTCCTCATCATCTGGTTCGACGTCAGATGTCTCAGCTGGTTGCTGCTGTTCCTCATCTTCCGAGTCGGAGGAACTGTCGACAACAACACCATCCTCGATGTCACTGTCCCCCTCCTTATCTTCTTCATCCGACTCATCGAAGAGAACGGCAACACCCATATCATTTTCTTCCTTTGGTTTCTCCTTCTCTGTTCCGCCCATTGCCCGAGATCGAATGACTTCTTCATAGTCATCCAATTGCTTGCCTAGTTGAACAAAGGTGGCGTACTGCTCTGGGGACATGCCTCCGCCTCCTCCGGACGAGGGGGGCTTTCCAGTCAAGAGACGTGATATTTGATCATGACGGTCCGGATCTCTTAGATTCGGGTCTTTGAGGACAGCAATTACCTCTTCTGCAGCGTCTCTCAAGACAGAAGACGCTTGATTTCCCAACATGTTTTTGGAGCCAATTGTTGTCTGTAGTGGGAGGAAGGAAAGGTTAGACTTGAATCAAAAGGAAACAAACACAACAGAAGAGCCTTGAAAGATACATACCAATATTGTCTCATAGGAAGCCCTAGCAGAAGGCGTTGTTGGCTGATAGCCCGTGAGATTCTCAAAGTCCAAAATGGTCTGCCCCCCTGTAGTGGCAACGGAGATGGTCTCCTTGCGAGTAGTCTCTGTGGATTTCTTCTGTCGCTTTCGCTGCAATGCTTCTGCGACTTCAATGGCACGACGAGACTTTCCTTCTTCCATTCGATCTCCCATTCGACCAATATCAGAGCGCCCCCTGAGCGTCTCGACCTCTCCAGTGGGTTCATGAGCGCGGCCTCGCAAGAGTCGACGGTCGGCCATTTCGACCTTGTTCGACATCTCCGCGTAGGAGTACTTTTGATTCGCATTCTCTGCCATGGTTGCAAGAACTCAAATGCTCCGACAAGAGTACAGAACTACAACTAAACAACAGCAACTGGTATTGCCGCCGCCGCTAATGACCTCTTGCTACCTTGCGTTCTCACTGAGAGGTTGCTCAGCCTTGTGGTGAGCGTCGGGGGTTTCCCTTGGAAGGACAGACCATTTGTCGACCAATTTGATCAAAATTTCTGGAAGCGTACTGTATATACATATTGACATACATATATGAAACCATTCTCTTGTGTTGGGTGGAAATGGAAGCACCACTACTGCACTCGTATAATATCAAGCAACTTTCATCTGCCTTTAAGCTAGAAGAGAGATGGAGGCGTCGTCCTTGTATCCTTCGTCATTGATAAAACAATTCCGGTGGGTAAAAGCAGCCACACTGTCAAAATACTATCAACCCGCCCATGAAAGATATGGTGACGGAAATGTACACGGCCGTAAGGCGACAAAACTAAGGCTTGAAAGGGAATGTCCCATTCCATACTGATTTTTTCAAGTCAATCAGCCAGGCACCGGTGGGAACGCTAAAGTGGGGAAGGAAACTATCCACCAGCAATTGGTACAGTACCACCCTTGACTACTAAGTTACGTGTCGAATCCTAGCTAGCTCTGGGAAACTCGTAAGAATACAATGCCAGGTTTGTCCAATATGAACCGTACCAGTCCAATGCTTCAACAGGCGATAGAAGGATAGATTGCGTTGAAACGCGTACGTACAGATGATAGTGCGCTTGATCCCCAAATTCTCGTTTCTTAGCCCACTCGAGTTTGTACCATGTAGATGTGTGTTTTGTCTCTTGTAACCACAAAACGTGAGGTAGAAAACGTAACAGTAAGACGCTGGAAGTCTTCTGTGGCCACAGATGCTCCTTGCTGCAAGAGTTGCAACAGAAGTGTCCGGTCTTGCTCGAGGAACTCGCTGCTCTTGACCAATTCACCTTGCAGATCCAAAACAGCCCAGCCTGTCTGTCCAGCGATGGGAGAAGCTTCCAAGTCGATCATAATATTGTTTTTTACTTTGATTGTTTGATAGGGAGAAAAAACACTGTTTCAAATAATGACAGCGACCTATGATGACTGCCTCTTGCAACAGCAACAGCAATAGCAAGGCTTCGAGTACGTCGGGGGTCGGGATGGCCGGTGGGTGTGGTGGCGGATCCAAGGAGTCGGATTTCCTCGAGTTATTCAAAGGAGTCGGATCCGCGAAGAAGAGGAAGAGTTCGCACTTCTGTGACATTAATGATTGATTTTGATGGGACGATCGGTGACTAAAAGGAGAACGAAAAGGTTTTAGCTTATCAACAGTCCGAACTTCTACTATGCGCTCTCTTTATTAGCATCTCCAGGGAAGACCCATCAAACCCAGCCTCTAGCTTCCGCAGTATATTCTTTTGTTGCTCTGACATGCTTACAGGCAACGTCATTCGCTTTCGTGGTCGGCTGCAGACCTTGGCCGCTTGTAGGATTTCCAACTGGTCCTTCCGTCTCGGGTCCTCTCGCATGGAAGCAATCATATCTCGAAGGCAATGCCCCACCTTCTCTCGTGTCTCCCTTCCTCCCACAGATATCCACCCCTGTTCTGCTTTTCGCTTAGGATCTAGCTTCAGGAAACCCCCAGATGGACAAGCTTCCCGCATGGCTTGCACCAGTCCAGCAACCACCATACTCTTGTCTGCTTTTACCTCCGCTTCATAGTATCGTTTAAGGTTTAATGCAGCCATCTGACGAAACCTAAAGTGCAAACAAATAGATTGGTTAGTACCTAGGGTCATACTTGCATTCAGAACAAAGTGCATTCGAAGTATAGGTGTATACAGCAATTGCGTTCTCCTAGTAGCACACCTGCCAATATCCGACGTACCTTCGGTTCCCAATGTGATTGTAGCTCTTTCTTCCTCTTCCATTGATAACATCATCTAAAAACAACAAAAACAACCGTTAGTGTGCATGTTCTGTAAAAATTTGCCTCCATCCATCTTTTGTACTCCCGCCAACTTTCAGGTGACCAACTTACATTTGGTCAGCTTGTAGTTGTCTGGCAGGGGAATGCTGTTTTCACTCTGCAAAACTCGCGGCCCGCAACTGCGGACTGGAAAGGCTGGTCGAAGCTCTGTCAACGATTCCAGCGCCAGTCGTTGTTGTTCCACAGCCGGTGTTTTCTTGATGCTGGACGTGGTGGAGTCATCCAGATCCGCACTAATTTTCCGTTTTCCAACCATTCCACTTCCTACTACAACAACAAACAATATTATACACTTCAAAACCCAAAAGGGTGGATTTGACAGGAATCCAGTGTGATTGCTATCAGGGTTTCAGCGTATCCGCCACCTGTGTTTCGGTCAGGAAGAAGAGATTAACTCGTGCTCGTCTGAGCCTTGGGAGCGTGCTGGGGACTCCACAACTACAGTACCTGTGGGACGAGTCTGTCAATCGAGAGTTGGTCCCTCCTCACTCCTCACCTGTTTTGCAATTTTGGAAAATGTTGACACCTGTCATTAGGTCAACCGATGGCAGACGCGACCAAAGGGGAAGATCTGACGTAAGCATAGCCCTGGTGTCTGCCGTAAGCATAGCCACGGCAACTTGGGCGTCACAACATACGTAACTTTACGTCTATACATATCGTACCCAAAAACATTAGTACTGTCGTAGGTTCAGGCTGGGACCACCACCACACTTTTGCATTCTAACCCACCTGACCATGGCATCGCAACCCGTTCCAGCAACGCCGTTGCCTCAAGCCTTGAGTTGGTATGAAGCACGATCTCGACTGAGAACTTCCTTGTCTTCTTATGTAACAGATACGTCATCGTCTTCAAACCGAACAGATTCTGATGCCAGGAACACACGGCGGAAAGGTTCCTTTTGCCATCGATGGGTTGCAAGTGATGTTGATGTCCTTTTGGGTGCCATGGGGTCTTCAGTGGCAATATTAATCTTTGCTATCATTACTTTTGCTAATCCAAGTAGGCTTCACTCGGATCTATTTGATGATCCTCGCTATGCCATCAATGTTTACGAGCAGCTGGCTTCTTCCATTTTGCTATTCTTGGGGAGTCTGATCAATGTCTGGCTCATTACCAGAAGAAGGCATTCGAATTTGGAAGGAAGCGACAGTTTGAAGCGTAGAGAAATTACCCGTTTTCTGAAGAAATCAGAAAAACAACAAGACGAGTGTTGGGATCGTTCTATCAACTCCCATGGGCTGGATTTCAATCAACCATCACCACTGGATCTCATGGGAAGCACGTCCCTCACTGGAGTATATCCAGTCTATCGGACAAGTTCTCATCGTGACGGAACGGCTTATGGTGGAGCTTGGCGAAGGTTGCCAACACTCTTGTTGGTCCAGGGAGACCATATCGCATTGCAGATTGGAGATATCGTACCAGCTGCTTGCAAGCTCTTGTCCACCAACAAAAGGCTACAAATTGAACTCGAAGCAGGACAAACTATTAATTTGGACACTTTCAAGGAATCTTCCTCTTCTATGTCTGCGAAATGGCCTAAAGGCAGGACAACCCTGCCCGAGGATTCGGAGTTCTTGTCCAACCTCTGCAACAACATGCAAATCTACGAAGTTTTGGAAACTCCAGTTGAAGCATTTTTGCGCCAGCCTCGGAAACCTTCGAAGAAACCACAAATTTCGCGACAAATTGAAGTCATCCGAGTGTTCCTCTCATTCATGGGCCTTCTTTTCTTCGTTTCCACCTTGACCATTGCATTGGCAAGGTCGGAAATGACCCCCGAACATCTACTCGTAGCGCTGCCTGTGCCGTTTCTTGCCACCGCTGCCTCCTTCCCACTCATCCTCCCAGCATGCCTCATTGTGATTGAAATGCTTGGCACTGCACGGATTTTGGCATCTTACCACCCAGTTGCAGTTCTCGACCAAGAATCATCAGGATCAAACTCAAACTTGGACTTACTTTTGCTGCGATACTTTTTGGCAACAGCTGCCAATCGCCTTTCGCTGCAAGATTTAGTTCGAAAGCTATATGATATTTTGAATGCGTTGTATCAGTTCACTGGCGCACAGGAGAGCCTCACTACTTCTGGTCCCAATCTTGTCAATGTCCCCCCTGTTTCACTGAACTTGCTGGAAAAACTTGGTGTATCAACCGCGTTCACCTTAGTAGACGATGAGCTTGTTTGTGAACCCCAGGCCGTCCCACAGCAACTCTTAATTCCTTCGGCCAAAGGGTTAAAGCTTTTGGATCTGTGCCCAACTTACGAAGACGAAAGTGATGACGAGCAGGAGTCTGATTCATTCTCTCCCAGTCGGCGAAACGATTACGGAGTGCACGACTCGGATTCAGATTCAGATGGTGCATTGGTACGTCATCATCATCCTGTTCCAAGCAGGCGAAAGCGCCGTCGACTCCTTCGCAAGGCCCACAGAGCATTGTCGCAAAGCTTCGATGACGCGGATTCAGACTCCTCAAACAGCATTGATCATGAGGTGCAATTCGAAGATCCCGGGTGGTGGCAACACCTGCCATCATTGAAGTGTATAGGGCTGGCGTGTCTGTTAGTGGACGAGAAGAAACACACGGAAAGGGTAATCACCCTGAATCCCAACCCAACTGTCCAGTCAGCCTACTCTGATTTTCACCAATCCAAACTTGCACTGAGTAGGCATATTTGTGAGGAACGACGGACAATGCAGCTGCGATCTCTAGCCCAGTGTATTGGGTTTTCTACAAAGCCTAATGGCCATGGTGATCATGGTGACATGTCTTTCTTTGTCGAAAAACGACGGATACACGTAATTAGCGCCAGTCGAGTGAAGGCACGTCTAGAGATTGACGCCCACGAGAGAAGTTCTGAGGATTCCCGATGGTGGGGTTTGCTTCGTCCAGATTCGACATCGGTCATCATACAAGACACACGCAATGGTTCATACCAGCTACTTACTGTTGGGGACCCTAGGGTAGTGTCACGAATGTGCAACGAAGCATGGCAAGGAGAGAATTCCACAATTCTACCACTATCCGCCCATGACAGAGCCATGGTATTGGAAACTTCGAAAGGATGGCGACTGTCAGATTTGGACTCAGAAGCTTTCAGCTATGCACCTATTCCGAACAATTATGAGATCATGACCACTGGTAGTAGTGACGACTCAACGGTACGTAAATATGAAAATTGTTTCTTCGTTTGAACAGTTCTCGCTCACCAAAGTACAGATGTATTTGCTGGACAACGATCCACGTGGTGAGACGTTGTTGCCGCCACACAATAACAAAACTATTGTGGGAGATTGGTCGCTTTTGCAAAACCAAATCTTTTTGGGTGTTCTTGGATCGTGCATTATCCCACGCCAAGAAACTCAGGGGCTGTTGAGTACATTGCAAGACGCTGGTGTCAGGTGAGTCACTATGATACAGGAAGAAATCATGGTTGTTGTTGGTTTCCTGACAATGCATTTAGGTTTGTCTTCATGTCTCCCCGAAACATGAGGTTAACGAAGGAAATTGCAGCTCAAATGGGAATTGATATCGCTTGGAATTGTGCCATTTCTTTACGTCCATTGCGAGAAGGAGAAGAAGATGAACACAGAATGATTTCCAACTACGCTGACTGGGACGTGAACGCAAAACTACCCCACGGAATTGAAAGTGTGAAGCGTCATCTCAAAGAGGTTGACAATGTCCCCTTGCTAGTTAGTTTGTTCACCGATGTGACAAAGATCTCAACGATGCAAATGGTACGTTTTCATGTGATGTAGGCCTGTGTCAGATTTCATTTCCTCACCTTTTCCAAGATCGAAACCTTTCAAGACTACAATGACACAGTTATTGCGGTTGGGTTATCCCATCTACCTTGGAATTCCAGTATCTTCAACACGGCTGATTTGGGAGTAGGTGTCGATATTCTGACTGATTCGTTGAAGCGCACGCGGTTAGAGGACTTCGGTTACAATTCCATATTGCCAAGCGAGATTCTCTTTGTTTCTTCAATTTCAGCGCATGCTTGTGCCTTCCGTTTGCGTGGCGTAGAGTCCATTTCATACATGCCAACTATTCTCGCGCAGGGGAGAGCTTCTCTTGAAGCAGCAACAGCGGCAACCCTCTTTGTTCTTAGCGGGAGTTTGTCCTATGCCTTCTTCGTGCTATTTTCGATGTGTTCTGTGGCCCGCGCCATTCCCATCCCTGAAGCCTTAGGAGCTTTCTTAACGTTGCAAGTACTGATTCCCCTCCTTGGACTCACAATGACGCTGAGTGATGCGGACAAAAATTGTATGCACCGAGTCCCACCGAAGAATGATATTTCGGTGGTGTTTGGTAAGAAAGAAGGGAAAGCACTCTTCATGTCATCAATTCTGAAAGCACTGCCCCCTGCGATTTACCCTCAAATACTCTACCTCATTTCCTTGGGAAAGCTCTTGATTCATCTCGAACCAGAGTTTGTTGAAAGCCACTGCCCAGGGGATGCTGGTAGCTGGGCTAGTATTATTCGCTGTGAAGAAGTTCGAGATTATATTGGACCTGCCAAGAATTCAGCAGTGGCTTTATCTTTGGGAGGATTCCTTCTCGGTTTGATTGTGGTGTCTGCAGGTTTTGTGCACAGAACATTACCCCTTGTCATGGAGAAACCATGGAAACGCAACTTCATGTGGCTTTCGGCTACCATTTTGTCCATCATCATTGCGTTCATTTATATTGGTGTAGCAACTGCAGATGGGGCGCTCGGGGCACTACCGTGGTATTTCTACATTATCGCACTAACTTGTCCATTCCTCTGTCTGGGCTGGGTGGAGTATGTGAAACGAATCGAGCGAGCCGTTCTGGAACGGGCCGAAAAGATGAGGCGATTGCAATTTGAAACAAGGTACGTGATTCTTCTTCGCAAAGTATGTCAACATTGGTCGTCCTTCCAAGTGTCTCACCGGCAATTCTTTCAGGTTGGGAATGTGGAGTCCAAAGTAATTCAGACCACTCAACACATGTTCCAGCTATCAAGCCTCGGAACTTTGGATGGGGGTATTTGGGACGTGCTATGTTTACACTACCAGACTTTTAATGAAGTAGACTAATGAAAATAATTAATTGGATTCAGTGCTTTGTTCGGTGTCGCTTCGCTTGGTGGCATCAGTTGGAACAACGATGCGTTGCATGTCTCCCACCAAAACTTCTCCAGGCACCCTTCCTCCTAGTACAATAACAGCCCCCGTTTCGGGGTCCAGTGCCGTAGCATGACCGCATCGGCGTGGATTGTCCCAAGTAATCTTGGGGCCTTGTCGCCAGGTAAAGGTGGTCGTATCCAAGAAAAAGACAGACTGGAAAATATTTTCATCATCGTTGGGATCCCATCCTCCATAAATGCAAATGGTAGTTTGATCGTCTAGCAGTGTAGCCGAGTGACCCGTCCTTGGGAATGGTGGTAGCCCCTGCACCGTAGGATTGGACCACTTCCAGGATTGATCCTCTTGTCGCTCCAACACATGCACCGTGTTAAAACAGACGGTCTTGTTGTTTCCACCAAAGACAATAACTTTGTGAGTGCCATTATTCTCCGAAGGGACAGCCGTGGCAGTATGGTACGATCGAGGCTTTGGAGCGGTTCCGTGCACAACAGGAGTGGACCAAATCCAACGAACGGTATCAAGGACCGACAAGTTGTTGAGCCACTTGGATCCCCGGACTCCTCCCCAAACCACAACTTCTTGCGATGAAGGAACCCAGGTGGCGGAATGTCCACTTCTGGCGGAAGGAATTTCACCCGATACAGCAGGTGGGTACCACAACATAATCTCCGTATCGAGGACTTGAAGAGAATCCGTGGAGGTCACTTTTTTGCCATTGACCGTTTCCCCTCCCCACGCCAGGAGGAGGCTTCGCTCAGGCAAAAATGTGGTGGAATGCCATTGACGGGCTTGTCCACGGCATGGAACCGTATCCCATGTCTCCTTGGATGGGTGATACATCTGGACATCACTCAAAATTTGCGGGTTTCCTTGCAAATCGTAGGACTGTCCGCCGTAGACCAACAAGCGATCGTCCTTGAGACGAGTGAGAGAGTGTCCCCATCGAGGAATCAAAGAGGTATTCTCTGGGGGCTTGGTGGAATCGGCGGGTTCTTGAACAGACATGTTATCTTCCAACTCCAAATTGGATGGCTCTTCTGCAGGGAGAGTAGCCACAGATTCGTCGCTCTGTACTCGGTCCAAAATCTGTTGGACGGACTCCTTGTTGGGAGAGTCATCAAAAGTAGGAGTGGAAGAAGGAATATTGCTGGAAACATTGGACTCATCTTGTGTGGGGAGGGAACTCGACTGCGTCTTTGTGCCGGAGAAGCGAGGCTTTTTGGGGAGTGGCAAAGAGCTTGGAGTGGACCTCTTGGTTGGTTTGTTCTTGGGAAAGGAAAGAGTCTGCTGTCCACTGTCGCGTCGGTGTAGAACATGGGAAGCATTCTTGGGAGCCAACTCGGGTGATTCGGGTTCCTCGACCACGGGGGCTGAACCCATGGTACTCGTACCTGTACTCGTAAAGGGACCCGATGCTTCTTGCACCTGAAGACTACCCGAGAAATTGGTTAGCGAAAGCATGATTTCTCCATGGCTGTTCATCTTGTAGGACACTTCTGAAGTGTGGTCATTGGGATTCAAAGAGAAGCTGACCCCTCCAAACGAGAGGGTCAAGGCGGTGGGCACCAGCCTGGTTTGAGTGGTCAACGTTGGCATGGAGGCAGTTTGTGATGGAAGTTTTTTCTTTCCGTTTTGTGAGGTCGGGCGCAGGATGGGTGGGGCTCTCCAAATTTTTGGCGCGGATCTTGAGCCATTCTTGGACTCGCTGGACTACATCCGAGACTGGACGGAGGACGGACACAATCTGGACTCGCTTGACCACAGTGATTCACCAGCCCCACGTACACGTGAAATTTTTGTATTTTTGGCATTTTGATGCCTCACTGAGAAATTCCAAGGGTTTTGTGTCCCTTGATACTCTTGGGTTTTTCGAGTTGGAAAGTACGAGTACCCCAAGCATTGCTTGAGAAACTCTTGATCGGGCTGGAAAAAGGAGTTTTGGGTTTGTCTCGAGGTCAAGTTTGGAAACAAGGAGCCGGATTCATCCCTTCACTGGATAACTAGCTTCCAGCATGGCATTGGTACAACGGCGACGTTCCTCCTTCCCACCGCGATGGATATCACTGTCTTGTCTTGCAGTATTGGTTGTCTTTGCGATTAGTGTCAATCGCGATGGTCCCGAAAACCTTGTTCCACTTACCGATGTCAACGCCCCACCAGTACAAAATACCGGCATGTCCCATCACTCGAATCACTCGCAAGGTTCCGAAACATCGGTCGATTCACAGAATCAACATACCAACACTTCTTATTACTTGTATGAATTCTTCTGGGGACAAAGACAGACGCAAAGCAATCCACAACCTCAAAAAGATGAAAAAGTTCGCAAAACAAAGAAACCTCCCAAGCCCATTCCCGTCGTTCAGGAAGATGATGATAGCGTTCCTCATGCGGCAGTTGGTGCGGTTGTAAGAGCTGCTGATGCACTCTTGTGTAGCAACAGCGTTGTTGACTTTGTCATCAATGCTACCGACTCAAAGGACGAATGTGATGGTCTCAAAAAGGCTTTCACCAAAAACTGTGCTGGCGATGCGGAGGCATCGCTCAATGGTCATCACGATCAGCAACGACGGCGCCTTCAAAGAGTGGAGCCATCTCCTGTCCGAAAGTGGCAGTACCGAATATACCGCTGGACACATGCATTCCAACGTTGGATGAATCCAGAGCAGCATCACTTGCTCTTGGAAGATGCCATTGTAGAGCAGTGGGGTGATTCCAAGTACATGGTCGAAAACAATTGGGACCAACTGATGGAGGAAGATGGCGAGTTGGATGGCTTGTTCAAGGTATCGACGCGGGAATCTCGTGATCGACATTTGAACCAAGCGAAAGCGTTTGACTTGGCGGATAGGTACCTTGACAAGCAAGAAGAAGAGGAGCGTGCAAAGGTTGCCGAGGCAACTGCCAATGCAACGTCACAGGTGGTCAACTCCAACGCATCCACCCCATCCAAGCCCTTTGTTTCGGAAGAAGTTCTTGGAGACACATTGATACTCCAAGGGGCAAAGCTAGGGCCCCGAAAAGCACCTTCCTCGGATGAGGGTGCTGCCAATCAAGATCCAAAGGCAGGCCCTGAACGCCCCGAGCCATCTGGTGACACCGTTCCTGTGCCTCTACCTTGGGATGAAACAGACGCCGAAGCTACAAGAACCTGTTGTACTTCCATTATTTCCACCTACCACGATTACTGCAGTGTTGGAGAAGACGACGAAATTTCTGATCGTCGGTTGTTCATCGTAGTCGCTGTCATTGCCCTGTGTGGCTTGGTCAAGTCGCTGATTCGTCACTTTCACATTCGGTGGCTACCGGAAGCAGCAGGATGCATCCTTGTTGGAGGTGAGTACTCGTACTATGGAGTATGCGTGTCCAAAAGTCGATTCTCTCGCATCACACTGACACATTATTTTGTTCATAACACTAGTCGGATCGGGGTGGATCCTTACCATGTTCCCACATCATGATGTTAGCTTCGATGGTCCTTGGTTTCTTCGCATCATGGTACCACCCATTGTGTTTGAGGCTGCTTTGAGTATTGATAAGCGTGCTTTCAATCGTCATGTTGTTCCAATTTTCATCTACGCCATATTGGGGACATTGTTTGCTACCGGTCTTACAGCATTTGTGCTACACGAGGGCAGCAAGTATTTCCACGGCTACTGCGAAACGATACCCATCATTGAAGCACTTACGTTTGGTGCATTGATATCTTCCATTGACCCCATCGCCGTATTGTCCGTTCTAAGCAACATGGGGATGTCGGACACCCACACAATTTACGTCGTCATCTTTGGGGAGTCTCTTCTCAACGATGGTGTTGCGATCGTGCTATTTCAAACCTTGGTTCACTTCCTCGATGTGCACATGCATGTGAATGGGCATGCGGTTGCTGCTGCTGCCATTCACTTTTGTGTGGTTGCGGTGGGGTCGCTGCTGGTTGGTTTGGGTTCAGGCTTGTGTTGTACCGTGTACTACTGGTTGATGCAAGGCTGTCAAACTCCACTTGTTGAAGTGTTGCTGTTTTGCTGTTGGGCTCTATTGCCGTACTATGTTTGTGATGGAATTGAGTGGTCTGGCATCGTGGCCGTAGTGGCTGCGGGCTTTGTCATGGATATTTATGTCGTTGGAGGACATCCCATGGAAAACACTGAAGTTTCAAAACAGCAAGACATTCCATCGTCCCCTTCCACGGGAAATCTGCGAGGCAGGAGGCGCCAACCGCTCTTCTCCACTACTGGGCTTTTGTCAGATGAAGCTAAAACTCATGTTGGTTTTGTTACAGAAATCATCGCAACGATGATGGAAACAGCAATTTTCGCCTATCTTGGGCTGTTCCTGTTCAGCTCTCGATACCATTGGAACAATTACCACACTGGCATCGCCATCAGTGCTTGCTGTATATCTCGCGCTATTATGATCCCCGTTTTGAGCACACTGGCGAATTGGATTACCAAGTTGCAACGGGTCCGTGCAAGATGTCGACACTACAAGCTTCCACAGGCAGACACTGTGAACCTCTCAACGGCAGACGTGAAGAATGGAGCGGCTGGTGTAATCATTGACAGGAAGATGCAATTAGTGCTTTGGTTTGCCGGATTGCGTGGAGCCATGTCATTTGCTCTTGTGGAGAATATCCCTCTTTTCGACGCAGTATCGGGTACCGGCACGAGATTGAAATCTGAACTCAAGGCCATGACCTCTGCTTGTATCATGTTCACAGTGTTTGTGTTGGGCGGACTGACGTATTACATGATGGAAGGGCTGGGCCTGGCACCTTCACAAGACAAAGGAGGTGAAACAAATACGGCAGATAAAGAAAGTGAAATGGTGAGCCTCCTGGGGCGAAGTGGAGTGAACCATGATGAGAACCATTCTGACAGTGGGTCAACAACAGGGTACGAGCAACATCAACAAGGGTTCCCCAGTAGGCGGCCCAAGGCCGGGCTCAAACACTTTCGTCAACGACCCACAGCGACGTAGCATACTAGAAAATACTATCGTAGTTGAAAAAAGATTTTGTATGCTGCTTGCTGTTCTATGGTACATGGGGGGGGATCAAACCTCCATTTGGAGTATCTCGTCAATAATTGGGTCATGGTCATCCCACCGGGGGTCCTCCTCAGGTCTCCCAATAAAGTCCATGTATTCATCGTCCTGCATAAAGTTCTTTTTGAAGATCCTTTGTTCTCGCTGGTCGAGATCTCCCAACCTTTCTAGCTCTTCATCGGTACGATTTAGAAATCCCCATCGCATTTTGATTTCATCGAGCCGTTTCTTACCGAGATGGGAACACAATTCATCGGCGGATAGCTCTGGTGGTGAATAGTCGACGGTTGTGAGGATCATTGGATCAGCGTCCCGTAGCACGGCGTGATACTCCAAGGCTTTTTCAACTGGAAAGTGCCCAAGTGTGACATTTCCATCACGCATGGCATCTTGATACATCTGTTCCACTGTCAATCGATTCAATTCTGGGACGATATCCACTAGCTTTCTCACAACCGTTTCTTGCTCGTAGTCGGTATCGGCATGCAAAAAGAGCGGGACACGGACCGTATCGGTGGATTCAGAAATTTTGTTCTTTTTACGACTCTTGGGTTTAAATGCAGTCTTCTTTTCTTTGACATCATCTTTGGGTGGATCCTTGCGGCCCAGAAGCTTCTTGATCACATCTTCCAAAAAATTACGGTCCTTTTGGACCCCGGCACTCCCTTGCTGAGGATCAATCATATTTGGATCCATCCCACCCTGCCCAATGTCGTTGTAATTGTTACCAGAGTTCGAGTCCCAATTGGCAAAGTGTTGTGTGGAGAAAGCGCCTCTGGCCGGAAAGAGAATTGCCGGTACAAACGCTGCAACCAGAGGGATCACGAACATCAGCAGAATTGACTTCATCTTGTCTGACTTGTGATAACAACTTCCACCACAGATGATAGTACTGTACTGTACTCGTACTGTGCTCGTACTGCCTCCTCCTGGAACCTTGCACTGACGGCGACACTGATGAATGAATAGCAAGAATAATGTTGTGCTGACGACATTGAGGGATTCAGAGCACTTCTGTGTGAAGGAACCCGGAATGCAAGATCAAGTAGATCGTATTTGAGAAATCCAAGTAGGCTGAAACTGTGTTTCTAAACTCAAATATTATGACTACTAGTTCCTCAAAAACTGATCAATCTCTGATCGATAGCTGAATCCAACGGAACACAAATGATCAGTAAAGTTATGCGATCAATAGGTATAACTCTCCTGAAATACAAACAATCCTCTCAAAACATTGCTTGAGAAGTAAATAGTTGTGCGATTCCTGTTCTAGGAAGCACTCGGCTGAAGGTCTGTCGTACGTACGGATGTCGCACTAGGATCTCCCGCCATACGATACCTCACAGACATGAATGCTCAAAGCTCAAAGCTCACGACGGGCGTTGGACGTGCAAACCACGGACGTCTTGCCGACGTCCGTTCTAGATTGACAGGTGGCAGAGGCACCCGACCAAGCTACGAATTGCTACGAGTACTGTGCCAGAAGTGATAGCATCTTTTGTACAACGACAGTTGCCTGCCATCACATCAATTGTAGTAGGATTCTGGTACAAGTGCAGTACGAGTTCAATACTTTGTTTGCCTCTTGGTTCATGGTATTCGTGAACAGAGCTGTCCGTATTTCATTCTGTTGTGTTCCTTGGCGACAAACTTTGGTGTTCCGATCCAAGAACAGTGCCAGAGCATTTGCTACGATTCCCTTGTCGCATACGAGTACGAGTACGAGTACACCCCTAGCAGTACATACTGATAACACCGTCATGTCTTCCTATCGTGGAGGTGGTCGAGGAGGCCGACAATATCATGGCCGTGGAAGAGGCGGAAGTGGTGGTGGTGGTGGTGGTGGTGGTGGTGGTGGTGGACGAGGCAGAGGAGGCCGTGGGGGTGACTATGGTGGCCGAGGTGGTCAAGGTCGAGGTGGTGGTGGACGTGGTGGTCAAGGAGGACGACAAGGCGACCAGGAACAGGATCATGTCGCAGCAGGTGGAGGATCTTACCGAGATCTCTTGAGAACTCTCCAGCAAATCGATGGAAAGTCCTATGGAGCGTATCACGAGTTGGACACTCCCATGGATCGAGGCTGGACCCACCAAGAGCAAGGATTTGCTTTGTTCGTTGAGCGGGCTCAATCGGATTCCTTTGCCCCTCCTACACGCTGCCGTATTGTCTTGTCGGCATCTCACGCCGGATTTCCCCCCTCGTTGTGGACACATCCAATCCGAAGGATTGGACTTTCCGATTACATTCTACGAGCCTTCCATGCACAATGCAAACGGATGGGGGCTGATGGAGCCATGTCCGGAAATGGTTGGAGTGGCCCCAAGGGTGGAGATATTCAAATTCTTGAGCCCTGTCAGAATGTGTTGGAGCAGTCTGCGATTCGCGTCGATGAACAGGGAAACGTTGTCGCACAACTTACCGTCAATCTCCCCGCAAGAGGCAGAACCATTCTCGGTTCCGCTGCCGAGCAAATATTCGGGAATGTCCTTCCAACCATGATTCGGCAAGGTCTTACCTATGCTTCCATGGATGCCAAGCGTTTGCAATCGCACGTAGAGTCAATCCAAGACCAGTACTGGCTACAGGATCAACTGGAACAGAGAAACCTGGTCGCTTTCGTACCCAATGGAGCCATTCTCCCTCGGCAGAGTGGGGTGGATGATCGTCCCATGCATGCATCTGCCAATCTCATCCCATTTCAATCTCCTGCACGTCTCCAAGTATCTTTTACGCTTCCCAATGCCCAAACAACGATTACAGGGATGGGTATCCCACAAGGAATTTCACTTGTTTGTGGAGGGGGATTCCATGGCAAGTCCACCCTGCTGCAAGCCCTTCAATGCGGAGTCTACCCCAAGATTCCAGGTGACGGTCGAGAGTTTTGTGTGACTGCCCCCAAGGCTACCAAAATACGATCGGAAGATGGACGACAAGTACATTCGGTGGATATCTCCAGTTTCATCAACCGTTTGCCATTTGGAAAAGACACAACCCGTTTCAGTACCCGAGATGCAAGTGGAAGCACCAGTCAAGCATCCAATATTGTGGAGGTAAGCTTTTGTATCTGAATTGTTGGTTGACCATCGTCGGGATGTTATTATGTAGCCGTACCCGCAATCATCTCTCTCCCATGCTGTGGTTCGGTGCGTGACCATCCCAAGAGTAACGAGAAGTCATCCTCTGGGAGATGATCTTCTGTTTTGCAAACGAGGGAACAAATGTAATGTGCCCACGGTTGGTCCATGGCTTCGTCGTGGATCTTTCTTAGTTGTGAACGTGGTGTAAAGTTACTGTCGTCCACAAAAAAATTCATTTCACTAACATTGTCGTTGATTGTGCGCTTGTGCTTTCTGTTGACAGGCTGTAGAGGTTGGAGCAAATGTCCTATTGATTGACGAAGACACATGTGCCACAAACTTTATGATTCGCGATGACAAAATGATGCAACTCGTTGCCGCTGACAAGGAACCCATCACTCCATTTGTTCGCTTGATTCGAAGCATGTACGATGATCAAGGCATTTCCACCATTCTGGTTGTTGGTGGCACAGGGGATTACTTCGATGTGGCAGACAATGTTCTTGTCATGGATTCCTACCAATGTCTGGATGCAACGGAACGTGCCAAACAAATCGTCGCCAACAGCATTTCAGTGACGAATCTACCGCATCAGGCATCGGCACCTGCAACATTTCGCAAAGTGACACCCCGAGCTGTCATTGGCCGTGCCTTGTCTCCCAATGGAAAGGTGAAAGTGCTTTCACAATCGTCGATTGCGTATGGAGAGACGCAACTAGATCTTGATTGTCTGGAACAGTTGGTCTCCAAGTCACAGACAGCTGCTATTGCTCAAGCCCTCAAGCGCATTCCAGAGTTGGCTGATGGCAAATCGTCTCTTGTCCAGTTGCTACAGTGCATCGACAAAGAGCTAGACGAGAAGGGGTTGGATTTCCTTGCTCCTGGGCAGTGCCATGGTGGAATGTCACGGCCAAGGCTATTCGAGATAGCAGCTGCCGTCAATCGACTCCGTCACGAAAATATGATAACACAACTCTAATATCCAAGTCCTAGTACTTAGCGGTCATATCTCACATTGAGATCGAATGACACTCTGTAGTCGTTCGATTTCTCTGTCACGTTGACGAAGTTGGGACTCGAGTTGCACAATAGTGATCTTGCGCTCGTAGTCCAGGAGTGTCATTTTTGCTTCCATATCGGCTTTCATTCGTGCCTTCTCCGTTTTGGTTTCCACCATTTGCTCTTGAATTTTCCCAATAATACCTTCGTAGTACCGGCTGATAATGGCAAGACGTTTCCTCAATTTCTCGGACGTCTCCAACGAGATGCTCATCATGGAATGTAGCTGATCAATCTGCTGTCTCATTGCCGCAAAGTCGGAATCCTTGGAACGACGACGGGAGTTTCGACGGAAAAAACCACACCTCTTGTTCTCTTTTCCTTCTTCGTCACCATCACAATTGCTTTCGTCTCTGCGTGTGAGACAAGTGAAAGTCCTGTGACGAGGTCTCACGGTCTGGTGCGAATGGAGGGGCCATTCCCTTTCTACATATGAACCATAAACTGGCGATGAAACCACTGGTGACGGTTCCTGACATCGACGAAACATGTCAGGTGACGCTGCAGATCCACACAAGGGGAAAGCTTCTTCCAGTAGCGGTGATGACACCGGACTCTTTGTGGAAATGATGGGATCGCTCTTTGATTGTCTCGTCCTTGTCATGGGAGTCCTGACAGGTACAGCAGCCCCAGATTTCACCAATTCTGATCGTATTGTAGTTGCAGGACCTGTTTCCTTGTGGCGTTGGTATACCTCCGTCTCTCTCGGATGATCGCTTTGAATTGGGACCACCGTGGTTGTTGCTTCCGAAATATCAAACATGCGATCAACGCAAGTCTTCAGATCTTCGCGTAGCTTGCTTGCATCTGCCTTGTGCAAATCCCGTTCAAGCTCCACACAAGAAAGTTGTTCCGCTTTTTCATCTAATTGCACTTTGAGGGCATCAGCTTCGATGGATCGCTGTCGAAGCGCTCTAGTTGTAACTTCAAGATCTGTTTGTGCCGTCTTCAATTGATCCAAGGCCATGACAATGTCCATTTGGGAGGCTTCTTTGCGAATTTCGTTTATGGCATCTAGGATCTCGCTGTCGGTTTCTTCGGTATCGGAAGCAAAGCTGTCATCACATACATCAGACTCTTCAGTTTTGGAACATGAGTCAACCAGGGATTTCTTGGTGATGAGGTCATCCGAGTTGCCAGATATATCTCGAAGGGTCTCTTCAAAGGAGCGTTCCATATTCCTAGTAATCTCTTCCAACGTCTCTTCAAAAGACTTGTTGTCATAGTCCGAAGCAGACGACTTGCTACGGCCAACAGAAGAAGTCCCCGAGATGCACGTGCACGTTTCCACAACTTGCTCTCCCATATCTGAAGTCTGCGTTGCCCCTATCATGGAAAGCGCTTCACTTTGACGTAGAATCAATTCTCGTAAGGACGAGATCTCTCCCAGACACGTTTGTTGGCTGAGAGAATGTGGCGGGGAATGTACTTCACATTCTGGTTCCGAGCGTGATGATGAAGGTTGTTTCGGCAGCATCTGGAGTCTCGTTTCCATTCGAGCAAGAATCTTTTGAGCGTAGTCAATGTCCATGTTCATGGTCATGATGACGGGGAACACGGGGTGGTATCAACTCGTGGTTATCTATTCTTAATGTTGGTTCTTGTGGGACACAACTTGATATCGTGGACGAGTGGATCCGTTGCACCATTCTCAAACCATGATCAACATGTGCAAACCGTGAACGAACAGGTGGACTCAAGGAGCCACAAACCCTTCTCACCTCTAGAGTTCATGGTCAATCACTCCTTCCATTGTGACAAATGTATTCATCGGAATTCTGAGGAAGACTCCAACAAGAATGCACTTGAATGAAAAATGATCTTCGTGTGATGGAAAAGGATCCAAGATCCGGCAACATTCGTGACTGATGCATGACTGACGGCTACAAAATTCTAGTGGCAATTCGAAAAATATTGGAAATACTATTTCTGGCGGTGCATGGTACCGTATCAGATTCCTTTGTTGGATGCAGCTTATTCGAATCTTTCGATAATCGTGTTTAGAGTTTTGTGTCAGCTTCAAAGTGGGCGTCATAGGCAGAATCATGGACTCCGGCAGCACGTCCACTAGGATCAGCACGCTTGCTGAAAGATTCGTCCCAGGCCATGGCACGTTCAGTCGAGCACGCAATCGACTTTCCTCCAGGCACAGTCTTCTCTGCAGCTTCTCCAGGGAAGAATTCCTCGAAAATTTCGCGGTAACGGTATCCCTCCTTGGTGGTAGGGGTGTTGTGTGGGAATCGGTTGGCAGCACTGGCGAATTGCTGGTCGCTGATCTCCTTCTCGGCGATATCCTTAAGGTGGTCAACCCATCCGTATCCGACACCTGTGACAAACAGACAGAGCATGATCGAAATAGTTAGTATTTGCACGAGTGGAATCGTACTTGTCACTTGTAAGCGAAATACGCACCGTCACTGAATTGTTCCTTTTGCCTCCACAAAATGTCAGCAGGAAGGTAGGGATCCTCAGGAGTGTCAAAGGCCTTACGGATGGCCCACTTCTCAATACGAGTGTCCTTCTTAGAGACCTCAGGTCCCTTGACAATCATCTTCTCGCGAGGATCAAGGTTCATGGCAACCTCCAAGAAGTCAGCATCCAAGAAAGGAACACGGGGTTCGACTCCCCAGGCACTCATGGCCTTGTTGCAACGCAAGCAATCGTACATGTGGAGACGGCTGAGCTTATCAACAGTCTCGTCGAAGAATTCTCTCTCATTGGGTGCCTTGTGGAAGTACAAGTATCCTCCAAAGACCTCATCGGCACCTTCTCCACTGATAACCATTTTAATACCCATAGCCTTGATCTTGCGCGACATCAGGTACATAGGGGTGGAAGCACGAATGGTGGTAACATCATAGGTTTCGATGCAACGGATGACGTCTCGGATGGCATCAGCTCCCTCTTGGAGAGTGTAAGTGTAGGCGTGGTGGATGGTTCCCAACTGATCGGCGACCTTCTTGGCGGCAATGAGATCGGGAGAGTCCTTGAGTCCAATGGTGAAAGAGTGCAACTTTGGGAAGGATGCCGAATGGCGAGCAATGTTACGGGCACAAATAGCAGCAACAAGGGAAGAATCCAAACCTCCAGACAACAAAACTCCCCATGGGACATCAGACATCATTCGACGAGTGACAGCGCGCTCAAAAGCGTGACGAAGGATATCCTGAAAAAACAAGATAGGTGAGAAATTTGGAAGGAAATCAAAGCAACCAAAATGTGAATAAAGAAGAACGTACGGGTTGGTAATGATCAGTGGGCAATGGCGAGCCAGGCAACATCTTGGGTGCCCAGACAGGCTCGTACCAACGTTGGAACTGACCAGGCTTGTCGCCCTTGCTGTAATAAAAGTGACCAGGTGGGAAGGCTTGGAACTTTGTACATTCTCCAATCATACACTTGAGTTCAGATCCGACGTAGACGGAACCATCCTTTCCCCAACCGATGTAGAGAGGAGTGATACCCATGTGGTCGCGAGCCACAAAGAAGGCATCGGTGGCCTTGTCGTAGAGAATGAAACTGAACATACCCCTGAAGTTCTGGATCATTTCCTTGGTGGCTCCATGTTGCAGGAACATTGGGATGATGACCTCGCAGTCAGATCCAGTTAGGGGAGTGTAGTCGATTTCCAAGCTAGCGTAGAGCTCCTTGTAGTTGTAGATCTCTCCATTGGCAGCAACGATGATGTTGCCATCTGGAGAAACAAGGGGCTGAGATCCAGACTCGGGGTCAATAATGGCAAGACGTTCATGGGCAATACCGTGGGGGCAAGGACGACTTTCATCAGCTGGGAAGACCTTGTATCCAGACCAATCAGGTCCGCGATGACGAATGCGAGAAGAGCAAGTAATGAGCTCCTTTCGCAAGTCGGTCGGATCCAAGCTCGAGGAGAAAATGGCAAAAATTCCACACATGGTTTTAAGACAAAAAGTGGCAGTGCTGGGATACGCACAAGGGGGTTAGCAATGAGTTTCTTCTGACTGGAACCGCCGTTCAAGAGTGTGTTGCTTTCCTACACACCTCTTGCAATTTGGATATTCCGCCAATGGAGTATTTGGAGTTGGCTGCCTCTTGTCGTCGGTATCGTACGGTACGTCGTCGTCTCAAGCCAAGGGATTCCGAACACCCAAACGTGCGGTGGATGATGTACGCGGGTCGTACGCCCCATCATGTGCGGCGGACGAGGACAAGCGGAAAGTACACTTCCGTCGTACTTCAACGATATTTACGGAAGATTCCTATACGCATATACAGGCAGTACTGAATCGTGCCAAACAGGGAATCTTCCTATAGTCACACCAGGAGAATGCTACCAGCAACCTGCGATCACACAAATTCTTGGGAGCTCCGATCGCAAGAATCTTCAGGCTCTCTAGCTACTAGAGGTACTCGTAGTAGATGGGACGTATCGTACCTACCAACAGTGCAATCCTGGAATCAAGAAAGTGCCTCACCCATGTTATTTTGGCTTTGGCAACAAACAGCTGCTCTTAGATCAATACATAGAGCACATACTCCAAATAGAACAAGTCCCAAATGTGTTTGTAAAAGTTCTGTATTGATGCCTTGGAATCTGGTTCCAGTTTTTGTAGTCTCATCCAAAGTAGAATAGCGAGTCCCACGTGGCCACCCAACATGGGAATCAATTGGAATGTCCCTGGAGGCGAAATGGCATAGGTTGCAATAGCATGAATGTAGTTTATGAAAAGACATATACTTGCACCTTGCGCTACTTTGTGGGCTCCCAGTTGCACCGCCAGCGTCTTTATTTCATGTTCCTGCAAAGAAGGTCATTTGGATAGGTTAGCAAGAGGTAGCAGTAGTACAGACTCTACTTTCTCGTCAGCAACTTACCCTGTCTCCTTCAATATCGGGGATATCCTTGGCAATAGCAATAACTGTCGCAAACAGAGTGAAGAATCGCGCCGCAAATGCCACTTTTGGTGACCATTCAAACGGCAAGCCCAACGAATCCAGCACTGCATAGTATACTCCGAAATTCAACAGGAAACCCCGGACCACAGCAATTGCTACTCCTGCCAGAATAGGAAAGCGTTTGATACGAAACGGTGGGACAGAGTATATCAATCCAATTGCCAAGCCGAGTTGATAGAGTAGAAATAGCGGGTGAAACTCCAAACCACTGGATTGCATGAGTTCACAAACGAACCAGGAGTTAGCAAGAAGGCTTAGAATGCCAACCGAACATAGAAATCTGTCAAAAACCAAGTACAGCACAGTATAGCACCGGCACGAGTACGTACACTATGAGTGAGCCAACGAGTCCGCTAAATAGAGTCACAAACCATGCAAAGTGTCTGGACATCTCTTGACTCGCCAGGGGTAGAAATGGCTTGTTGACTTTGTCGATTGATTCGTCATAAATTTGATTGATTCCCACAATAAACACGTTCCCAAGGAGTAAAGCTACAACGCCAAGTAGAGCTCTAGGTATTAGCTCAGAGGGTGACGGAAATTCTGTCCATGGCAGATGCGTATCCAAGAGGGCACGTGTGATTCCTGCCCAACAGGCAAGCACAGTGCCCCGTATGGTATGTGGACGACTGAATTTGTGTAGAGCATGGAATGTAGATTGATCTATTGAAGTTGTATTGTTTGAAGAGTTGGGGAGATGAGGTATTCTCCCTGTTGGAGCGTCCAAGGACGTGAGGGTGGACTGGAGTCTCATCCGACCTAGCCCACCAGGCGATGGCTCTCTGTCAGCCGATAGTCGCGGAATCGTCATGCTCCATACTCTTGACATGCCAACATACAAGAAACACTCGCATTGAGGCAACAGGAATAATAGGAGGATCAGCCCTACCGATCTTACCAGACCGCAACATCTTGGTATCCCTTGTTGCACCATGTTGTGGAAAGAGTGGTGTACAAGAACATGCATCTTGGATCCGGGACTCAGACAGGGATGAAAATGGCGTGACGTTGAGTCCTTGTAGTCCTACAAGACAACCACAACCAAAGCCAACCACCTACCATCAACGAGGTTGGTAGTGAAGTGACTTTTCCCTATTGACTACGAATAGAAAGAATCCTGCTATAGGATGCCGGCACGGAGTTGCAAATCGATTTTACTGGTAGGGATTCCTGCTACAATATTTTGGCAATCGATAATCTTTGTTGATGCGTTCTGCATCCTGCCGACCCATCTTTTTCGGCAAGTGGGCCTCTCCCATTCTACATTTCAGTCGTCACTTGCAGTATCAGCTGGGCCTTCTTCAGATCCTATTGTCAATGACGACGGCCAAGAAGGTCCACCTAGCGATGACGAAATTCTTCGAAAGGTTACTATTCAACAACTAATGGGTCTTTGCGACCGTCTCCAAATACCTGCAGAGGGCGACAAGCACACTTTGCTGGCACGCATTCGAGAGTTTTCAGCCAAACAAGACGAAGAAATGTTCCAGCGTAGCCAAGAACTACAGGAAGCATCCGAAATGGGAGGCGATGATCATGGAAGAGAACATGCCATGTTGACCTCTCATGATGCTGTGGATGAGGAATGGGAAGATGAATTCTTGTGGTTGCCACCACTTCCTGACGAAGACGAGGACAAAGGCAGAACCCCGGAAGATGATGCGCTGTATCTAGAGGTAGATGATGAAGAGGATGAGGATGAGGATGATGACGATGTTGATTTCGATTTTCAAGCCAAAAAGAATACGGAAGATGAACCCACCATGACAAGTCAAGAAAGGCTGACATCACCGCCACCTCCACGAGATCCCGATGTGTTTGGTCCACAAACTGTGACTACGTATTCCTCTTCAGAAAACAACGACCTCACGTCATTGACAAAGGGTCAAGGGACCTTTGGGATTCCAGACACGTTGGATGAGTCAGTCGGCGCGGCAGCAGTTGATGCGCCGTGGGACAGGCACTCTCCGTTATCCCCAGAACAGCGTATGACTAGATCCAAGCATTTGGAAGAAGCCACTCAACAAGTAGAAGAGCTTGTACATCTACTGGTGGCTTCATCAGGGGCGCCGGGGTTTCAAGTCAAAGATGAAGAGGATTTGACATCCTCCATCGGCCTTGTGAAAAGGTTTAAGTCAGACGAAGAAATTCCGGGGTTTGATCCCTCCAAGGTGGACCCGAAACGTCTGGAAGCGGCATCCAGGAGTATCCGCACAGGACGCGGCGAAGTATTGAGGGAAGTTCTTCGTAAGGTGGAAATGCGTGCCGTAGGATACGATGGACAGTCAGGGTCTGCGCTACATTACAACGAGGTTCGCAAGGTTCGCTTTTTCTTGGAAGGTTTCCGAAAGGCCGAAGTCCGACGTGTCTGTCGAGAGACAGTTTCAATGCTGCTCAACAAGCTTGCCAACGATGGCTTGGCAGAGTTAGACTTTACTCTGGCCACCATGACTCGAAGCAATGACGACTCGAGTGAAAACGGTGGTGAATTGAACGACTCTCTTGTTTTTTTCTTGAATGATGTCATCCGAAAACAAGAGCACAAGGTAGAACTTCTTTCGAATAATTCCACGTCGGTCCAGGAAGAAAGGGTGGTGGAACTCAACTCGAACCAAACATCAGACTCAGGGGATAGCTTGGAAGCCTTGTGGAGTCGCGGTGAAGACAAAAACTCGGACACTGAAACGTTTGACCCACGGAACAGAACGAACCTGAAAATTTTGACAGAGTCATATGAAGCAGAGAGAAGAAGTGTGACGAAATCAAATGGAATCCCCGATTCTGCTCCACACCAACTTCTTGCTCTTCTCAAGCTATTGAGGGAAAGGATCAAAGTCGAAGCTGCATTTCCCAGCAGTCCAGAATCGCACGGACTTCGGATTCTTGCATACTGTACAAAGATGGAGACGAATGAACAACGACGAACGCTGATAATGAGAGAGTTTGGGCGGTCGCTGGAGGTATGTTCTCGCACTCATGCAGTACCACATGTTTCTTTATCCAACCATTATGCTCGTAACTAAATGTTTCTGACTCACTGTGTCATTCCTGTTCAGGGAATGGAAGACTTTGAGGCCCTCGTGAAAGACGCTGTGGAGTATTGTGAAGGGACATCGCATGAGCTACAACCGTCTCAGGGGTCAAGCGTGGATCTGGGTACTCTTCAGCAGATCTTTGAATTGGTAAAGTCAATACGCATGGAACAACTCCACAAGGCTACAACTGGGAAAATAATGTGAACAAAGGGTTAAATGGAACTATTAGTTATCAGCGGCATGAATAAAGATTTGCGCTTTTGAAGACCATCGTCCCTGCTAACAAGACATTCACTATGCAACCTCCCATAGAACACGAGGGACCATTGCGACTCCATCACACATCCAAAATAGTCAGTACGGCATGGCCAGCTCATGGGTTCATGACCTTGGTGTCAGGCTTAACAGGGGTCTTGGCTTTCGAAACATCCTTCTTCTCAGCAGCAGCAGCATCAGTGGCAGGGACGGGTCGGGAAAGAACCATCAAAAGGGTTCCGGTGTTGTACTTCATGCCTCCCTTGACACTGTCGTGGATGACATTCATGAGGTCAACCCAGTGCTTCTCATCCTCTCGGGACATGCGGGCATATCCCTTGTTGGAGATGTAGTTGAAGGCCTGTATTTCAAACAATAGCGAGGAGATTGATGAGCCGACATCATTCGACAAGCTGATGACCCTTATTTCAACATGTTTCTTTCCTTACCTCCTCGAAGAAATCGAAATAGACACGGTTTCCTTGCTCTTCACGGACAAGGAAGTCACCCTTCTCAAAACCAGCGGAAATAGTAGCGATATTCATTGGAACTGGAGCGTCGTCGACTACGTCAAAAGGAGTTGTCATATGAGTTTTTGGAAGACCAAGTTGGTTTATGACACGGTCCGAATGGCTGACCACGGCAGAACGATACGGCTCTTCTTGGGAAAGTTCGTTCGCAGTAACCGTTACGGTTCAAACTCCTGCGTGCGTGCGGCAAGCCCATTTGTTTAGTTAGGTGGCACTGCCAATTGCACATGCACACCCTGCATCGACGATATATTTAGAATAATTGGTCATAGTGTCAATATTACAGATATACACATAATGTATAACATATTAACGTCCTGAAACTGGCAATCACCGGCATAATCCCACTACTGTCTGGCCATCCTTCATCGTCCAACCTTCGCCCGGACCAGACAAACCACCAACCAATTCCAGCAACATTTTGATGCCAACAACAGATTCTGTGGCAACCTCACCTCGATCAAAATGGGAAAAAACAAAGGTGGAAACTCGAAGCGTTCAGGAAATTCGCATCGTCCTCACCACTCAAATGGCTCACACTCCCGCCATGTGCGACACCAAGAAGCAGAATCTTTCAGCACAGATGAAGATGTTATGCGTCGCAACCAGGATGGGGAGTTTTGTCAACCAGCAGGTGAAGGCAACGCAAAGTCAAGTGCTCTGCGTGGGCTGAAGTTGCGTATGTGGGATTTTCAACAGTGTGATCCAAAACGTTGTTCTGGTGCGCGTTTGGCCAGAAGAGGAGTGTTCGAAAAAATGAATCTGAAGAGTCCCTTTCGGGGCATTGTCCTTGATCCAGAGGCCAAGCAAGCCGTTAGTCCAGCGGACACTGAAATTCTGGAGAAAGGCGGTGTTTCCCTTATTGATTGCTCTTGGGCACGGCTGAAAGAGATTCCCTTCCGTCAGATGCAGTCAGGTCATCATCGTTTACTACCCTTTATGGTTGCAGCCAATACTGTCAACTATGGCCGACCATTTAAATTGAATTGTGCCGAGGCTGCTGCCGCTACCTTGTACATTTGCGGGAAGCCCGACGCTGCCAAAGCAGTCATGGATGAATTCTCATGGGGAGAGGAATTTTTGTCTCTCAATAAACAAGTATTGGATATGTATGCTGCTTGCAAAGATGCGGAAGAAGTTGTTCAGAAGCAGAATGAATGGTTGGAGCTGGCACAAAATCCAAAAGCTAATGCCGCCGAAGAGGGAGCTGAAGACTCTCCATACGGAATTCCAGACGACCTTCCTCCAAGCGACGATGAGTACGATTCCTATGAATCAGAAGAGGAACTAAAACTTGACAAATTTGGGAACTATATTGTGGAAGAAAAAAGCGAAGGTATGGAAGAAACTACTGCCTCCGATAGTGAACAGTAAAGGCGGAATGATAACTGATAACTGTGATGCCACAAAGTACACGGAAGTATTTGAACGGCGGCGGTCGGTTCTGAAGTTGTTTAAGTTGGCGATGGCTTCAAAGTTCGTGGGAATGACCTGCCAAACGAAGTTTGGGAACAGCACGATTGGGAAGAACGGCCGTTGTTTTTGGTGGTTCATGATGGTGCGAGTACTCGTACTACTTCCGGGCGTTTCCAGTTCTCCACCTCCTTTTGAGCCCCCAACGAAGTGTACGCCATTTCCGCTATAGATGCTCGCTAATGATTGGTCACCGAGATGGAAAGGTGTCGGTCGAAAGCTACGATTGACAAGCTTCCTGTTCGATATTAAGTGGAGTTTAGGAACCACATTTGGCTTCGGATTTGTTGATCTCTGGAACGGTTCGTCAGTGTAAGAAATCCACGTGAGGAGATTCGACAAAGTGCTTATACTACATCCGATGATGTACGCTGTGCTGCTTGCGTAGAGTACATACTACTGGGAAGCCCCCGGAGGGAGAACCAGTGGGATTTTATCGCGTCTACAGTCTGCAGCATTGCACTCGGAGTGATTCAAGTTTTTTGTTCATTTAAATACCGCCATCATGGAAGAAGATTTTGCGAACACGTGATCCATGCATATACATACGATGTTCCGGCACTTCGTAGCATTTTCGAGACACAGGGTTACTACCGGAGTGTCCCTCTAGAAACGTTTCTACCCCAAATCAAAACGAATCTTGCACCGGTTATCGAATTCGTTGTCTGTAGCTCACCCGCTCACGAAAACTGGAGGCTGGACTCGGTTCATGCAACTGGGTGCCATGCTTTCGTGGGAACTTTGTGAAACATCCTCCTGTCCCTTGCGGGAGTTTTCGAGTCCGGTAGTTGAAGAAGTAATATGCTTCTTCTGTGTTAATAGTGAACACGAACACCCCTTCTCCGACAACATGTGGGCACAGTATCTCAAGAGAGCAGAGATCTCCCCAGCTGACGTTTCCTACTCACGAACAATCATTCAACTCTTCGCGCAAACCCATTGTTGCAAGACGTGAACAACTTCCCGAAACTTCGGCACAAAACTCCAAACCGCAGGAAGACCGAACATATTGGAAACTTCAGTTTCATACAAGGAAGGAATCATTGTGAATTGTGATCGAGAGGTGACTTGTGGAAAGTTTACAAAACTTAGAACGCTATGATGATGTCTCCGATCGCAATGTATCTTTTGAATCACAAGGTGATGTCTCTGCAACAACAGTTGGCAGCGACGGATGGGCAATGTCTCAATCTCCTGCTTTCGACGCCTTCAAGACCCCATGCACTCAATGGCAGCGGCGTCTATTTCAATGACCTTGAGGTTCCCCAAGAAATGCACGTTGCGTGCTCTTCCAGGTTGACATCGGCGTCGCCCAACTTGCCCAAAGGAAAGCCAATGCCTCAGCCGCCAAGGTTGATGTCATTCCCAATTGGACAAAACAGTGGAACATCTTCCACCTCTCCAAATGGACGCACTTCGCCTCAAGATAACACGACGACGCGAGGTGAGATCCGCCGTGGTCCCACGCCTGAACTCCAAGATGAGCGACCTGCAAAGCGCGTTCGCACCGAGTCCATGTCTGAATCCTCAGCGCTCTCATCGGAGCAGAAATGCTTCCTCGAGGCAGCTTTGGCCCTCAAGGTGTCACAGTCAAAGTCACCAGAGACTTCACCCAAGCCTCAAAAAGTTCTCATGCAAGGTGGGCTACCACCTCCCCCTTTTCCACTATCCAAGAAACCAGAGTCACGCGACTGTTCGTCATCCAAACGATCGCAACCCTGAACGAATTTTACATTTCCTCAGTTCCATTTGCTAGAGAAACTGAGGGAATCATCGTTTTGAGATTTTGCATCATGTCCTTTGCTGGGACAATTTTAGACTCTCTCTCATACATTCGCATCTAACTTCCCCAAGTAGCAAGACTTTTCTCAAGATCTTTCTCAACCCAGTTGTCTCGTAGAGTTCGTCTAGAGCGCGCCTTTTCTCTTGGCACGAGTTCCCGACTACATGCAGGTTTCAGATTGTTCTTTCCACCAATGACGACCAATGCAAGGAATCGACCTCGAGGTGAATAACAAGCATTCGACACCTGTCGATTTTTTTGGTCGCCTGCAAGCTGTGCGGTGGCTGGAATTCACCGCGAATCTTGAGCCTTGTGATTCCATGAGATCCCTTGGGGTCCGTTCTACGTACCCGAACGCTGATCCTCTGGTGAATCAAGTTGGTGATGAACTTGGGGAGCAGCCAAGCAAGTGGATTGTCGACATGTCTTGAGTGTTGTCACTCATCTTGGAGGACAAACTCCTACTTTGTATTGGGAAAGATTCACAAACCAATCAGCTGCTGAGAATAGGAAACAAACCAAAAGTGGCTGGTTGTCTCATGCTCAGCTTCCTGCCCTTGTAGCTAGCAGAACATAGTAGGCACCGGTAGAACCCATCAAGTAGCAAGATCCCCGACTTGGTCGAGGCGACATTTTCAAGCACCACCCTCCGAATTTCGTCTGTTTGGAGACAAAATCCGATGAGATGCGGCTGGCAGTCTTCAAGGAGAAGACCTGGCTATACCTTGAGAGCCACTGATCGAAAGTTACAGTGGTAGATTGACGGCTGGGTAAGGGTAAGCCAACAACACTCAGGTCACACCGTTGATTTCGACGACTTGCGCTTGGTCAGCTAGATGTTGGCTTGAAAGAGTTGTGGGTGGGTTCTCGTTGGAACCATCCGTTAGTTTCGCCCCCTTCCGTTGCTTTGTTGAGCAAGGGGATTCCAACTTCGTTTGAGCTACAATGACATGCGTCGCTGTATGGGAACCCTATTCTCACTTGCCTGTGCGAATAGAGATGCCAATAGTCAGCGACGAGCCGATAGTACACGGAGAGACTACGATATTCGCGAGTGTGAAGATGTCGCGATGTGCTTGATCATCTTCGTATTGTTCACAAACAACACAGCAGTCGGCGCGAGATCCGAACCACCAATGCAATGGGTTTTGTGGTGAGTGGTTGATGTCCATCCAAACCCAGCCCGCCAACACATCAAGGGTGGATCCAAGCCACTCAATCGAATGAGAGTCATCCAGATACGCCTCATCCCAGAATTCTTTCTTGAAAATGAAAGTTCTAATCTGACTAATCCGACTCCGGCAAAAGTGCACCGAATATTCGCCTTTAGTTTACTAGCCAGGTACCGGCAGCAATAGCAGATTCATCTTTCATCTCCAGAGAACAGACCATGTGACAAAACCTCCTATTGACATGACCTGATACTACTCGTACCAGTAAAAACGAACTGGAGTTTATTTTGTAGTCTCTAGCTAGTAGTACGTACAGGCAGGGGATTGGTCCTTCTTCCTACCAAAAACATACGTACACTTCAAAAGCATCCTTTTGTCATTCACAAAAGTACGAGTACTAACCACTGCAAGTATGCGCTCTCTTCAGAGAACCACCTTCTCCCTCCCACTATAGTATAATACGAAAGTGCTTTGTTGTAGAATTCGTTACAAATATTATATTGCTCTCTTCCTCCAAGCTTCCAAAAACCTGTGACGTATTATGGACGACTGAAATATTGAACTCGAGATTGAAAAGATACCTTTTGCGTCTTGCCATCTACCCAGGCAGCCCACCCCCTTCACCACCCAAAATCTCAGACGTTTGTCGTTGTTGGTATACGCGACAGGCGACTGCTGTTGTGTTTCCACAACAACAACAACATTGCAATTGTGTAATTGCTTTTCAACATGGCAGATAACGACAACACTACTCCAGCTGAAGCTGTGGATGAATCCAAGACGGTAGAGGAAGTGAAGGGCCGCCTGAAGTTCTTCTTCTCCGATGCCAACGTCCGTCAAGACCCGTTCATGAGAAAGTTGTTGATGAACGATAAGGGAGAGCCGCCCAAGATGGTCCCAATTGAGTCTTTGTTGCGTTTCAATACTATTAAATCCCATACCACTGATGTATCTATTGTGGCCAAGGCTGCCAAGGAACTCTCGGATATTCTCACTTTGGACGACAAGGAGACAGCCATTGGTCGCGTGGTCGAATTTACCCAGGAAATGATGGATGGACACATTACAAAGTCTTTGCAAGTAAAGGGACTCCCATTGAAGCAAAAGGAAGGGGACGAGAAGGAATCGCAATATGCTGTCACAGTGGATCAAGTCCGCGAACTATTCCAACCCTATGGTGAGGTTGCCTTGGTCAAGTTGATTTGGGGCTTTGACGGAGGCAAAGGAAAAAAGAAAGTCCCTTTTGGAAGTGCTATTGTAGAATTTGAGACGGAAGAAGCCTTGCAAAAGGCAGCCGAAGCTACCCTCACTATCAAGGCTGGTGAAGAACAAGAGGCTAAGGAGAAACTTGTCATCGGTGACGACAAGAGTGAATTGAAAGTTATGCTTCTTTCCGAAACAAAGCGATACAGCAATGAGACGGACGGGTCTCCTCGGAAGCGAAAGCAAAACAATGACAACGGCGACGAAGTAGAGGCAAAGAAATTTCAATGTGATTGGAAGCCTGGATGTGTTATCAAGCTCAAGGGAGTTCCTGCTGAGTGCGATCGGGAGAGTCTCTTGGACATGGTGGCTGCTGGTATGGAGATCTCCGTGGCAGAGGTAAAGGACAAGAAGATCTACGTTGACTACTCTCGTGGACATGAGGATGGAGCACTTCGATTTCCAGAGCCTGGAGATCACATCACAACTATCTGTGCCTCTTTGAAGGAAGGCAAGCTAGAAATCAAGGGAGGCAAAGTCAGTGACGCCTTTATCTTGGAAGGCGATGACGAGAAGAAGTACTGGGACGAATTCATTGCTTTCAAGAACAGACAAATTCAACAACGTACCGACGAGAGACGCTCCAAGAAGAGACAGCGACGTTAAACCAGGCAACAGCAGAAATAAATCAGATGCATCTATAGAATATCATTCGTTGCCTTTGTGCAGCCTTTAGTGGTCTAGTACGTTGTCGTGAGTTAGAGAAGCCGCGTCTGGAATGATTTGTTTCATTGTACAATAATAATAGAACATGGTATTTGCTGTGTTGCTTGTAGGGAGAAACAATGGTTCCTCCAGGAAACCACCTGATGAGCTGATCCCAATGTGCAATTGCACCTGACTACTTGGTACGGTACGAATAGTACGAATGGTTTTCTCCTCGTCATCATCTAGTCTACGAGGAGTCTAGCCGTCGTGCGTTCCTGTTTTGCTTATTGCGTTTCCCAACGACATTCCTCGGATGAAAGCCAATCAAATACACCGTATTCGACGACAAACTACAAAAGGAGGGTCCTGCTTGTGACACATTGGCAGGTTTCGGTGTCAATGCCACATCGACTCGGGCAGGACGAGAACGAACAGTTCTCGTCGTTGACAATCATTCACAAAAAAAAGAAACACTGCTCACTTTTCCAACGACTCGACCTTGAAACACATACCTCAGTACAAAGAACATAAGATATACCATGGCCACAGTTCTGGAACCTGTGGGAGTTGCAAATCCTCAGATGCCTCAATCCACACCACAACACACGCCAATGACTGAAAAGGAAGTAATGATGTGTAGGGAATCAGGTGTAACCTTGCCATCAGTTCACAAGACAACAAATAATCGATCGCCCTCTTCTTTCAAAGTTGGGTTGATTATTGATACTGCGACTACGAGTGCTGTTGACCGTCACATTTCATCGTTTCACAAACCTGCGACTCCATGCTCCCTGGCCTCCATTGTTGTCCTTCGCCCGCCTGAGGGCGACGAAGCTCGAAAGGAGGCTATCGATCGTTGGATGTCATACCACCACCTTGATAGTATCGGAGACTCCGTATCCGTCGGATGGGGAATGGAAGCAGTCGACCGCCTTTTCCATTCAAATGTTGATGCTGTGTACATTATTGTTCCGCATGGGTAAGTGCAGCTATTTTCGTTTTTTGTCCAGTCGTATTGGTGGATTCAGCGTTCTCAAGGGAAATGTTTGTCATATGCAGCACGTATGGAAATTTGGTTATTGATGCACTCGAAGCAGGCAAACATGTGCTCCTAAATGATCCAGTTTCTACCAACATTGACGAGTTCATTCAACAACAACGGGTAGCCAAAAAGAATGGAAAGATTATCCAATTCCTGACTTTATTTGTCCACCAATTCAAAACACAACGATTTATGAACTCGGTATTGCAGGATGAACACTTTGGAAGAATTCACACCATTGAAGCAAAGCTGAACCTATTGTATGACGATGTCGCCCGAATCGGTGTTACACTACCCTTGACGAGGGGCGATGGCAGTATCCGTCGTCTTGCACGATACTGTGTTTTGGTCGGTACCCTTTTCTTTTCACAAGTGGGTAGTTCGGCCACTTCTGTCAGAGTGGAAACGGTGGAAAGAGGAAGAAGAGGTCAGATTACCAATGCTGTTGGAGTTGTTCATTATACAGGGGTACGTGCGACTGAATAAGGTGTCGAGCTGGGTGACGTTGATGATAACTTTGCTGACACTTTTTGACCATCATTGTATATCAGGATCGTCTTCTTCGTTTCCACGTTGGTTTCAACCACAGCGCTACAAGACAGTCCATTGAGCTTGATGCTGACTTGCGCTACGCCACCATGAACGATTTCGTGCTAGAACATCCAGACGGTCTGGGAACGTATCGTGTTTACGAGAAATGTCCCCACCAGAAAAATAAGGTTGATTTGACCAGAGGAGAGGCAATCGATTTGTCCGGAGCTCCACCCCAGACGACCATGATGTGGCGGACATTCGTTGATTTGTGTTCGTCATTGGACCAGGCGGGAGGATGGGATCACATCGACGACAATGAGCCTTGTCGTGTTTTGGCAAATGTCGCACTGCAAACTAAACATATTCTCTGTGCACTTACCCAAAGTGTAGAAACTTTGGAGGAAGTGATGTTGAATGGAATTGAATACCCATAATATCGGCAGGACAATACTGAATAGAATGATATGTTGTACAATAGCTGTCGCTTGCACTTTTGCTTTTTCGAGCTAGTATACAACTCACAAAGTACTAAAAGAGTCCTGTAACAGAGTCGTTTTTGAATCACGAAGACAATCGACCAATATCGAAACTCCCAAGCTCCTTCACTTTCTCACTTTTCCAAACGTTGACCATGGCGGCTTCTCAAACCAACTCGCCCCTTCGAGTGGGGATCCTTGGAGTTGCTGGTATTTCACGCAAGACCGCTCTTGCTATTTCTCATGCCGAATCCAGTTGTGAAATTCGCGGAGTTGCTTCGAGAACTCTGGAAAAAGCACAGGTAAGGATACTGCCAATTGCGTTGGTGTGACGTCGCCTCGCAACATGACTCTTACTAGTTCCATTCGATTCTTCAAGAACTTTATCAAAACCTATGTTTCAGGCAGTGACTCTGTTTCCGCTTTGGGCGGTCCAGAGGCATACACTGAGTTGTTGAAGTCGGATGAGATTGATGCTGTTTACATTCCTTTGCCTACCAGGTATGGATTCAATGCTCGACGCAATACGTACTGGAACTGGTAATGTGTTGTTTCTCACTTTCCTTCGATTGATACCTTTTGAAGTTTGAAAAAGGAATGGGTTCTTAAGGCTTTGAATCATGGAAAACATGTCGTTGTTGAAAAGCCTGTGGCCTTGTCATCAGATGAATTCGAAGAAGTCCTACGTGTGGCCAAGTCCAAGAATAAGGTCGTTATGGATGGCACAATGTTTCCTCATCACATGCGAACAACAAAAATATTGGAAAGTTTGTCTGAAGATGTAGTCGGAACTGTTCACCGCGTCGATTGCAACTTCACCTTCATGTCAGACGATGCATGGGAGAAGACAGACATCCGAGCTCGCAAAGATGGCGACCCCCAGGGCTGTATCGGGGATCTTGCATGGTACTGTATTCGCTTCGGGATGCTTGTATTTGAGAAGTTGGGCTACGGCCCAACTGACGCCCAAGTGGTTGACTTTGATTTGAACGCCAACGGTGTTCCCCGCGATGCAACATGTGTCGTGCGCTTCCAAGAGGTAAGTTCGGCGTACCTATGGTAGAGGGTCATATTATGACGATAGGATGGTGTCGCTTACATGGTACTGATTTAATCTTGTGAAAGGGACGTACTCTCTGGTTCCATTGTGGTTTCAAGACAGCATTGCGTCAACACTTCGAAGTTTGTGGCTCCAAGAAGTTTCTAGAAATATCCGATTTGGTACTACCAGTGGAACCTCCCGCGACTTTTTTGTTGAAATCGGAAGATCTAATCAATGAAGATCGCTTGACCGTTCAATCAAGAGATGTTGTCGTTGCAAGTGGTGACCCCCCTCATGTAAGTGAAGAAGCCATGAGGAAGGCTCCGAATGCTAGGGCTGTGTGTTGACTAAATCTTTTTTTCTTGAATATCAGGAGGTGTTGCTATGGAGAAACTTTTGCAGGCTTTGCCAAGGAGTTGACAAGGCAGACAGCATTGCTCTGGAAGCGCAGCGTTGGGGGCAGTCATCTTTGACAACCCAGAAAATTGTCGATGCTCTCATGGTCAGCATTGAGCAAGGATGCAAGCCTGTGGTGCTTTAGCTCTTCGAGTTGGAGAACAAAACTTCCTCTACTACTCTAATATTGTCGTGGTTGTGCTCTGAAAACATTTCTAGCTGAAACTTAAACTTCAAAATAGATGCAGATGTTACGTTCATACAATAGAACTTGCGGCATCAATACGTCGTGTCTGTCCGTCTCCCCGTTTTCCCACCACCATCACATAAGTCTCATCACAACACTTTGTCAACATCATCTCAACATGGCCGAACCAGAGTTACAGCGGGTCAAGTTGATCGTTCACTATAATGGCAATCGCTTCAAGGGATTTCAACGTCAATCCTCTGGAAATACAGAATTGCCTTCAACGCCAAACCAAGATGCTGCGGAAAAACAAACGAAACGAAGAAAAGTGGACCTCAAGCCAAACCAAACCACGTGTACAATCCAAGAATGTATGGAGAACAGCTTGGAACGGTACTCTGGTCTCAACCGAAGTCAATTGAGGATGCGGTTTGCTGGAAGAACAGATGGTGGTGTTCATGCTCGGGGCCAAGTTGTCGTAGTTTCTCTCCCTTCGTCACTGGTACCCTTTTCGGCCGATGAATGGTGGACAATTCGAAAAGGTATCAACAGTAGACTCCCAGATGACATATCTGTAGAAGAAGCAATTGTACTGTTGGAAAATCCGGATTTCGATCCCCGTAAAGATGCAATTCGGAAGCAATATTCCTACACACTGAAGTATCGCAGAAAAGTGTGGGATGCTCATGGGAATCTGCTTCCACTATGCACTGGTGGTCCAAACTGCACGCGAAGTGGTCTGGATCCAAAAACCATGTGGATCAGTCCATGGGCACTAGATGATTCCAAGATCGAACATTTCTGTAACATTCTGACAGGCGAGCATGACTATTCTGCATTTGTACACAAGCGAGCCCGACGAGAGCAAGACAACACGATGAGAGTGGAACGAATGGAACGGACAATCTTGGAACAAACGGTGGAAGAAGCACCCATATTGACAGTACGTTTCCTCGTGGAAGCCAAAGGCTTTCGTAGGTCAATGGTCAGAAATCTGATTGGATTTTTGGTAGACCTATGTAGAGGACAGGTGGACGAATCTGTGATGGAGACCATCTGGACCGGTACAGATGAAGCCAGTCGGCATGTTCATTCTGCACCACCTTTTGGACTTTGCTTAGAAAAAGTGACTTACAAGGAAGCATAGTTTTATGGCTAGAATGTTTGGTTCTTCTTTATTGGCATCGAAGTAGGACAAACGATAGTATATAATATCCTAATATCCGTAGATACAATGTAGGCTTGTTGGTAGGTTGGTAGCCATCATTTATGTTAGTCCGTTGAGTCTGCCGTTCTGTTTGTTCTCCTTGGAAGTTGCGAGCAAAGCCAATGGAAGATTCTACAATTGCAACACAAGCCAACTCATCGTTGCTATATTCTGCGACTTGCCTCGGCTTTGACAACCCAACACACTATGTTCTCAGCATCCAGATCAGCATCTTCCGGACTGCTTCAACGTGTGGCGCCTCGATTTCCTAAACTCCCACGGCACCATGATGTGCAGGCTCATCGCTTCCTTGCCTCCCCTGCGAACCAGAAGGGTGAACCTATTAGTATTTGGTACCCCATCATTGGCGGATTCGTCGTGACAGTGGCAGGAGGGATCAAGTACATGCATGATCATGTTGAGGGGACCGAAGGTCTCACCAGAACTTTTAAGTTCTACAAGTTTGGAATCCCCAAGTACATCGAGTATCGATGGCACATGTTCCGAAAGTCTTCTGATGAAGCATGGGCCAAGTTGGATCACGAAACGGCAACGACTGGTCTCGAATTGGCCTACGAATTGGAAGGTTTCTACATCAAGGCTGGGCAGATGGTAGCTGCCAACATTGGAGGAGCCTTTCCTGAAGTATGGCAAGATACGATGAGCGTTTTGCAAGATCAGGTTCCACCACAGGATTTTTCCGTCATCAAGAAGATCGTGGCCAGTGAACTAGATTTTGATTCAGTCTTCGCCACCTTTGATGAAAAACCCATTGGATCTGCTGCCATTGGGCAGGTTCATCGGGCAACTCTCAAGGACGGTACTCCGTAAGTGGTCGAAAGTTGTTTTCCTAGGTTGTTACCTCAAGTTGGGATTGTCTAACATTGCCCTCCATGTACAGTGTGGTTGTCAAAGTCCGATATCCCAACGTTGAGAAGTTGCTACGTGGAGATATCCGTACCATCAAGAGTAAGTTCGACGAATCGCGCACCAACATGAAGATATCGTCGAGTGGACAGCTCAACAGTGTTTGTATCTAGTGTTTGCACAAGTCGCCCAGCCCGTTCATGTTCCAGCTTTGGAGGAAATTGAGAAACAGTTCATGACAGAGTTTGATTACGTCCAAGAAGCGCAGCAGCTTGAAACTGTCCGACAAAACTTGTCTCGTGCTGGTTTGGAAGGTCCAGGGAAATTGTGCCGTGTACCAAAAGCATACTTGGAGTACTGCACCACTCGAGTATTGGTAATGGAGGAACTTCATGGTGGAAAGCTGGCCGACGGTCTAAAGGAGGAAATGACATTCCAGGCAATGAGGCAAGGAAAGACACCAAAGGAGTACCTCGCCGAGGTCAAAAAACAAGAGAAGGATGCAAAGGAGAAAGGCGAGGAGATTAAGGGACCATCTGCTGATGACTACGACGTGTACATCTCATTGCTAAACAAACAAAGACAAGCCACCAACTTTCTGCGCCGTATCCACAACTGGTCTGTTGGCTTGGTTCCGGGAGTTGCCGCTAAACCGATTGAAGACAAGTCCAATTTGCCAATCAATCACGCAAAGTTGGTAGAAGACTTGCTTCACATTCACGGTCATGAGATATTGGTGGATGGATATTTCAATGGAGACCCTCACCCAGGAAATATCCTGCTTTTGAGAGGGGACGATGGCACTCCTGGATTGGGTCTTATTGACTACGGTCAAGTGAAGAAATTGAGTAAGGAAACTCGCCATCTCTTTGCCAAACTTGTCATTGCTCTGGATGATGGAGATAAGGATAAGGTTGTCGAGCTAATGAAGGAAGCCGGGATGAAAACCAAGAATATGAACAAGGATGTCATTTACCTCTACGCCAAAGTAAGCTATGACGAGATCAACGACCAGATTCTTCAGGGAAAACACGTACAAATGTTCATGGAGGATTTGGAGGCAAGGGACCCTGTGGTGCAGCTTCCGAAGGAGCTCTTGATGGCGTCGCGTTGCTCGTTGTTGCTCCGAGGGCTAGCCCAAGCACTGCACCAAAACCGCAGAGTTTCTACTGCGTGGCGTCCCATTGCTGAGCGCGTCCTGAAAGAGGATCTCTAGACACCGACTAAAAGTAAGTAGCACACAGAACAACACAAAGGTACTCGTACTTATACATGAGAATTGTTTAACATTGTTATCACCTATCGCCAAACACTACCTGGTATACTTCTTCGTAGTCATTGGCAAAATGGACATCCAAACCTTCCTTCAAATAGTCAGGAATTTCGTGGTAGTCACGCTCATTGGCGCCAGGGAGGATAATCGTAGTCACACCTGCACGGCGTCCGCCCATTATCTTTTCCTTGATACCGCCCACGGGCAACACCTTTCCGGTCAAAGATACTTCTCCAGTCATGGCCAAATCATTCCTGATAGGTTTGCCAAGGGCCAAGGAAAGCATAGACGTTACCATGGCGATTCCAGCGGATGGGCCGTCTTTTGGTGTTGCACCCTCTGGGACGTGCATGTGGATATCGTTGTTGTCAAAATAGTGGTTTTCACCGTCAAGTTCGGATAGCCAAGCGCGTGCCACAGTGTAAGCAATTTGAGTTGATTCCATCATAGTGTCACCAAGCTTTCCAGTCGCCTTGAGCGTGCCCCCACCACGGGGCTTGCCATCTTCACTCTTTCCACGCTTAATCCCCTGTGTTTCGATATAAAGGGCGCTCCCTCCCATGGAGGTGTACGCTAGACCCATTACAATTCCGTGAGGAAGAGGACCGTCCTGGTACAAGCGGTCACTTGTGAATCTCTGCTTTCCAACGTAGTCCGCCAAATTGTCGGCACTGACACTCCAGGAATCTGACTTTCTTGAACTCTTCTTTGTCAATTGTGCTCCTTCTTCCTCTGCAACCACTTGCAAAGCAAGCTTTCGGGTGATTTTATCAATAAGTTTGGAAAGGTTTCGAACTCCGGCTTCACGGGCATACCAACGTGCTAAGTGTTCAATGGCATCTGTAGTAATACCAACTGTTTCAGGTACGTTTTTGGCATGAACATACTTGTCAAGAGGCGTGGTTCCTTCGTCGATTGGCTCAGGAGTGGACTCGGGGCTTGGTTCTGTTGTTTTTTCCGTCGCGGTTTCGGGGTCCTCCTTCTGCGTTTCTTCCTCTGTTCGATCGATCATCAAACCGTTTTCTTTCATAGATTTGGGGACAAGGTACTGTTCCGCGATGGCAACCTTTTCCGGGAAATCGTATCCTGAGAGACGGATCACCTCCATTCTGTCGAGCAAAGGCTCAGGAATTCGCTCCAGCTCATTGGCAGTGCACATAAAGAGTACCTTGCTGATATCCACAGGAATATCGAGGTAATGATCCATGAAATTCGAATTCTGACTTGGGTCCAAAACTTCAAGGAGAGCACTGGCCGGATCGCCCTGATAACCGTGACCGAGTTTATCAATTTCATCGATCAAGACGACAGGGTTGGTAGTACGCGTAGTTTTGAGGCACTGAATGATCTTTCCGGGCATTGCCCCCACATAGGTTCGTCGATGTCCTTTGATCTCGCTAACCTGGCTGAGTCCTCCGACGGAGAAACGATAGAACTCACGCCCAAGAGAAGATGCGACAGATTTGGCAATGGAGGTTTTTCCGGTACCGGGAGGTCCAGCCAAGCAAATGATCTTCCCTTGTACGCTACCTTTGAGCTTTCCGACAGCAATGAACTCGAGGATTGTATCCTTGACGTCCTCTAGTCCATAATGGTCGCGGTCGAGAACTTTGCGAGCTTCCGTAATGTCAAAGTTCTCCTCACTGACAACCCCCCAAGGAACACTGCACAACCAATCCAAGTAGTTTCGAGTGACATTATACTCTGAAGAATTCATCTCCAGTGTCGACAGTTTCTCAATTTCTGATTCAATAGTAATCATAACCTCCTCAGGGATCTCTGGGTATTCTGCAATCTTTTTTCTGAATTTCTCAATGACTGCCTCCTTGTCATCCCTTTCCATTCCGAGTTCCTTCTTGATGGACTTGAGCTGCTCCATGAGGAAGTACCGGCGTTGTGTTTCACTCATCTTTTCTTCCACTTTGGCACTAATTTCTTGCTGGAGTTTGGACACCTCACGCTCTCTTGAAAGCAAGACAAGGGCTTTGTGCAATCGCATTTCAGGATCCTTCTCTTCCAAGAGGGCCTGCAAATCCTCGGGACTACCAGCAGTACACACGCTGGCAGAAAAGTCAGCTAGCCGGTAGGGGTCATTGGCATCCAATCGCATGCTAAAGAACTGAACATTTTCGCGGAAAAGAGGGTTGATTTGCGCAACTTCACGAATGGTGCTGAGAATCTCATTGGACAATGCACGAATCGTGTCGTCGGTTCCAGTGTAGTCTAGGCGAGGCCAATGTCCAATGGTTGCGTCAATGGGTGGCCCCAATTCATCAACACTAATAAGGTCTACTCGTCGGTGAGCCAAGAGGAGTACGGAGGCAGCGGAACCGCCATCTGATTCCTCCATGTCATCTGATTTGGTGGCAAAACTGGGAACCCCAGGCTTGGAGCTGCCTACACCGCGTTGAAGTCTGTGAATCTGAGCAAAGGTTCCAACAGAATACAAATCAGAAGCTTCCGTGATAACTTCAGGAGTTGGCAAAAGAACACCTCCCTCACTGACACCTGTGGGGTGCTTCTTTCGCAAAAACACAGAGATGTAGGCATTTCGACTGTCCTTTTGCAGGGCTTCGAGGGCATCAATCGTAGCTGGTTCAGTCAAAGTAACAGAAGTGACGACACCAGGGAACAAGGGGCGGTTGACAACAGGGAGAGCGAGGACATGGGGCATACGAGGAGCCTCATCTCCAAATCCAATCTTGCTGGGAACTACAACTGTAACGTCTTTCTTGTCACCTTTCTCGCCATTGTTTCCGGCATCATCACTGTTGTTATCGTTGTTGTTGTCGTTTTCAGAGGAGAAGCAACGAAAAGGCAAGGATTGGGAAAAGGCAGGTCGGTACGCGGATCGAAGGGAGGCGGAATACCTCCCGGTCGCTGCTCGTCGTAGCATCTTTAGATGCTGTGTGCGGTTGGGATGGATCGGAAGTTTGCGATGAGATGCGCAGAGGCGAAACTCGTTGTGTCAACTGACGAAATTCATCGATCTTCGATGATGTGATGCAGTGGGGTGCATACCAGTGCGTGTTTGGAACGGGACCCACACGGGACCTAAGAACAGCCACACATCGCAAAAAACAGCCTAGACCGCCACGAACTCTCCGCGAGGTCTGACAACTGCCAGGTGGCAGTGACCAGTGACCACTGCCTCATTCATTCTTCATTCTCACCGGCTAACGACGAGCTCTGCTGGCAGAATCTAGGGAAAGGATGGATTGGACAAGTGTCTTTGAAGAAGATGGAAGCGAAGATCTGATTATTCCACACCTAATGGAGCTCCACTCCACAGTGTCTCGATTAGAACGGTTAGTGACCAAAGTTTATGTTCATCCGCCCAGCGACATCACAGCTGCATCCGAGGACAATGACGCCGCGTCCAACTCGGATACACAAGAATCTTCGTCCTATTCCTTGCAGTCCGTCTACTACCTCTCCATCAACTACATTCTTGGAGTGGGTTGTCTAGGTACTCCTTATGCATTCGCCAAAGCAGGTTTTCTACTGTGTTCCTGCATCCTTGTCACTGTCACGCTTTTCGGCTACATGACTGTCATGTGGGTCGCTGAAACAGGCGCACGGTATGAACACCACAAATATATCAAGTCAAAACAACCGGCATCGGAAAAGACTCCTCTTGTTAATCTTTCACTCGACCATGATATGGTTTACGATGAGGGGCAGTATGAAGTCATTGACCTGGTAGAGTTCTATCTTGGCCCCAACCACAAGCAATTTACCAAGCCTCATTGATGGGACTCATGTACGTTGGATTGTTGGCCTACACACAAGTGTTTTGCGGGGCACTCTTTGCCTTGCTTTGGGGAACAAGCAAGGATATGGATTCATTTCTACCCCAACTTCTTTTCGGGCTAGTAGTTGTTCCACTCTCTTGCATGGATTTGGAAGAGCAGTTGCTTGTGCAGACTATCATGGCTCTGGTTCGATTCCTTGCCATTGCTATTATTGTCCTTGGGTCCGTTGCGGGTCTCGTTTTTGACGGAACCAATAGTGATTTTGAGCACCCTCCCTACTTTGCCGTACCCTCACCGGATCAATGTGCCATGACATACACGGCCTGTTTTGAAGGATTCGGGGTAGCATTTTCGACGACCATGTTTTCTCAGTTATTCCAACATTCTGTCCCAGGACTCTTGCGTCCCCTCCAGAAGCAAACATCACAACTCAAAAAGGCTTCGGTACGTATCGTTTCTCCAGCTTGCCTTTAGAGACCAAGTTGTTTTCTCTAACTGTTGTGGTCTTCTTTTGCAGAGTACGTTTGGAGCGTCTCTCCTCACTACATCCGCATTCTATTTTCTCCTCGGTATTACCGCAGCCTCCTATTTTGGGGCAAGTACGAAATCTTCCATCAACCTTAACTTTGCAGGATCCCTCCTCGGACTGGCAACATCAAACCCAATTCTGGTGGCGGTGGTTCGATGTCTTTTTCAAATTGTTGTCATTTTCCCTGCTCTGGATACATTAAGCGTATTTCCCTTGATTGCCAACACTCTGGGGAACAACCTTTTTGCAGCAGCTGGAGCCTCAACGATCAAACGATTTGCAAGAGCATCTGTCGGGCTCCAATCCGCGATACGATCCAATAAACCTCGAATGCTATGGTCGGATGAACCGTATAGTTCGCTTTCGGTATCGGCCCGAAAAGAAATCCTGACATGGGCCAGCCAAGTTTCCTCCACCTTTTGGAGGTTGGTCGCTGCTATACCTCCCCTTCTTTTGTCGACTGTGGCGACCGATTTGAGCTTTTCGTTTTTGTTGACTGGGGTAGCAGGAATTTATGTTGCATTTCTCGCACCATCACTTTTGCAGCTTCAAAGCTCCAAGCTAGCTTCTCGCAATCAGCTATCCGTATAGTTCGCTTCCGGTATCAGCCCGAAAAGAAATCCTGACATGGGCCAGCCAAGTTTCCTCCACCTTTTGGAGGTTGGTTGCTGCTATACCTCCCCTTCTTTTGTCGACTGTGGCGACCGATTTGAGCTTTTCGTTTTTGTTGGCTGGGGTAGCGGGAATCTATGTTGCATTTCTCGCACCGTCACTTTTGCAGCTTCAAAGCTCCAAGCTAGCGTCTCGCAATCTGCTATTGAGTGAAACCATTTTCTCGGGGTGGTACTCATCCGAGACTCTTTGTATACCAGTGATAACATTTGCGGTTCTTTCGTTGCTTGTGGTGTTATTCCAGATGAGCGATGCAATCAAATAGGAAATGTAAAGAACGGACATACCACACAAGGCTAGCTGTTACGTTTACTTTACAGGGACCTGGATACCACGATGTTCATTTCCCAGGATTTTTGTTATCGACATGACTGGCACTTTTGAGTTGTGCACCTTCAGTGCATTTGTCTAAAAATTCCTGAAAATAGTCTGCTCCTTTTCTCCAATGGGAGGATCCTTTTTGAGAGTTTTGTCTTCCAAATGGTCCCAGTTTTCAAAGTTCGATTTGTCCAGCGGGTCTTTAATATCTGGGACCCAAGGGGCGGCAATATCCTTGTGCCGCAGTTCTGCAAAGTCAATTTCAGCAAACCACTGGTGTGCATAAATCTCATTGATTCCCCGAGCCAATGATCCCAAACGCTTGGCAGGATCCAGAATAAAGAAACGTTGCAACAGGTCCTCGATCTCCATTGACATTACACCCGCTGGAGGGAAATCATAGTTGCAATGACAAATACTTCGGAAGAGTGCCATCTGGTCCATGCCCTCGGTGTAAAATGGCGTATATCCAGCAATCATTTCATAGACCAAGACTGCGAACGACCAATGATCGGCACCCTTATCGTGACCCCGATTCAGAATAACTTCTGGTGCAAGATAAAGTGGGGTACCACAACTTTTCATCGAGCAAGAACAAATCAAGTGAGAAAGAGTCGAGCAAGGGACACTCGATAGAGCATCACAAACTACTTACAGTGTGTAAGTCTTGGTTGTCACATTTTTGGCTAAAGAGACGAGGCTGCGTTAGTTCACGACTTCGAGAGTATTGTAGGGACAGTTCATCAGTTCATCAACAGTAGCATACACTTACCAAAACCGAAATCAACAATCACTGGATATCCATCGCGGTCAATCAACACATTCTCCGGCTTTAGATCCCTGTACAAAATATTCCGTCGGTGCATGTGCGAAAGCCCCTCGATAATCCCACCGGCATAAAACTTGGCATCCTTTTCACTGATACCATCGTAGGTTGTTTGATGCAAAAGGCTGAATAGCTCACCTCCTTGCACGAGCCCCAAAAGCATGTACACGTGTTGCTCGTCTTGGTATGTCTGAACGAGGTTGGTTAGAAACGGATGTTGCAGTTGTTGCATCAGGTTCTTTTCTTGAACAACACCCTTGGCCTGATTGTTCCGGATGAGCTCGTACTTGGATTGGATTTTGAGGGCATACGGAACCTGCTCCCCATCCGGCGACGCGTTGGAGACCAACCATACCTGTCCAAACGTTCCCGCTCCCAAGATGGCATGTTTGTTAAGTTGATCCAGTTGGATCTTGGACTTGACAAATGCAGCTGGGGCCGCTCTTCTTCCGTGGCCCAACGAGGTGGTATCAATGACCTCTCTGCATTGTTCAATCGTCAACACGGCCAGCACCACCTGCTCACTCAACGTCCGAACCGTGTACTTTGCAATACTTTTGGTGTTTTTCTTAACCCCACCAATATCAATCTCCAGCATGTCTTCACCAAAGTAACCCCCAGAATCAATAATGTTGTTGTATTCCCCATTGGCGCTGGTCATCTCTAACTTCCCACTACGGACAAGATACAACGCCGATTTGGTTGGCCGTTTCTCCGTGATGATTTCTGTTCGTGGTGGAAAGGGCACTTCGACAAAGAGAGATGCCAGCGACGTCAGGGTTGCTTGTGAAAGGTGTGTCATTTGAAACAACCGAATGGCGGACTGCAGACAAGGCAGAGTGAGAAAAGGCACAGTACAACACGAGTGAAACGACAAAGTATCAGACGGTAGAACAAAAGACGTACCAGTTTGCGTCGGTCTTCTGTTCGGAGTGTGAGGGATGCAAACTTTCCAACGACCTTTTCAAAGGTATCCTTATCGATAGAAAGGGCGATTCCCTTGGACTTTCCAATACAGTTGGCTGTTCTGGGCTCCTTCGTGACAAGAGCTCGTTCACCAAAATAGTCCCCCGGCCCCAAGGTTTGGTCTTCATAATCAGTGCTCCCAATGGTAATGTTGGTAACCCTGACTTTTCCTTCCTGGATGACATAAAAGGTATCTCCATCTTCCCCCTTGCGTACAATGAACTCTCCAGGTTCAAACACACGCGGTGTCATGGTGTGCACCAACTTGTTGATATCGGTAGGATCGAGCGCTTGGAGGAAGGAAACTCCCTGAATGAGATCTTTCTTGTCACTTTCTGTTTGCAGTGTCTGCGATTGCATGATATAACGAAAGGTCTTTTGATCGACGCGGTAGACGGTAGTATCGGTTTCTGCAATGACAGAAGCAGCCCTTGGACTAGTGTACAACAAGGACAGTTCTCCAAAGGACTTTCCCTTTCCTGCATGACCTACGACATTTCCGTTGACTTCAAAACGGACAGTTCCTTCCCGAATGACATAAAAGTAATCTCCCACATCCCCTTGCTGAATGAGCGTTTCGTTGGGGACCGCTTGTATACTTTCAAAGGCATCAATGATGGTGCGCATCTCACGCTCCGAGAGAGCCGCAAAGACGAAGTTGTTTTTGAGGGCTTCCCTAATAAAATCCTTTTCATCGTTGGATTTGGTAAAGATGGGCGCTCGGAAGGATCCCAAATCTTCGAGAGGAGCGGCAAAGACTTTCTTCAAGTGACTGGCTCCTCGACTGGCAATCTGCTTGGTTGCAGCGAGAGTGGCGGAGGGGGTAGCCCGAATCTGGTTGACGAGCTTGGGGCCTTGGGCGAGCTGATTCAAGACAGGCTGCACATTTTGGGTGAGTGAAGTGGAGGCCGAGACAGGAGGAGATTCTTTGGAGGACGTTGGTGGTGGTGCTTCCTCTTTCTGGGCTGCCCGGAAGCGACTGATTGGTTGCAAGTCCACAGGCTCTTGTTTACTTGCCCCGCAACCCATGTTGGCAGGCACAAGAAGGCGGCGGCAATGGGGAGAGACTTTTGAGACGGTTTCGTTGTTGTTGTTGCCAACAGCAGCTGGATGTGCCCGTGCCAAGGTTGAAGGTTGCAAATCAAACAATTATTTTACTACAGGAGGGACACCAGTGTTATTACTACTGATCCACCTGCTACGGTAGCTACGGTAGCTACGGTACCAGGTAGCTTGGCTTCCGGCAAGTTGGATTCGGCCTGCTCGACGAGTGAGCGGCCGGGGTCGCGCGGCGACACAGCGGGTACTATGGAAGAATGGGAGGCGGTCATTGTGGCACGTCACTACTTAACCACTACATCGAGCCAGCCGCGACTGCCGCTACTACTCGTACACGAGTATATACTGGACGTACGACAGTACTACGAAGGACGGAGGGTGCTGCTACAGCTGCCGACTGCGTCGTCGTGGCGGCACAACATGAACGGCAAAGTCGCATATATTCGAATCGCTCGACCACGAGGTCCGGTGCCGACACAACACGTGCCGCTACGAGTACTGTACTCGTACGACGACGACGACGACGACGTTCCCAACAACGAGCAAAGTCAAGTCATTTGATTCGTGACCGGCAACGACGGTGGTGTGAGAAGGTCCATTGTCCACAACTCCACAACTGCTATACATTCAACAAGAACCCCAATCCTGGTTCCTACAGCATTCTTGCTTTTCTGAATGCTGTGAGAGTTGTACACACCGATCAAGCGTTCAACGAGGGGACATCCATTGTGATTCCAATTGGGGCATCCGTTGGGTCGGTGATCCAAACCTGAACCATCGCTTCTCCCCAGATTCGTCATTTCATCATTCATCAATCACCAATCATCATCCATCATGCGACAACGGATACCGCCAAAGGGACCCAAAGGGGAAACATGGGAAAAGATGGAAGGAGACTCTTCTACTCATGGTGGCTCCAACATCAACACGTTCCAGCCTGTTCCCATGTACCATCCATTGCATTTTCCACATTCCGCCAAACCCACATCGGCACAACCATTCCATTCTTCTTCGTATCATGATGACTACCGATCCAATTATTACCAAGATAACAACACAAAGTTCTTCAATGAACCAGCACATTCTAATTCCTCCCGACTCTCTGCTCTCGATGCCCCCACATTTATTCCTGACTCCAAATACGCTAACTTTGTGAGGACAGGTTCCTTACAATCTCCCAAAAAGCGAGCTTTTTGCAACCGCCTCTGTTGTGCCAAGTTCTGTCTCATATATTCTTGGGTGGCTATTTCCTTCATGATTTTTGTTGGTCTTTTGTATGATTCACAACCACTCTATCTACCCGGGGCTCTTCCCAAACACTACCAGCAATCTTCTGAAGGTAGTCGCAAACGAGAGCAAGTCTATTATGATCTTTCCACATCGGATCGACTCCCTGCCGCCAGTAACGCATACCGAGCAGCGTTCTTTTGTTTCTTTCTGTCCTGTCTCTGCATTGCCTATATCTACCATGAGCATACAGGCTTTCTTTCCAAAATGCGCGGCTATCACGAAATACCCGACAATGACTCTACGGCGCCAACACTTCCCTCCGCGGTGAGTGCTAGTCTTAGTCTACCCATGCATGCTACAAACGAGCCACCCGGTACGCCTCGTCGCTCCAGTGTCGTCAAATCTCACGGTGGTACGAGTATTGCACAAAATATGCGTGTCACCTACAATCGGGCGCGGTTATTCCTGGCGTCCAATTGGCCGACACTCCACGATCATCGACGGGCACGGCGACGGGAAGCCGGACCCAAAGATGTATAGTAATAGCAGGAGTGCCACTACTACTACTGTTCGGATAGTAGTACGAGCGAGCGATTCGAGCAATTCGAGCGTTGTGCTATACTGTTGGAACAACATTCTATAGAGAAGATTGTTTCAACTTTCAACATCCTTTTACCGGTAGATTACGAGACACGTTCGCCACGTCGCCACTGCCCTTCATACACTACATTCCCGTCCATTCCAGTGAGACGTCCTTGGCCTTCCGGTTGGTCGTTCTTGTATTCTCCACGATAACATCGTCCGTCGGGGTACCAGTACGTTCCCCGTCCCGTCTTTTGGTCGTTTTTGTAATCTCCTTCGTACCGAGCACCCTGAGGGAGAGTATAAATGCTGTAGGGATGACGAAATTATTTGTTATTAGGAACAGGCATGTAACAAAACAATATACCCAAGAAACAAGAAATGTAGGACGTACCCTTTTCCAGACCGCAATCCATCTACATAGTCACCAGTGTAAATTTGATACTCGGGCCAAATGTAGACACCACGGCCGTGTTTGCGATCGTTTTTCCAAGTTCCTTGATAAAAATCACCTCCATACGACGTGTACACACCATGTCCTGTAACCAACAACAACGACAAGTGAGTGAAACAATATGGAAATAGGGCCATTACTCTTGTTGCATAGCAAGGACGAGTACGTACCGTGTCTAAATCCCTTGACCCATTCTCCATCGTAGATCGAACCATCGTCGATACGAAGCGTACCATGTCCATTCGGAGCACCTCTCAGATCTAACCATCCCGTGTACAAGCCGTAGAGCCCTGTGGGACTCGTCCATTCCCATTCCACCACATGCTTCTTGTCATTTGGTGGGCGTTCAAAGTCGGAGGGGATTCCCACTCCAACACGGTAATACTTGGGGGCACTGGTAGAACTTACAACACTGCGCATGTCCACGTCATCAAAGGCATCATCATTGTCTCCGCCATTGAACGAGTCCTTCGATTGGTGTTGTTGTTGCTGCTGCAATTGCGCCTGTTTGACCAGTGCCATTTTAGTAGCTTGTAATTCTTCGACCAATTCTTGCTGCTCGGAATACTCAGCCCGAAGGGAAGCCAGTCGCTTTTCCAGCACGGCATTCTTTTGAATTTCGTCCTCCAACGTCTGCTTGCTGGCTTGAGAATTTTGCATAGATTCCATTTTCTGACCATATTCCAAGCGAAGTTTATCCAGCTGTGATTTCAAAACAGTGTTCTTTTGAATTTCTTCCTCTAATGCCTTTTTGTCAGATTGTGCCGCTGCCATCCGTTGTTGATGTTCAGCCTGCCCAGCTTGGAGAGCAGCAATTTGTTGTTCAAGCGCCGCATTCTTTCGTACTTCCTCCTCCAACAATGCCTTGCTTTTGGTGGCCGACAACGTCATGTCTTCCAGACGCTTGGATTGTTCCTGGATTTGCTTCTCCAATGCTTGGCGCTGGGTCTGCCATTCTCCGAGGGCTCGGGTGTGCTCCTCGTCAGCCGCAGAATTTTGTTCTTCCCGCAACAATTGATTTTCTGATTGCAATTCATCCCGTTCTTGTTCCAACTCCACAATTTGACTCTTTAGTTGTTTACATGCAGTTTCCTGCGAGGCCAGAAGCGTTTCTCGTTCCACTCGCCACCCTCGCTGAGCGTCGTCAAACATTGCCCCAGATGCCGCCAATTTCAGTTTCACACCCTCAAATTCATCTTGTAGCGTTTGCATTTCAATTTGACGGTCTGCACAGACCTGGCAAATTTTGGACGAATCTGCGCGTGTTGCTTCAGTGATAGGAGCGGGTTCTTGGAGCAATCTTCGCTCCAATTCATCCTTTTGCTGTTGCCAGGAGTTCTTTTCGATGAGGAGGGCCCCAAGCGACCTTTGAGCAGCATCCAGTTGATCTTGTAGCAACTTGTTATCAGAATTTGGCTGCTGTGAATCCTTAGTAGTAGCTGCTTGTAACTTTTGAGTTCGTTTCAGATTCTTCTTTTCTTGCTTGAGAATGTCTTGTTCGAGGGTCAATCGCTCCTTCTCAATGTCAAGCTTTTGCTGAGCTATTCGCAGTTTGGCCCATTCGGCCTCCAGCCGTTGGTTGTCCATCTTTGCAAGTGTCCGTTTTACGAGAGTTGTCAATGACAACTGTAATGGATGATTGGTAGGGAGTAGGGACTCGGCAAGAGACAACACCCCAAACAATATCCAAGAGAGATCGTGCTGCTTCAAGGCGCCGACGACGGCAACAATGGCGTGCAGCGTGACTCGAAAAAAATGTGTATGCGGCGACCTTTCTGTGACCGGAATCGATCGAGTCGTGCTTTCGCCGAAACGCGACTCGGGATCTCTGGGGAGGTCACTCTCCTCAATGGTCAATGGGTGATGTTGCACCATCACGAGTCTATTATTAAACTTAGATGCTTCTATATTTTGGAATAACGGGCATTGCTAGCTGAATCGTTTCGATTTCCCATTACTACTTGCTGCCTCTTCTCAAGGAGGACTCCACGTTGGTTGCAGCAATTCCGGAAACGGAAGAACAAGCCCCTGGAAGTAGACTGCCCTCTTTTTCCATGGCTTGACAAATTTTCTTTAGCAAGCCCGTTTCTTCGACATGGACACCATCGATAATGACCCAGGGGACCGAAGTGTGCTCTGGGGGTGTCATGTTGGCATACTTCACCTGAAGATGCCAAGCCATTTTTGGATCATCGTGACATACTTGCAAGACGTGAAAGCCATGGTTAACGGGAAACTGATCCGACTCCAAACAAGTTTCAAAGACAGATGGATCAAACAGGCGCTCGCGATATCCCATAGGCAGGGTCTTTTCCAGACAGTCCATAAAGCTGACTACATTCTTTTGGGGAAGTAGTTCCACAGCACACTGCTGCCAGGAGTTGGCATCACATTCGGCGGGACCATGTTGGCATGTGACTGTGCGATTTTCATGCGATAATTTGGAATTTCCAAAAGGGACAATCTCCCACTGAATTCCAGTTTCTCCCTGAAGAGTCCAGTACGTGGGGATGAATTCTTCCTCGTAAAAATGGTAGCAATCTATGCAGAGACTCTCACTCATCACTTGCACAGTCACAGCATTTGATGAGGTCGCCCAAAGCAACAGAATTCCAACCAAAGATGAATATACCATGATGAACAAAGTACTATGACGGCCTTGCCCGTTGACACAACACTTCCTTTTGGTCGTTGCCTCCGTATCTTGGACTAACATAGTTTCTATAGGATTCTTGCACGTCCGAGATTCGCCGAGGCCATTTCCACCGACTGATTGGACTCATCCATTTTCGACCTTCGACACATCTTCGAGGTTCTCCCGTGTGCACAACCTATTTCTTGTTTGTGTTTGCGCCTATTTCCTCGCTGCCGTTTCGAGTGGACATGCTCCGATCACGACAACTCTTCAACAGGATGTTTCTTCTTGGAGAACGTGACGTCAAGAAAGTCTTGAGTCTACAAGATTGCTTAGACATCAACCGCAAAGCTTTGATCTCTGTGGTGAACAAGCAAGCCTTTGTTCCGACTAGATTGGGAATCCCCTATCCCAACAATCCGAACCTTCCTCCACCTACCAAGAAGTCTCTCAAATCGAAAACCCAAGATTGGACTCTTATCAAGCCTGCTGCTCACTATGATGACAGCTCGGTAGAAATGGGGATGAAGTTGATTGGAGTGCGATCCAAAAATCCGGCCAAGGGACTTCCTTTGGTACCCGCCACGATCATGTTGTTCAATTCCGAGACCAGTGTCGTCGAAGCAACCATTGGAGGAACCTATTTGACAGTGGCTAGGACATCAGCAGGACCTGCTCTGGCAGTCAAGACCTTTCGTCCAGATGTCGAACATTTGGTGTTGTTTGGAGCTGGTGCCCAGGCGGAATGTCATGTGGAGCTCATGCAAGTTGCTTTGGAGCGCAATATCCCAAAGATTACCATTGTCAACCGTACACTAGATCGTGCGCAAAAGCTAAGAGCGAAGTTGCTCTCATCTGCCTCGGATTCTTCCCCACCCCCCGAAATTCAGGTGGTCCGTTTGGTCGACACGGTCAAGGTCAACCAGGCCCTGTCAACTGCCGACGTGGTCTCTGCGACTACCAATACATCCATACCTCTATGGACAGATGGTACTATTCTCCCCAAAAACTGTCTTATTACTGGAATCGGATCTTATACACCGGACATGCAAGAAATTCCACCATCCGCAGTGGACCGGGCTCATGTCGTTATTGACACCCCCGAGGCGATGGATGTAGGGGATCTCCTCCATTTGAAGGATGCGCCTTCTCATCCTATTACCTTGGCTGGGGACGCATTCCAAAATCCGGAAGAAGTTGGAAAGGACACCGACCTGATTTTCTACAAGGCTGTGGGGACCGCTATCCAGGATGTACTGACGGCGAGAGCTGTTGTCAACAAGGCAAAGGAGATGGGAGTTGGACATGAAGTTGATATGAGTTAATGTTTTATAGTGATTGTAAAAGATCCTCAAACTCTGTCAGGAGGACTGGGGTGAGCATAGCAATAGAACGAGGAAGCAGCATGATCAACAAGTTGACCCAAAGGTTGAAATCACTGTATATGACTTTAGGGATTTTCTAAGCCAATAGTGGCTAGCTATAGTAAACAGCTTAAGCTGGTTATTTTAGGCTCACAATGTAGGACCTACCGTAGTTGATCAGTGTTGTTGATAAACTCAATAAACATCATCCATTCCGTGCATCGACAATAAAGTATCGCGTGCGAGTACTAGAAGCAGTAGTCGCATGTCAACAGTCAACAACTCGTGCATCGATCAAGAACCGAACTGTGAGAATGTTGTGGATGCATCATCGCAGTAGGGAAAGCAAAAAAGAACAAGAAGCCCCTCGTAGAACGTTTCCTAGTGAATCCACTTGTCCTCACTCACAATATTTGAATATATGACACGATTTTTCGCATTGTTAGTTTACTTCTCTTCTATTCAACTCCTTGCCTCTTCCTTCTCTCTTGCTGGTCCGACTTTTGTTGCTGCTCGCGAACAATCAATGAGCTTGAAAATGAAAAATATTGCAGTGTTTGGAGCCTCTGGTCGCACAGCTTCTGAATGTATCTTCCAGGCTCTCCGAGACGGGGATAGCATTGTGGGCTTGACACGCCATCCAGAAAATTTGGTAGTACCCAAGGGAAGTGGTGGGGATCAGGCTGGCCAACCACTATCCGATCCCAAACTCGTAATGATATCTGGGGATGCAACAAAGAGAGAAGATGTCGACAAAGTGTTCGCTCACTCCAAAATTGATGGTGTAATCGTCGCTCTGGGAGGCAAGACGGCCAAGGTTGGCAATACGATGCTGGGAGACAGTGCCAAACATATTGTGGATGCCATGCAAGACAACGGAGTGAAACGCATTGCAGTTGTATCAAGTCTGGGAGTCGGAGATTCCTACAAAGTGGCCCCTTGGTGGTTCAAAGGAGCTATCAGTATTGCAATGAAGAAATGCTTCAAGGACAAGGACAGGCAAGACGAGATTGTCCGAACAAGTGGTCTAGAATATTGCATTGTTCGACCTGCGGACCTGAAAGAAGTCCCTGCCAGTTGTGTCGTCAATGTAATCGAAGGAAAAGCTGGAGAGATCTCACGCGCGGATGTTGCTAAGTTTTGCTTGGACGCCATACGCCAAGCGGACTTTCCCTACATTCACAAGACTCCATGTCTCAGCTCTGTGAAAGGCACTTTCTACTAGAGGATAGAGATTCTTTCTTGCTGTTGCATCATGCACATACTAGGTAACCGTTTCATTTCAAGTAGACCACGTCCACTGTGTACTTGACTGTTCTGGGCCTAATCCAAGACTTGGCGTTGGACCACAGTAGGGTACATGCTCCATCTGTATTGAAGGCTCCTTCTGTTTCACCGCCCGCTCCACCGGTGATAACGCGGTCTTTGATCAAATAATCCGCTGTCGCATGCTGTGCATTCGTTTCGCATTTCCCTTTCATGATATTAAAGTCAATAGTCAACTCAGACGGTGAAAAATCAAATTTCCATCGCAAGACTACAAAGCGAGCATCCACTTCGGAAGCATGCTGTCCGAGCGCAATGATAGCGCTTCCTTTATCTCCAGCCCCGACAACAAGAGAGCCGTCCTTGGAGAACAAGATGCGTTCACCAGTGTCACTTTCCACGGGGCGTCCAGACGTCTGCTTTAGCTTTGTCTCTAGAATGCTGCATCTCTCTTGAGCAAGTCGCTTTGATTCCGCACTTGCAAGTGCCCACTCCTGCAACGCTTGGACTTGTGCCTCCAGTTCATGAATGCGGTGCTTGTCAGATTTGTGTGAATTGGCAATTTCCTCTCCTTTGGCTGCTCGAGTATTGGCCTTGGCACTGGCTTTGGTAACGAGATCGATTTCCATCTGCATTTCCTCCAGGGATGCCGCCTTGTCTTGCATGGCTCTTGTTGCGTGCTCTGCCTCCATCTTGGCCATACGGAGCTCCATCTGCATGCGATCCATAGCCTGCCGTGCCTGATCGCGTTCCTTTTCGAGAGTCTTCGTGGTCGTTTCCAGATGAGTAGCTCTCGACATCATGGTGGAATTAAGAGTTTCCAGCTTTTCGATCCTAGCCTTGGCTTCGCCCAATTCTTGCATGAGCATGTTGTCCAATGTGGAATCTTGTTCTTGGGATGGAACAACGACTGGTGTGGCAGCTGTATCTTCACCTCCGGTTTGCCCCAACACTCAAAAGGGCCTTGTCAAAGTTCGTTTCAAAATCCATCAACAAGTCCACTGCAATGCAAATGACAGGTTAGCATACAGTAGAACATACTTGTGTGTATATCCAATGACTTGACTGTGTAACTTACAATGTGTGGGGCGATTCTGCAGCTTGTCCAGTTTGGAAGTAAGACTCTCCACATCCCGCAATGCCTGAGCCAGCCGTTTCTGACAAGTCTCCAATTCTACCTTGGCTTCACGCTGCGCCTTGGCCGAACGACCCAAGAGGGATTTGAGCCTATCAACTTTCTCCTTGAGACTGTCGACTTCATTCAAAACAACCTTGACCCCCTGGACATCAGACTCTGTAATTCTTCCTGCTTTGATCAAGTTCGCAATATCCTCCCTAGCCTTGTCAGGGGTATATGACATCTTGGAGGCAGGCGTCACAGCGGGAGTTGTCGCTGGTTTGGATGCCGAAGCTTGGGCATGATGTTGGGGAGTCTCTGGGTCTTTGGAAGTGGTGGCTTCACCTGCAGCAGATTCTTCATGCTTGGTTTCCAACTCGGGAGGCGCTCCTCGGTCTTCCATCTTTTTTCTTTGGATGACTTGTGTCTCTGGTTGTTGCTTAGTCTACTAACGTACTAATATAACAAAGAAAGTAGACCGTGGCAGGTCCGAGGACGCCATGGAAATGCCGTAGTCCGTAGTTCGTCGTTGGGCAGGATGATGTCGGTGTTGGGAAAGGGGTTGGACTCGTTGGACTAAACTGCGGTTGGATATACGTTAATTTTTTCTGAGATCTCTTGAGAACCCGTGCCAGGCTGTGTTGAGAAAATCACATCAAATCATCGTCGACCATAAAACCAGTTTCCACTCTTTTCGTTTTGCATCGTCGTCATCGTCATCATGGCACCCCCAACAACAGCCCAAGTTTGGCTAACACTCTCTAATTTCCTAACATCCGCGGCTTGGTTCAGAGTTGCCTTTGTGGTGCTTTCTAGTGGTTATGCAAAACTATCGGATGAAGATTCCACAGTGTGCTCCGAGACACTTCAGAACGCCGTTCGAACCGCCTTGGTGATCAGTTTTGTGGAAGTGTTCAATTGTGTGGTGGGATTCACACGTTCTCCATTGGCAGCTGTCCTACTGTTTTCTTCGGTCCGAGCCGGTGTGGAATTCTTACTCGCTCCTTTGATCCCATGTGGTTCGTGGCAGCACCTGTTGACTGTATTGATGTGGGGACTGGGAGATACCATCCGTTTTGGTTGCTTCGCCTTTGACACAGCGTTTCCTGGAGTTCGCATGGCCAAATCCATTCGGTTTACGGTCGGACCTATATTGTTTCCCATTGGTGCAAGTGGGGAAATGTTGATGGTATTGTTGGCAGCCTCGAATGGTCGACCTCTTTTGTACCTCGCAGCCGCCTTGTGGCCTGTGGGCTTTTACCCCATGATGCAACAACTCTTGAGACAACGCCGAAAGCACTTCCAACCCAAGGATAAGAAGAAGGAAATCAAATCTGTCTAGAAGGTTCATGCTTTTTTCTTGGAACCAGCTGTCGTGAGTGTGTGTATTCCCTGCATGATGCGAATCATACGACCCTGCACCTGGCACCCAAGAGCAAAACTGGATTGCTTTTCAATAGAGTAATAATGGATCAACAAGATTTTTCTTGTTGCTGACTGTGTAGTAGCCAGTAGTATCAATTTCTGTTTATTCGTTGACAGCCTGTATTTGCAGGTTGTATACCATCGGTAGTAGTACTTTCCATGTCGTACTGTCTATCAATCAACAACAATACTGTGAAGTCCTATTCGCTAAGCTCTACTGGTAGCAATTGCTTTTGCAAAAATGCAACTAACAAGAAGAACTACCGGTACCTAATTTATTTTAATAGAGGACCTGTCTGACCAGGGACAAAAGGGTCGACTCCATGGATTCAATAGTTGTTCCCATCATCCGAATGACCCCCCAGGAGAATGACCGGAGCAATACACAGCTCGCTTCCCATCGAAATAGAACGGGGAGAGTCATTGCGCGTTAACTAATTGGGTTTCCCAGCTCATTTCCCAGTGTCGAAGGGCACTTGTAGAAGGATTGTCATGGGCTTTTTAGCCATATATGCTGTAGGAATGTCAGAGCACATCATCCAGTAGGATGGGCGGGCCTGGTTGGGAAAATACCGTGTGTCCAAGTACTGGATTGCACGACAGGCGACAGGCGATAGGCACACGCAGGAAGGTTGGCGGTGGTGGTGTGTAGGTGGTGCGGGGTTCGAGGAGGCATCCCCACCAGCAGGTATACGAGTACCCTGAAGTGTGCTGAGTTTACAGCACCTGGAACAACGACGAGAGGACCATACCTCTCTTGTGAACGGTTTCATCTCTTTCGGAGTGTGTTGTGTTTGTCTGCTACAGCGTTGTTGGAAAGAAGCTAGAGTCTTGTGATTGCCCCCACGTCACAACAACGTCCCGAGCAGCTACCATCACATCGTCTTCATTGACATTCCTAGGTACTGATACTGATACTGGTAATTGTAGCGCAATCAACGATGCCGGGCGGAAAACACACAAGAACCGGACTGGACAGTGATAACCACTCGTCCTCACACCATGATCGGAGAGTGAACGTTTCTTCGCATCATTCCTTCAAGACTAACCGTTCCAATGTGAGCACAACTTCTTCCCAAATGAGGCTGCCTCGCCGCACCATCGATGTGGAGTCACATGATCACTCTCTGGATGAGGTCACTGAGCCCCTTTCGGAGCTTACAGTCAGCCAAAGCCAAATGCCACACCCTGTTACCGCTGTTCCCGCTATTCCTGCGAGCATCGACGCTGGTGCAGACGACTCGGACGATGATTCCTTTGGGGAAGCCTCCGATAGCTGCGAACCAAACGCAGATTACATGCAACAAGTTCTCGAGGAATACCACCCGGAACGGTTAAACTTGCTCGAAAGCTCAGTGCCCGAGTCTGTGTACATGAAGAAGAAAACAAACGTTCAACAAACCCCCAAGGCTGCTGCCAATCCACCCCCGCCGCAGGCATTGCCATCCACAGAGTCGGATGCCAAAAACCCTCCGCCTCCACCGCCAGAAGAGTTGGAACTCACTCCCAAGCGGTTCGTGGTTCCGGATATAGACTCTCAAGATGAAGATGACGATATTAATACTGAAGACTCAGAAAGTATCGAGGGGGAAATTGTGGAGAATGATGAAGGTGAAGACACCTTTGTGCATTCTCCGGTTCTAAAGAGACGGCCTGGTTTAGGTGATCAAAGAGCCAAGTTGATGATGGAGAACAAGGCAGGCTCCACAAAGAAGTCACTGCGGACCATCAATGGAACGTTTTGGGCCCAACCATTCAAGGGTTTAGCCAACACTATGCGGCGCTCCAACAGCCAAAAGGGGTTTGCAGATTCATGATGATGACGATGATGATGATGACACTCATCCCAACCTGCAACTGCGTCTTCCACTGCAAATAGAGAGCAAGGTCACCAGCTGGGATGAAGCCATACTTTTTCAAGAACTAGCACAATATTCCGACGCTATACACAATGTCGAGGCAAATAGAGAACTATCTATGATCAATACTGGGGGAACTTTTTCACAAAGGGGAAGAACTACGATGTTCGGTCTCTTTTGTGACGAGGAATGAGTAGAGAGAGACGGGGATGAAAACTGACAGTTTTCTACTTTTGGAGATATGCTAGTAGAACGTTTTAGTCTTTTCTCCCCTGTCTGCCTTGTTGCTAGTATTTTGTTGCAGCTCTTCATTTGGAAATTAACACGGAGAGCCGGCAATTGAAATGATGGTAGTGCCATACGTTAGTTGTCTCCAGGTTGGGGCCACCAATGGTGTAAGTAAGAATTGTATCGCAATAGCGTGTTCTTCCCATTGATACTACAAATTGGAAAAGCGGGTTAGATTTATGAGTATCGCTCCGATCGTTAGAGTCTAGGGTCTCTCAAGAAAGAGAAAGGCTGGCTAGCTTTGCAGGCATGTATCTAATATCGTTTCGCCCGTACGGTGTTGTTCTCGCAACCGACTCATACTGTCCCTGATATGCGGGCAGCTTTCGACAACTGCGTTCCTTCCGCAACAAGTTTTCATTGTTGGCTTGCACCTTTCCAACAGCGCCATAGGAAATTTTGCAGTTGAAAGATTGGCTCGAATCTCAATTTTCCCACTGACAAATAAAATATTTACAGGCTACTAAAAACAACAAAAAACAGTCTCTTCTCTTGTGCTGTTCAAACAAGTTCCCTTAGTAGTATTATCAATTGTTGAACTTATACAAGTGGGCAGGCAAGCAAAAGTTTGCCTGAAGATCTATATAGCGCTTATCGCTTGTCCAAAGCGGCAAGAGCTTCCTTCAACTTAGTCTCATCGGCACCGACAACGCGCTCAATTTCCTCCTCACCATCATTGAGGACAAAGGTAGGAACGGCGGTGATATCGTACTCGGTGGCAGCCTCAGGGTTGACATCGACATCGATCTTGCCGAATCCGATCTCGTGGTCGTACGACTTGGCAATTTCGGCGTAGACAGGGCTGAACTTCTTGCATGGCTCGCACCTACAGAAACAATCCAAAGGAAATTTGACAGATTAGGGTTGTCCAACAAAACTACAATCCATTCCCAAGCAACCGCGGGACGAAAGCTTACCAAGAAGCGGTGAAGTACAAGATAGACTTGTGGTTAAGTTGAGTGAAATCCTCGGTGGTGTCACGAGTTTCCAGATCAGTGACGTAGGTCCTGAAAGCAACAAGAGGACGAGAGACTTGTTGACGGGACAATCTGGCGAAGCTGGTGGTCAAGCGAGAGGTCATCATGGTGAATGTAAGGTTTGTTTTGGGTAAAAAGTTGGATCGAAGGTGTTGCCAATGATAAGTATGACTGCTACCGTGAAAGGTCGCAACGAAATCTTTCGATGCGAAGACTAATCGAACGCGAACTTCAGTCTATACTCGATAGATGAACGCAAATCCTCGATATTGCGAACCCAGATGTGACATCCACCGCACAAGTAGTAAGCTGTAGAGACGTTTCTTCCCACAGCCATAGAGTACCACCGGGTGTCAGATTGTGAAGCTCAAAACCCCGTAGAAGATCTACGGGCGGACTTGCCTGCAAGACCGAAGGTACCGTAGAACCTTAAAGAGCTACCAAAGAAGCGCTACTAACTACCGAGCATGTTGTTGCGACGTGTGGAGTATGGAGGATGCCATGAAAAGTCACCTTGGAAGAAGAACCCTTTCTATAATCCATCAATCATCGGCACGTGATGGGAATTTCACCCCCCCACGCTCTTTCAGCCCACATTTTGTCAATCCGACATGCTATCCAGCACTAAAACGGCTCGGATTCAAGTTTCATCACAATCATGCATCTACTACCGGTAGTAGTACTCGTAGTGCCAAGGATAGACCCATCGCACTATTGAAATATTCTTTTGTACAAATAATGTACGGGTAGTTGTAGTGTTATCAGTCGTATGAGACACACCACGTGTTCCACAAAGCGGAGGTGCCCAGTGCCCGGGTATGGTGCCTGGAGTCGTATCCAAACTTTCTACTACCTAAAAATCACGATGCTTTCACCATGATTTAAATTTCCTATTTCTGTCCTGTACTCGCACAGGTGCAGCAACCCGAGAACTAAGCAGAACAACGTACAAACTATGGGATTTCCAATTTATTTCAAAGAAAAAGACTTTTTGAAAACTTGAGAAAAAGTTTTACGAGTAGGTAGTGTTACTAGAATAGAATGGCCATATCCATGGAGCTGGCCATTTACAGGAGAAGTGTGGCAGGGTTCTCAACGTGGGACTTGAAAGCAGCGAGCCATTGAGCGCCGACAGCTCCGTCCACGACTCGGTGATCACAGCTCAACGTTGCTGTCATCATAACGCTTTCCTTGTAGATTTCTTCACTGTTGGGGTCGTCATTGGGGACAATTCTGTTTTCAATAGTTCCAAGGGCCAAGGCTACAGATTGTGGCTCACGAATAATAGGAGCACAAGACTTGATTCCGTACATTCCCATGTTCATGATAGTGACGGTTCCAACAGAGGCAAAGTCAGAAGTGATCTCTCCACTCTCGACGGCCTCGACAGCAGCATTCAACTCATCAGAGATGCCCTTGACTCCCTTGCCCCCACAGTCGCGAATGACAGGTGTGTACAAGTTGTCGCCGGTTCCAACAACAACATTGACGTCGACGGAATCGTAGACACGAACAACACTGTCCATCCAAGAACCATTGGCGGCAGGGACTGCCTTCATGGAAGCGGCAGCAGCCTTGATAAGGAGCTCATATACACCAATTCCGGTCTCAGTTCCGACGGCAGCAGAAAGCGTTTGTCGGAGCTTGAGCAACTCATCGATCGAAACATCCACAGACAAATAGTAGTGAGGAACATTCTTCTTGGATTGGGTGAGTCTGGTGGCAAGTTCCTTGGCAGATTCAGAAATGGGGTAGTCTGTGAAACCGGCTCCAGCAATGGGTTGGGCAGCAGGTGCAGGTGCGGCAGCAGCCGAAGGAGCGGCAGCTTCAGTGGCAGCGACGGTAGGGGCAGCCGAAGGAACATACTCACGAACATCAGCAGCAATAACCCGACCACCAGGTCCAGTTCCTGCAATAGAATGGATATCATGTCCCAACTCCTTGGCAATTAGGAATGCCAATGGGGATGCAACAACCCGACCACCAGGGGCAGGGGTGGCAGCAGCAGCAGGGGCAGCAGCCTCTACAGGAGCGGCAGGTGCAGGAGCAGCGGCAGGGGGAGCGGCAGGAGTAGGCTCTGGTGTTGCAGCGGGGGCGGCATCGGCTTCCAATACGTAGTCCTTGAAAGCAGCAACATCAGCAGCATCCTCGACGGTAATCAAAATGGGGACACCACACTTGATCTCGGCAGGTCCAGCAGGAGCTAGAATTTTGGCCAAAACACCATCGTCTTGAGCCTCAAAGTCTACAGTTGCCTTATCTGTTTCAACACTGCACAAGACATCTCCAGGTCCGAAGGAATCTCCCTCTTGCTTGTTCCAGCTGGCAATTGTTCCCGATTCCATAGTCTATTATTATACATAAAGAACGCAAAAAGTTAGAAAGAATCGCAGCCAATATAGAATATTCGTACAACATTCATTCCAACAACCCAACAACAACCCCCAAAACAACCAACTTGGTTTGGAACAACGTTTGGAAAGACATACCGGTGAGAGTGCCGGAAGACCGACCACTTCATGGGCGGGGTAACTCGAAAACCATGCTCGGGCAACAGATTGCGTGACTCGTTGAGACAAGGCAGAGCGGGAAGTGATGTGTCTGCTGGCTTGTGCGAAGCTTCGGAAGAGTGTTGTGGATGCCATGGTCTACTCGTACTAGAATTGTTGCAACAACAACCTCACAGCCAACTTGGATGACTTTTGGGCGGCGAACGGTAATGAGAACAGTTTTTTTGGGTGCTGTACCGTAGTGTATCTCGTCGTCGGTCGCGACGACGAAGCGATACTACACAAAAGTGCGGAGGTCGAGAGAGCTACCGTGAAAGACGCTCGGAGGCGAATGCCAGCAGTATTCCGCTACTCACGTACTTCCTCCAGGCTCTGGCCAATCATGATTCTCCGAGCGCCTTGCTTCGTCAGCCACCTCGGGAGGTATCCAATACGTATTTGCTGACGTCTGCATCAACGTCAACATGAAAGTTCAGACGTGTGTATATATGTTGCTACATACGCATCCTGCGAAACCACCAACAAAGCACTGGCTGACAGCCGACGAGGCAAAAAGCGCTCATCACAGTGACAGACGTTGCTCTAGAACAATATGATGATGATTTTTGATGTGGTAAAGTCAATCTGAATTCTAGCTTGAATTATCTATTGTTGCGATTGATCCCTAGCCTTGCGGCTGTTCATGATGGCAATGACTTCACTCGAATATTCTTGCAGTGCAGCATCAATTCTGTCCCACAGCTTTTGTTCTGCACGAGCAATTTCGGGGTCCTTGGATCCTGACTCCCTGTCAGGAAATGGAAGTATAGGTGTAGATGGTGCCATATCGACACATTTGTCGGATTCATCTGTTTTTGTTGGAGATAATGTTGTGTCAGGTTCAACATCATTGGAAACAGTAGGCTTGATAGTGATATGTTCTTCGGTAGTTGTCATCGGAAGGTGTGCGATCTTCTCAGAGACAGGACTACTTGGGATGTGAGGCCTATCGAGGAGCTTGGACCTTGGTGGCTCAAACTCACTTGGTAGGTTCACATCTCCAAGGTCCATGCTTGCACTTGTGTCACAAATATCCATGCTTGTTTCGACAGTGTTGTTGCATGGTTGTTGGAGAGTGGGTAGCACATCGTCCATTACAGCGCTCAGGTCAAGTTCTTGGGTGATAGCATAATCAGTATCTGTCTCGGTATCGGAGGACGAGTCGACTGGCACCAAGGTTTCGGGATGATGTTGTGCTTCAGGGTGAACAACCATAGGCTGAGCAACTGGCTTCGATACCTTCCTGGTTCGATACAGCTTATCCTTCCACGCATTGGCTCTAGCCATTCGATCCCAGGCTTCCCGATCCAAAACTGCCATATATCGACGCTTGTACTCTTGAGAGCCAACTTTGGTATTGGTAGAAATGGACATGTAGCGATACCTTCCCGACTTGGAACGCTCTACGCGGCACCCAGTTTCGTACTCCCACTTTTGTGTATCCTCGGCCTTTCGCCTGTCAATTTCCTTGATGACAGGACCCATGCCTTGGATCACAGCTCGCTTGTTGGATTGACTGAGAGGGTGGGATTCCAACTGTGGCTGCGCGAGAGGGTAATTGGTGGTTGCATGAATTTCCCTGGCAAACGAGGATGTTGCCCGTTGGTCCTTTGGAGTTTTACAATAGTTTCGAACCAACGCTTGAAGGTCTTTGAGGCTTTGCCAGTCCCCGGCAAAGGGCTTCGACTTGAATTGTTCGGCAGGAGACTGGGGTCTCCCAGCAACAGCTTCGTCCACTAGCGTGTGAGCGTTCTGTTGTACCCAATCTCTTGGTAGCTCCATACTCTGTCGCTTCTTCCTGCGCTTGCTTCTAGCTTCTGCCTCCTCATCCGTATGAACAAACTCAATTTGAAGAGTCGTGCTGGGTGGCGGAGGGTCCGATGGAAGAGATTCCAGTGGCTCAGGCCGAATCTCAAGAGGACTGGGGGAAGGAATATGACAGAGACTTCGTCGAGAGCGCTTGTTCGACATGTTTTGGGGAAGGTTTTCAGCATCATCTGCTGGGTCTGAGCTTGAAGACTTGGAAGGGAGAATAATGGGCGATGATAATCGCCTTCGATTTCGAGGCTGAGGGGTTGGAGGGTCCGGAATGTGTCGTACATCGGAACAATCATCGACATTGAACTCGGACAAAAAGTGCGAGGGTTGCACTGGAGGTTTCCTGGAGGGAGCAGGGCCCATGGGAGGTCTGGAGACTCGCTTCGTAGAAGCAGCACTGCAAGCGTTGATGGGGCGAGTGTTGGAAGAGTCTGTGATGGGTGAAGGGTGATGTGATCGTGGAAGGACAGCAAGTCTTGCACTCTCATCTGTTGCTCTCATCATTGTTTCTTCTATTGTTGCTATTCAATGTATGTACTATGTTGTGGAATTGGAACGCTCAGCAAAGGCCGAGGAAAGAACAGCGTCACGAAGACTGAGGAGATTCAATGAATGAATTGAGGGAACGATGGGACCATCGGTTTGACAATAAAATAATGTGCAACTCTTGTCACGCCAACAATGGAAAATTCAGAGTTGCGATATTGTGGGGCGTTGGCTAACAACTTGTTGCTCAGTTTTGCACTGTTGGTTGGCCGCGGCAGCTTGAAACTGTTCACTTACGAGGGCGTCGAGGTGGTGCTCCTGTGTTTCATCGGTTGCACACGCGCCCAAAACTTCGAGCAATTCAAAAATCACCCCGTTTCCACGAACCCGTTAACGGACCTCCCCCGTACATTCCTACCAGACTCTACATACACACTCAACGTCCTTCATCCACCTCTCGCAAAAAATGTTTCCCATTCAACTCCCCGCAGCCCACCAAAAAAGACGCTACTCGAGTACGTTAGCGAACAAAAACGACTACAACGTTGAACCTCATGGGACTACATCTCTAGGTAGGAGCGCACTACAACAACATTATTCTACAAGATCCTTTGAAATGTTCTAGCTGGTACGGCATCGTAGCTAGCAGCTGTGAGCCGACAGTTGAACTTCTGGACCCTGCCCCTCTACTACTTACTACTGTAGGAGGCGTTTGGGATGAACGCTACTACCTAGAGCACTTCAAACTAACACTACAAGCCCTCCCTTGCATGTTGCAACAGGAAACAGTTCAACGCTCATCGAGGGCGAGAATATTCCAATTGGTAGGAATCAATCATGTACATCCCTAGTAATATCTAGATGACGACGAGTTTCCCTTGTTTGCTAGTCCTATTTCTCATTGTACTTTGAGGCAACGGTAAACTTCCAAAAAAATGGATTACGTTACTGCAAGAATAGGCACAACAGACTCTACAGAGCTGCTATCGACGGATAGAAATGCCTTGGAATGATCCAAGGCACTAGGCCAACAGGAGCTACTAGGCGTCCGCAACTTCGTGGTCTTATACGCTTCCTAGCTTTTTCTGGAAAGGTAGGCCGGGACGTCGAAATTGGAGTCATCAATCTCGACCCAACGGTGGCAAAAGAGGTGAGGTTGATCCCACTTCCTTTTGAAACTTCTAACTAGCGGGAGCAGTTGGGTCCCTCAACTTCCCTCTTTTTGCAGTTGTTTAGCGACGGTGTTGTCCGCGGAGAGTAGTGGTATGAGTGCTGGTGTCTATGACTCGTACGTTGAATCACCTCACATAGGTAGGAACGGGCGATTTCTAGGCCGAGAACTCCTTCCAGCGATTAGGATCGCGGGTGCTGCTTTCCCTCCAAAGAACATTTCTCGTCGAGTAGAACGTTCCAACTTGGAACTACCATCTCATAATTTAATTGACATCACATCTTTCAACAAGCTTTCATACTACATTTCGTTGAAGTAGTATCTAAAAGAATGAGTTTTGAGGTTGGAGCAACCGTGAATATTTTCAAAGGAGACAACAAGGGGAACTCCGGAACGATTACTAAATCTACCCCCGATACTGCCCGAGTCCAGTTGACCTCAGGCCCCAACAAAGGAAGGACTGTCAAGATCTACAAGACCTCAGCTGAAGTCGTTGAGACGAAAGAGCGCAGATTGAATTTTGAGGTTGGAGCAATCGTGAATATTTTCAAAGGGGACAACAAGGGGAGCTCTGGAACGATCACAAAGTCTACCCCCGATACTGCTCAAGTCAAGTTGACCTCAGGTCCCAACAAAGGAAGGACTGTCAAGATCTACAAGACCTCTGCTGAAGTCGTTGAGACGAAAAAGCGCGTAGAGTCTCCCGTTCTTCGCTCCCCAGTAACCAGCAGTCCATACTGGGATGAAAAGAGCGATCCTTCAAGAGTGGGATTTGCGGTTGGAGCAACCGTGAATATTTTCAAAGGAGACAACAAGGGGAACTCTGGAACGATCACAAAGTCTACTCCCGATACTGCTCAAGTCAAGTTGACCTCAGGTCCTAACAAAGGAAGGACAGTCAAGATCTACAGGACCTCAGCTGAAGTCGTTGAGACGAAACAGCGCGTAGAGTCTCCTGTTCCCTCCCCTGTCACCAGTCGCTCATACTGGGATGAAAAGAGCGATCCTTCAAGAATGAGATTTGAGGTTGGAACAACCGTGAATATTTTCAAAGGGGACAACAAGGGGAGCGCTGGAACGGTCACAAAGTCAACCCCCGATACTGCCCAAGTCAAGTTGACCTCGGGTCCCAACAAAGGAAGGACTGTCAAGATCTACAAGACCTCGGCTGAAGTCGTTGTTCAGACGAAAAAGCGCGTAGAGTCTCCTGTTCTTCCCTCCCCAGTCACCAGTCGTCCATACTGGGATGAAAAGAGGGATGAATGCTACTACGAAGCACAGGAAGGGCTGGTCGTTGGGGACATGGTCAAAGTCATCAGTCGAGACAGCAAATACTTCAAAAGGACTGGTTCTGTCATTGCTGTCACTGGTAAGGATATCCGAGTTGCTCTTTTTGCAAGTGACACTAGCAACGTGGCTTTGGTGACCAAACACCAATCAGAATTAAAACGAGTGGAAAGCGCTGCTCGTGTGCTGTTTCCCTGAAAACCTGGGACGTGACTGTTCCCCTGAATCAATGGATTCTAGGATTGTATTATTGGAAGGCAGTGGCTGCAACAATGGAAACTATCGGGCTGATTGGAAGCGGAAACTTTGGTGCAACTGAAGATGTTGAATGCATTGATCTTGGCTGGGTTTGTGAGCAACAACAAGAGCAAGTCTCCTTGGTTCGATGCAGGCAGTCCTTTTGCAAGCTTTGGCACCATGCATCCAGATTGAGAACAGCATCATCCCTCCTGTTTCTATTCCGTGGAATAAGTTAGGGATTCTTCGCGGAAATCCCACCAACAAGTATCAGTAGTAGAGTTTCATTTGATGTTTTCACTGTGACACTACAAGTAGTAGTTTGTATCTTTGACAGCATCATCATCATGGAAAATGAATCAAGATACTCGTGCTTGTTGAAGAGGGAATGTTCGTTTCTTGTGATATTTTACTCCTTTTAGTCGAAAATCAAATTCCAAGCCATGAGAAAGTCTTGTAAAAAGACCGTGCCTTGTCACACCGTCACATTCGTTGTTCACTGCTCACCTTCGATACGAGGCCCGCTGTCAAGGTCAAACACCACAGGTGCAACCACTCTCTGGAAGTTCAAATTTCGCAAGGACTCTACAGTCACTCAACAAGCAAACTCTTTGCGTGGAAGGGTACGAGAACTGGCCTTTTTCCTGGCTGAACAGTAGTGGTGCAAGTGCAACTACAACGAGAATGGGTCGAGAAAATTCGAAGAAAGCCAGCGTACAGCTGGGATTCAGCGTCCCTATGGAAGACCAAGAGCACCAAGAGCACAGAGATTTTGTTGGTCACCATATGCCCCACTGGAGAGATTGGGATGGTGGTCAGATTGGGGGTCGCCCCTCCTGGTTGCAGCCTAGAGACCTTCCCAAAGAACCCATTATGTGTCTGAATTGCGAAAGGCCGATGTCGTTTGTTTGCCAACTTTATGCACCAACGGATGATACGACAGCCAACAATGAAGGACAAGACTTCCATCGCACTATTTACGTGTTTGGTTGCTCCAATTCCAAATGTGCTACCTCCACAACCGGGGCTATCCGAGTACTCCGGGTGCAACTTCCTCGCGAGAATCCGTTTTACCCCTTTGATGATCCTGTTACCCATGAAGATGAAGACTATGACCCGCGCTCGTCTACATGGGCCATGCACTTACCAGAAGCATGGGACGTGAGTCTTTGTCAAGTATGTGGCCAAAAAGGGAACGGAAAGTGCCCCATTCAGGGGGTGCAATTCTGTGGCAAGCATCACCAAAAGGAGCACAAGAAATTTATTTTCGACAAACAGCAGCAGCTTTCAAAGCATTTGAACTTTTCTTTCCTTCCCTCTGTCTATGCTGAGTCTGAATTAGCCGCGGAAGAAGAGCCTGCGAAAGAAGAACAGGATGACGAAGACGATGAAGACGAGCAAGAAGCCATGTTCAAGTCGGAAGAGGGCGCGGATGATGAAGACCGAAACTTGGAGCAAGACGATTTGAACGAGATGACAGGTGCTGTGACTTCTGAAGTATCCAAAGATCCGGTTACCATGGCTTTCTATGGTAGAGTGAATGATCGACCTGATGTTCAGGAGCAATGTTTGAGATACCTCCGTTGGCCAACAGAAGAGACTGCGGCGGAACAAAAGGCACCCTTGTGGATTCGGGGGGACAAGCAACCAGCCAAGGAAGATATCCCCAACTGTCCTTATTGTGGATCAGAGCGCCGATTCGAATTTCAGCTCATGCCTCAAATGCTGCACTTCCTGTTGAAGGATCACGAACTGCACCGCGCCCAACAAAAGTTGAAAGATAGTATTGCCTCTCCGGACATGAAGAAGGCCGTTGAGACAGCAGCAAGTATCATGGATCAAGCACCCAAAGAACATGTCCCTCCTGCCTTTGCTGAAGCGAAGGAAAAAGCTGCCGAAGCAGTGCGGAATCAATTGCTTGAGGGCGATCGTGACGAATTGAGCTGGGGCATTGTTTCCATTTACACATGTACCGCCAGTTGCGGTGGAGCAGAGGTAGATGAAGGTTCATTGTTGGGTGCCTACAAGGAAGAATTCGCTTGGAAGCAACCATCATTGGACCACTAGAGAAGCTGCCCATGCAATCGCATACAATATATCCGTAACACCAGTGTCTAAGGTACTAGTAGAAATGTGTTTGTCTGGTGGTATCTTTCTACGCTCCCGCAAGATCAAGACTGGTGCAAAGTGTATAGAGGGCTAGCCACTGCAAACAAGCTACGAACTACGAGTAGCTAACAAACGTACATTGCTAAATGACGTCGACTCCCGAGAAATTCCTACTAATAGTACTACTAAACAAAACAGGTTGTATACTCCGTCTCCTCTCGCGACAATACAACCAGTCGATCTCCAAAGGTTTCCTCCATGTCCTCCCATTGAATCTTTAGCTTTTCTGGAGTTTGTCGAATATCCTCCGAAAGGAAAACCCCGAGTGCGTGCAAAACGGCTTGCTGACACATTTGTACTTCCATTCTTTGGTACACATTGTGATTATTTCCCTCTTCTAGAGTCTTCTCCCATACTTTCCAATACTCCAAGACCAAGGGAAGCAAAAAGGCATTGATAGCCTTGGGCCCAAAGGCGGCAATAGCGACAAAACCACCATATTGTGTTGACAAGCACTTGTCTGGACCAGCCGCCCCACACAAAGTCTTGAGGATACGGGCCTTTAGAGTAGTATAGTCATCCCCAAACAAGTTACAGGCCTGTGCCAAGGCCATGGTCGCTTCGCGTCGCAAGGACCAATGATTCCCCCAGGGTGTTGACGAAAGTCGCTCCGCCACTACACAAGTCAAGAGTGATGGAAGCATTTGGTGTAGCTGTAGTTTTTGTCACGCGACGAGAATCCATCCAACCAATGGAATAAAGTCGGAATGTGTGTGAGCATGTGCAAAAGGAAGTGTATGCAACAGGACAATGGGAACCCCCTCCCTCGAAACGATAGTAGTATACGTACGTGCAATTCTAAATGCAAATGTGGATTGCTCAAAAGAGAACGGGCCATGCGAACGAGTGTACAACAATGTTCGGGATTGCCGATATGTTGAAAGATGGATTTGGCGACGTAATTGACAAAAAAGGGAACGAGTTCTTGCAAGCCCGAGTCCCGTGCCACACTGTCCAAGGCAGCATCCTGCTGCAGGCGATGGTTGGGTGTGGAACCACCGCGTTCAATGGCCAAGGTGATTCTTGTAAAGTATAGTTGCAACTCTTCACTGAGAAGACGGGGTAGAAGTTGTGTAACTTGGACTCCGTTGTTGGAGTCGGATTCTTCGGTCTCTTCTTGGGATGCAGCAGCACTCGTACCTGTCTGTGCTGCTGCAGCGGAGGAAGAAAGTGCAGGAATTGGATTCTGGGGAATGTCTGGCTGAACCCCATCGACCGCCAACCAATGGACGGTGAGACCCACCTCTTGTGGCGGACGCATCTCCATTTCAGACTTGATGTAGTCTCCGAGATTGACTTTTCGGTCTTCGGAAGAGGAAGCGCCAACGGTGGCCGTGGCATAGATCTTTTCGCTTCCTCGCCATTGCAAGGCCATGTTGATATCATCTGCATGGAGACGGCGCTTGGCAGTAGGTTCTCTGGTTGGAATGGACGACGCAGAAGTTGAACCAGAATTGGAGGCGCTAGAATTCACAGCGGCAGAGGAATCGTTGGAAGGGGCCTGAGGAGGTAAATGTACCCGAGCTCGTTTGCAATGGCGTTGCACCGCCACTGCCTCGCGAATTAACCCTGTGAGGTGCTCTTCTACGAGAGTCACAAGTGATGGACGTGCGGAGGGGTGAACATGAGGAACCGACATGGTTCCTTCTTGTGCTGTTGGTTAGGTTGTTGATGTGGTATCAGGTATCTAATGAAAGAATGGTATCAGCAGGTTCGTAGCCACTGTAATAATACCACGCAATGTGCCAAGGATGTTGGATCGGATTCCCCGCTGACCCTTGCATTCTATACATATTAGGTGTCTGTGCTGGTTTCATGATTGAGTCGCGAGACGATCGTCAGTCGTCAGCAGTTTTCTACTTCTTACCACCATTACTAGGCGTCTGTCATCGTACCGTTTTACGGGAGGAAGGTAGGGCGGGCAAGATGCTCGAGGCGGGGCTTGTCGTCGTCCCAGCACCTCGCCATCTCTTGCAATAGGTCAACGTTTGTTTGTGCCAAGTAAGTTAGGAGCCATGTCCATGGGAATCAGGGGGATGATGCAACAACACCATGTTCCTGTCAAGTTGTAGATAGTTGGTTGTGTCGGTTGGGTTGGGGTTGGTGCTGGTGGAGCCGTTTCTGGCAGTTGTACGGAATCCGTCCATCCAAACATGCAGTGGAGACCCGAGTCCATGGTGGTTGTGGTTGCATTCCCCCCTCTCCCTTGTAGTGTTGCCGATAGGGTAGCGCCCATTTCTATATCCATTAGGATATATGATGGAAGCTGTTGCCATTGCCAATGTTCTATGCAATGTGTGTCTCACACGTACTTGTCCCGTTGCTGTTGTTTCCCTTACAGAACCGAACTGTCAACATGGTCAACGTACCCAAGGAACGCAAGACGTACTGCGCTGGAAAGTGCAAGAAGCACGCCATCCACAAGGTGACCCAGTACAAGGCTGGAAAGGCCTCGAATTTTGCACAGGGAAAGAGACGTTATGACTCCAAGCAAATGGGATTCGGAGGACAAACCAAGCCCGTCTTCCACAAGAAGGCCAAGACTACCCGTAAGATTGTGCTTCGTATGGAATGCAAGACTTGCAAGACCAAGAAGCAACTGTGCCTCAAGCGAACTAAGCACTTCGAACTTGGACAAAAGGCAGCAGCATCGGGTCACCAGTATTAAGCAATAAACAGATATCCTATTCTGGACCTTTTCTTTTCTTGTACCACCTATTACAGTATTAGTACAGTAGGAGTAGTTGTTTGTGTGTAGACATGTTGTAGTACTACCGGTACTTTATCATTATGCTGTTATTATCAAGAGGTTGGATCTACAAGGTCGGGGGTTAGGGTGATATAGATGGAATGGGCAGCACGTGGGAGGATCCATTCCCGGGGTGCAGTGGTCTTGTCGTCAGTCGTTCCCAGAGGCACCACCAGGTCCAAGGTAGACCCTCGTTTGGGAACAAGAATGAGCTCCGTGACGATGGATGACGCTGTGCCATCTCCATCTTCACTTGTATTCTTGTTGGGATCATCGCCTGTACCAGACGGCTCTCCTTCACCATTCTTGTTCTTCCTTTGCTTCTTGACACGGCGTCGCGACTCGATCTTGCCTTTTGTGGTCACGCATGCAATGGTCCAAGTGTTCTTGCTTTCTTGAATCAGTATTCCATCTCGTCCTGTCAAGCTCTTTTTCTCGGCACATTTCTTTACTTGTACATGGGCACCCACAAGTTCTAGTTTGTCCCGTGCGTTCCCAAGTTGCTTGTGAATGGCCCTACTCCATCGAGTACTCGTAGCCACTGTATCTCTATCCTCAGCAGCAACAACGGCAGCAGTAATATCCATGGAACTATTCCCCAAAGGAAGTATGGCTTTCATGTATCGGTTCCAAGCTTGGTTCAATTGTTGGAGATAAACCACAGAAGATTGAGGTTGCGGGGCGGCGACCGCTCCTTCCAAATGTCCTTGAACCTCATTCCAACTTCGTTTCTTTCTTCTTGATTTCTTTTGTTTTGTCCCTTCGTTTCCACTACTACTACTCTTGGTCGTCGTCGTCGTCGAAATGGATGCATTGATTCCATGTCCCAGCAACGTCACGGCACGTCGAATCACTCGACCTTCCATATCATTCAACGAAATAGGTCGACTTCCAGTGTTCCTGGCATCCTTGGCAGTTGCATACCGTCGATGATATTTCTTACTGACGGACTCTAGAAAAGAGACCAAAGTACTTTCTTGCAACTGTTTTGGGACAGATTTCTTGTTTGACATGTACTTGGTTGCATCGGACGACTTTGCCTGTTCATAGGCAACAAGCGGTGTGTACATTTCATTGCGAGAGAGTGTCTTTCGGACAGCATCATCCTTGAAAGCTTTTCTTTGATCCATTTTTCTAGTGGCTGACTACACTCCTTACAACTATTCGGTAGTAGAGTAAACGCTTCGTTGGGAGGATGCAGGATGCCATCGAGGTTGCTTGCCAAAAAACCGGAAATCGGAAATGGATGGCGGAATTCCTCTCATGATTGAGTGAGTCTGGTTTGACGTGGCAGCTTGCACGTCTGACCTTTCACGCGCGACAGAAACCACAGTCCACACGTTTTGTAGGAGAAAAGCCCGTGATAAAAAGTGGATACGTACGAATCGTAGCTACGTTGGCGATCCAATCTTCTTCCTTCACCACTGCAACTTGACTCCGAGTACTTGACCTCGATACCTGTCTCACTATCGCCGCCGGTGTCATCCATCAAAAAACATCATGAAGACTGCTGTTGTTTTCCTTGCTCTTTTGGCACAAGCCACCGGTAAGTTCCGACTCAATCGCTCATCTATTTTGTTTCTTCACTGGTTGCAATTGGAAATAGGATCTTGAAATGCAATTCGCCCTCACATGAGAATTCTCTCTGTCAGCCTTTGTTCCTGCTTTGTTGGCTCCCCGTGGATTGACCACTGCTTTGAATGCTGGATCCAATGCCAACGTCATGGTAAGTGAACATACTGTTCCGTGGATTTTATCTATGATATTACCAAGGACTAACGTGTAAACAATCCGAATTCTCGTGACGTTGTATTATTTCTTAGATGCCCATGCAAAAGGGATCTACTGTTGCTTTGATCACCCCTTTCACTGATGACGGCAAGATCGATGTTCCTGGACTTGAGAAATTGGTCAACCTTCACTTGGAAGCCGGAACTGACAACTTGTGTGTTCTCGGAACCACTGCCGAGGCAGCCGTTATGACCATGGAGGAGCGCGCTCTTGTCTTGAACACTGTCGTCAAGATTGCCAAGGGAAAGGTTCCTTTGCTTATTGGTACCGGAACCATCAACCCTAACTCTGTCAAGGCTATGACTCAACAAGCCATTGATCTTGGAGGAGATGCCAACTTGGTCGTCAACCCTTACTACGTCAAGCCACCTCAACGTGCTTTGATTAAGCATTTCACAGAAATTGCTGATATGGGTATGCCCGTCATCCTTTACAACGTTCCTGGCCGCACTGGAAGCAACATCTTGGATGAGACCATTGCTTTCCTTGCCGACCACAAGAACATCCACGGAGTCAAGGATGCCACTGGAGATTTGAGCCGTTTGGCCAACTTGAAGAAGCTTCTTGGATCCAGGGACGCCAGTTTCTTGAAGTACAGTGGAGATGATGAAACCACAGAGGAGTTTGTCCTCCAAGGCGGTGATGGTTGCATCTCTGTAACTGCCAACATTGCCCCCAAGCAAGTTCACGATATGGTCCAAGCTGGATTGAAGGGAGATGCTGCTCTCTGCTCCAAGCTTAACGCTCCCCTCAAGATGCTTCACAGCAAGCTCTTTGTCGAGAGTAACCCCATCCCTTGCAAGTGGTCCGCCAAGAAGCTCGGTCTCATCAACTCCGACTACTGCAGACCTCCTTTGGATGTCATGGACCCTCAATACGACAGTGTCCTTACGGAAGCCCTCACCACCGCCAAGCTTGCCTAAATCGCTGGGTTGGACAACCTTGAAACCCAGGTCTCCCATCAGGCTCTACACAGTGCAACATGGTGGGCCACCACAACCAACTAATACCTAATTGTTTTCTGCAGAAAAACACGCTAGTAACAATGATCTTCTGGTTTGGGAATACAACTAGTTCTACTTGTAGATTAGACATGATACTAAACAATCGGATACACGAAGCATGAATCACACTCCTCCAGGAGAAGAGCTTCGGGAACGAATCGGCTTTAGTTCAAACCCGTAACTGTTGTGTTGTGGAGCAGCCTACAAAAGAAAATTGAGTTAGAAACAATACACATCAGCTCGAGAGTCTAGGTTCAATACCACTTACATTGAACAGGTCTTCAGCCAAAACAGACTTGCTAGCAATGGCGGGGGGTGCCTTGTGTACGACAACCTTTGGTTTCGACGGTGAAGTAGCAGCTTTTTCCTTGGTTTCGTTGTCGTTCATTTCACAATCTGGGACTGCCTCAGGTTTGGCCTTGGGTTGCGAAAATGAGCGTCCGATACCCTTCAAGTCTAGCAACGGCTTGCCTCCCTGATAGTTGATTCTGACCCCAATTTGACCCGATTTCAATTGTTCATTGGTACCGGCATCTTCCTTTTCCCATTCTCGGTCTTCCTTGGCAGATTGAAGAGCTTCTTTCAATTCCCAATCGGCCAACTCCAAATAACTAATCAACAGTGTAAGATTGTGTCACCTTTCGAAAATAGCAACAAGTTTTTCATACAATTGTCAATACGTACGCTTTGGCCTCGGTTGCAGAGATATCCGGAAATTCCGCTTGGAAGTATCCCAACTTGTATTCCTTCGTGTCGGTGTCCTGGATGCGAATAAAACCAGTTCGAAGGGCTTGCTTGGAAAGAGGGATCAGCAACTTTTTGGGAGCCGAATGCAATGAATTTCCCGAGAAATGATTAGCTCGTCGTAAGTGGGAGGCACTGACTTTATAGGCCAAACACACACCCTGGAGGGTATCCGTTGAAAGAACGATGTGCTCCACATAGTCCACACCCAAGACTCCTTTGCCCGATGGCCCCAGGGCGTTGTCTTGAGAATCCAACGTGGACGACGAGGCTGTTCGTTGAATTTTGAAGGGAAGAGAAAGTGTAGTATGGGAGGAACTTTCATGGTCAATGGAACGTACAGATCCTGCTCGAGCAACAATAACTTCCCCTCCACCTACCGAAGAACGATGTGAAGCTTTCTCGGAAAGAATTTCCCAGTCTTCTTCCGCTGCACTAGAGGCCTGACGATTTAGAACACCAACAGGCACTTCAATCACTGCATTCTTGGGGTGCAACTCGGTAACTAGATCGGGCTCGGAACTGGTCAACGTTTGGGATGTTTTTTCTCCGCCTGTCTCTGGAGTCTTGCGTTGATGTAAGTCCCTTGTTGCTTCTTCTGCGAATTCTTGCACGCTGGAAAGCAACTTTTGCACTTTCCATGGGAAGAAACCATTCTTTTCAGCCATGTCGGATAGTAGTTGGTCAGGGTGCAACCCTCTTCGACCAATAAAGAAATGGGAACTTCCGACCCAACTGTGTACCTGGTAATCGTACTCGTTCAATCCACTGTCCTTTCTGACACGTCCACACGAGTCGTCATGTGGGATTCTCCCCCCGGACTCCGTTCCCCTATTTGTACTAGACGGGTTTTCAACAATTTTGGGGACGGCGACTCCGTATGTGACAGCAATTCAGTATCTTAAAGCATTCTGAAGTCCCATAGCAGTGGACGCATAGTGTTGCCGTATCCGCGTGCTAGTTGGGGGATTTAGATATACAGAGTCTTATACCATTAATATCGCGCAATCTCAACTCTCGTGTAGTTGGGAAAATTAGTCGTCTGGAGCAACCATGTTGGAGACGTTACTGTCTAAAAGTCGTACGTTTGGTTGACTCGTTAGATTAAGTTTTCCCGCCACCTGGATACACCCATGGAAATGCCCCAAATGACTTCTTCGAAGATCACCAGACATCGTTCCACAAGATGCCAATGACCCCAGCAAGTGGTTCCTGTCCGCAAACCCATCAGCTGCACACATTTCTCGGTCGTCATCGGATCGCGTCGATCGCATTGTCCCTACCAACCCAACGGCTCACCCATTTGAGTGAGATTGTTGAGGGTTCTGAGTACTGTTTCTCTCTCTAACACTGCTATACCCAAGCAAACCCAACCATGCCATCTGACCAAGAGCTTCTCTCTTCTGTTGAAGACTGGAAGAAGAAAGGTAACGATGCCTTTCAAAAGTCAGACGTGGAGACTGCCGTTCAAGCCTATTCCCAAGGACTAGTCCAAGTGGATCGTATTGTGGCAACTCCATGGATTTTGAAAGCCACGCTCCTTTCCAATCGAGCTGCTTGCTATCTCAAAGCTGCTAAACTGCAAGAGTGCCAAGAAGACTGCACCCAAGCGTTGTCTATTTTGGATCGTGAGAATGATACCAAACTCAGAGGCAAGATCCTGTACCGACGTGCCAAGTCTCGTTTCTTGCAAGCCAACATGCCACACAAAAAGAATCCTGAAGACTTGCAGCTAGCTGCCAAGGATTGTGTTACTCTCCTTTCCTTTGATCCATCCAATAAAGAGGCAACTCAATTGCTCAATACTGTGCGGGCACAACATGCCGCTGAAACCAAGCACAGTCACAATACCCCCATGTCGCGAACTCTCACTGCGTTGAGAGAAAAAGACGACAAAGCTTTGCATAATGCAAAGGTATTGCTCGGTCTTCTCAGCAACGATACCATGGGTGCCAGCATGGAGCTTGGTCGACTGGGAGGAGTATCGTTCCTTTTGGAACTAGCCAATGATGCTAATTTGGACAGCAAGACACGGTACATCGCACTTCAGTGTATTTCCTGTGCTGGCTCACACCCTCCCTTCTGTCGAAGTTTCCTCAAGGATTCGGTCCAGGAAACACTTTCGGGCATGATTGTAGAATTGTGCAAAAACCCCGAACTTGAAGTCGAATTAATTGTGGGTTCTTTGACAATTCTTCTCAGGCTAATTTTGCATCTGGACCGTGATGATCCAAATGAAGAGATCACGGGAGCTACCCTACTGAACTATGACGCCATTGTCAATGCCCTTGCAGCCGCATTCAAATCCAGGCAAATGACACTCATTCGAGCAGCAATTGACGTACTTGCTTCTTGGACTGCGGGAGAGGACCGGGAAGCTGTTATCAGGGCATCTTTGGACAACTTCGTGGACCTTCCAATTCCTTTGACAAAGCAAGAGATGAATCAACTATCACCACAAGATATGTCGAAGTATAAACAGCGTCAATACCAAAAGAAGACGAGAGATCAAGCTTGGGCGTTCGAACGAGGAACGTTGTTCATTCAACAGGGCGGTATGGCAACTATGCTGGAATGCACTATTGCATCAGATGATGCCAGTCTGCGACGTGAGTTGACCGTTGCCATGGGAAAGGTCTTTGCGGCGCTAGAAGCCGAGGAAAAGATGCAAGATGCCGCGAAGAAATTCTTTGGAGTAAAGGACAAACCAGCAGAGGATGACAAGCCGGGGGTAATTATCGAGGAAATCGACGAAGATGAAGAAGAGGGCAAGGTAATGGATGTCACGGAGGAAGACCCTGAGCCGGTAGTAACCTTCGAGGACAAAATGAAAAAAGCTGCATTGGCGACGGCTCTCCTCTTGGCAAAGGGGGAAGTGGGTGCCTGGGCGCTTGGAGCCAATGTCTGGTTTGATTGCCGCAGTGACTTGAATTCGATGGCAGAGTCCAACGAGAAGACTGCCCTGTGTTTGGTAGCGGAATTGTTGGCCAGTGCAGCCTCGGTGAAAGAGACCCGGCCGATTGTTGGAGGATACCTGTGTGAGCCCGCTATCAAGGATCTCGTAAAGCACCAAGACAGAGACGTTCGGACTGCTGCAGCGTCGTCAGTTGCCAAACTCGGCCTCGCGGAACAAGAAACCGAAGATATCGAGATTATTGGTCTATTGGAGGCTGCATGTTATATGCTTGAAGACGGTGAAATTGACAGTGCACAGTCGGCCTTGGTGGATGCCACAGTACCCAATGCTGACAAGGGAACCCTCTCATCTATTGACCGAGGAGTGGAGGTGATGACGTATTTGGTTTCCAAGACGCTTGTGAAAGAAGAATTGGTACATGGGTTCCGCGCAACCCAAGAATCGAAACACACAGGTCTGGAGTTGCTTGTTCGGGTATGCGATCGCCCTGCTGCTGGACAAGCACTCTCAGCTTATGGACTTGCCTCAACCTTCCAGCTGCTAGCCGCGACTCCTCTACAACTTCGCAAGGAAGCTTTCGAAGGAAAACAAGTTACCATGGAACAATACGATGAACTTCGGTCGATGCAAAAGACAGAACAGGAGAGAGAGTTTGAAGAGGAGCCAGAGTTGAAAGAAGATTCACCTGAGCAATGTAGTGCACGTATCGTGAAATTGGCCCAGGCCAATGTCCCCCGCGCACTTTGCCAGCTAATCGAAGGGGCCAGCGACAAGACTCTTGGCGAAGTCGTTCTCGGACTGAATCGCCTTGCTGATGAGCAATCAGTGCGAGGAGGAATGATTCAACAAGGGGTTTTGACAAAATTGATCAAGGTTGATAAAGAAGAGAAGAACCCATCGGAGCTGCGCAAGAAGATCATCCGCAACCTGCGCCATTGCATGGGCAAGATGTTGGTGACCACAAATCCTGCATTGCTGACTTCGGCTCAGAGAATGGGTGTTATCAAGCCATTGATCCAGTTGATCCGTGATGTCAATAGCACCGAGTTACAACAGTTCGAATCCTTGATGGCCCTCACCAACATTGCTTCAGTTGGAGACGATACAAAGAATAAAATTGCCGCCGAGGGTGGGCTTGCCTGTTTTAAATTTGCCATGTTTTCGGAGCATGAAATGGTGAAGCAGGCGGCAACCGAAGCAATGTGCAACATGGTTGGCAACCAAAAGTTCATGGAAATGTTGTATCAACCTGATGAATTGCGTTTGTGGCTAGCCCTCGCTTCAGATTTCGAGGAGCACTACGCCTGTGCGAGGGCGGCGGCAGGTTGCCTGGCAATGTCCACCCAGGATCCGGAAGTTGCCAGAACATTGATTGGCTTGCCAACTTTCAAACAGAGGATGGACGAGACCTTGGAAAGTGGGTCGCCAGAAATTATGCACCGCATCTTGGTGGTCATTTTGAACCTGGTCGAACTTGACGGCGAGTTCCGTGATGCTGCCTTCGAACAGGGGTTGGTCGCATTTTGTCATGCGTATGTTGAGTCATACCACGATGGTTCGAAACTTGCTGAATTGAACATTGGCCCCGAGTTGATGCCCACTTTTAACGCTACAGTGGAAGTGGCCAAACAAGTCGTAAAAACTGCAGGATAAGCAAATACTAGTACATACAAAGATGATCCAGACGTTAGTACATCATAGAACTACAAGCTTTCTCAGCCGTGTCACTGGTTGAGTGTGCCCTGTTTTGGACCGTATTGATACTTCCAGTCTTCACTCTGATCTTCTGACGCCTCCACCTGCCGCCGTGTCGACAAAAGATGTCTTATCGTGAGACTTACACGTCGGTAGGAATCATCACGACATATATCGGGCTGTCCATTCGGCAAGTTGCGAATCCATTTGTATTTGCTTATTCCATGGCGATACTCGTTTCTTGCATCCCCCTTCATGACCAGTATGGAACCGGGTTCGAGTAGAACTTTTCGTATATCAAGGTAATCTTCGCATGCATTGCACCGGATAGTGGGCTTTTTTAGAGTCAAGTAGATTGGACTTACAAGCGAGATTGTGATAATGATGGGTCCAAAACTCTCAAAGTCCTCGAAATGCGAGGCAATACCTAGGGTGTTTCGATACTCGTTCACCAATATTTGAGAAGGAAATCCCAGAGAGCCAAAAAATTGTGAGCATCGCTCTTCCAATAGAGGTAGCAATTGATTGATGTCCAACGATTTTGCAAGTTCTCCTTCCGAGGCTTTCTCGTCGCTGGATGCCGCAGTTTCATCAGGCTGAAGTAACTTCAACTTTTGGGATGTATGGTAGTAAACCTGGCCATAGAACTGTTGACGACGAGCAATGATCTGCTCCCAAGGATTTTCATAAACAGTCTCAAGTAGCTTTTCTTGTTCCTCCTTGGAGAAAAAGTTTGGATAATACTCCAGTCCGTCAATCTCCACGAGGTTGCCGTGGTCGTCTCTTGGGATTTGGCACTGCGAATCACTCATAGTTCTTGGGGTTGGTTGAGGTTTGGTGAGAGAATCTAGCTGGTGTCGGTAGATAGCAAGTTATGGAATTCTTGATTCCTGCTGTGTCAATAGAAAAGCTTGCCCAGGGAGTTGGACCATTGCCAACGACAAGTTCTCGTTTTGTGCTGTTGATCGGCAACTGTTTTGTGTTTTGCGGCTATGGTTGTTCTGCCATTTGACTCATTGGACCACAAAGGAGGTATGTATAAACAGGCTTGTTTTAGAAATAAACTACAAAACAACCCTCACATTTCAAACTAGAAACATTTCAAACTAGAAGTCTAATATATATAATAGGCGTTACTGTATCTGTTAGCATGTAGGTCTTTGTTTGTATTTTCAGAACCTTGGCCTCCCCCCGCAACGAGTCGTCTGGGGGTCCAGCCATGGTTCGTCATTCGAGCATTTTGAGCGCTTCACAATACAAAGATCCATACACCAGACTACAGAAACAACGGAATGTCTGCGATAGAATTGATTTCCGTGGCTCGGGCTCCTCCTACCGGGGAAGATCTCATACTGCCACGGATTATCGAGACATTCCTTCTTTAACCTCACGTGTTCAATTTGGGCAAGTCAGACAAAGTCTATCGCAGTAACATACGTCGTAAAACACAAAAGAGGAGTACAGCAAGGGTAAGGAGAAATGTTAATCAGAACATAGTGACGAAACAACCAACCGACTCACCTTGGCTTGACCTGGTTTAAACTTCTTTTTGCCTTGCGAACCTCGACCTCCCGAAGTAGCCTTGGCCTTGGCTTCCAAAGCACTCCGAAGATCTTGTGACGCATCCACCTTGTCCTCAAGGTAATCCAAATCAAACAGGGAGGCAAAATATGCCCGTGTCATCTTGGCCACGGTAAGAGGATTGAGCAAGGCCGTGAGTATGTAAGGCAGCCTGAACTTTTTCCACAAAGAGCCCCGCGCAAAGATTTTGTTGATAACATCACTGTTACTTGTGATGGCCTCTTGGAGAGTAGATTTCAGCTCTTTGACCTTACTTTTAGAAGAAGCCTTTTGAGTCGACTTGACGAGAGGGGCCACTTCCTCCTCAATCTCCTCCTCGTCCATTTCCTCTTCCTCCTCGTCGTCTTCGCTCTCGTCTACTTCTTCATCAGCATCCTCTTCTTCTTCCAAAGTAGCTCCCCCCTTGAGAGCCCAGAACTTATCTACGTGTGTGACTCTGCTATTGTACCTTCCTACAGACCGTGAGTGGAATGCAGAAGGCATGTTCTGGACAAAGGCGTCAGCCGTGTTGATGGCCAGCGCCAGAAACAGCATGGCAAAAACCAACAAGGCCGTAGAGGGTGCCATCCCTCGGCATGTACAAGACACCATAAAGACTGTGCTTGATGTTTCCTTCTCCGTACAGTACCAGGTGTGGTACTATTCTCGTACAGTCAACCCTCTGGAAATCACAGCACCGACACGATACCTCCGAATGAGAAATTTATTGCTTTTTTGGCAATGGTGGTTGTCTCGTTGCGTTTGCCCACGTGGAATGAGAAATCACGGGGCTGATGGACAGACGTAACCTTATCCGAATCGGGCGTATGTGCTCCAAACTTTGAACCATTCATTTTCCTTTCGTGATTTGTTTTCTTTGGAGTGGAGTCGAGAAAGAAAGGACCACCGACTCTTGACACACAACGGGGCTTGTAGCTGGAGTGGTCTTGTTGGTCTTCGTGATAACTTAGGAAACATGCCAAGGAATCAAGGAACTTCCCGCAAGGGAAAGCCCAAGAAGAATGAAAGGGCCGCTGGAATGGGACGAGCCCTCCAAAAGAACAGTCGTCGCAAGCATACACCTAGTGCAAGTCTTGGAGGTATGGCTATGCGTCAAGGTGTCGAGTCCATCAACGTTACAGCCGAGGACAACCGTGCGTCTGTTTTGGATGTCAATGATCTGGATGACTTTTTGATCCAAGCTGAAATGGCCAACCGCGAGTTTGCCTCGCAAAAGGAGCAGTTCGTTGTCCTTGATCCTACGGCACAACAGGCAACGACCGAGGAAGACACGGAGCAATTCCAAAAAGTCAAATGGGATGCGGAACAAGCTGCCAATCGCACCACTGCAGTTGCCAATCGCGCTACTTTTGCTTTCCAGGAACTCTCTGTTCCTCGTCGTCCTGCCTGGGACGAGACAACCACGCCCGAGGAGTTGGATCGTCGCGAGAAGGAAGCCTTTCTGGATTGGAGACGAGCCATTGCTCAAAAGGAAGAAGAAATTGTTTTGTCTCAAAAGTTGACGGGTACCATTGGAGTAACACCATTCGAGAAGAACATTGAGATTTGGCGCCAACTCTGGCGTGTTATGGAGCGAGTGTCGGTGATTGTTCAGATTGTCGATGCCCGAAACCCTCTTTTCTACTTGTCCAAGGACTTGAAGCACTACGCTACGCAAGAGTTGGGAAAGCCAATGTTGCTGCTTGTTAATAAGAGTGACTACTTGACACCAACGCAGAGAAAGGCTTGGCATGACTATCTTTCGGATCCAGAGCACCCATGGGAGCATGTCTTCTTTTCTGCACACGACGAACAAGAAGCACTGGACCGACGTGCCGCTGCAGAGTTTGCAGAGGAGTCGTCGCAAGAGGAACTCGATCCAACTACATTGGAAGATGGCGATGATGGCTCGGAAGATCCTGCTGAAGACGATTTGGCAGAAGATCAGGAACAACCTGTTACTGAGACACCTGAAGCCGCGGTTGATTTCGATGATATTGGTGTCGAGACTCCTTTGTCCAGAGATGCATTGTTAACTTGGTTGTGGCACTATGCAGAACAAAATGACAGCCCAGCTGACCCCAAATACGATCGCATTCCCTTTGGGATGGTTGGATTCCCCAATGTTGGTAAATCATCTGTCATCAACGTTCTCATGGGCAATGCCAAATATGCACACGGAGTTGTTCGAGTAGGAGTGGCATCGCAACCAGGAAAAACCAAACATTTCCAAACACTTCTGCTCCCAGATCGTGAGAGGATGCTGCTTGTTGATTGCCCTGGTTTGGTGTTTCCTTCTTTTGTCAACAATACTGCCGATTTGATTGCTGCTGGTGTCTACCCAATTGCTCAGATGCGCGACCCTTGGCCAGTGGTAAACTTGCTTTGTAAAAGAATCCCAAGGCAAGTGCTGAATGCTCAATATGGAATTCAAATCCCTCTCCCATCCGCAGATGCCATGCTCGAGGCAGAACCAGGAACAATACCGCCTCCTACAGCTGAGGAGTTTTTGACTACCTACTGTATTGCTCGGAGCATGTTGGCTTCCTCAAGTGGTGTCCCCGACCACCAGCGTGCGTCAAGGGTTATTATTAAGGAATATGCGACAGGAAAATTGCTGTATTGTCACACGCCACCAAACTTCGATGATGCGCGTTTCCAACGCGAAACCTTGGAAACCGCAATGAGAAACACCAAGAAACTCAGAGAGAAACTGAAGTCAGGTGTCGTTGCGTCAACAAAAGTACTCGTAGAGACGTTGCCTGAACAACTGGATCCAGATGACAGCTACGAAGGACAGGAGGACCAAGAAGATGTCATCGACTCAGATGACCTTCTCATGGAACTCATGGGAGAGTCAGTGAGCCAAGGCAAAAGTGGTCCCACCTCCTCAAGAACCAAGAAATGGGGAAAGAAAGGTCGAAAACTTCGAAACAAGGATCCGTATGGATGCCATTCAACCCCAGATGACATGTTACAGGTCGATGCAGGGTCAATTGGTGTGACCGTAATGGGAGGAGGGAGGAAGAACTCAAAGAATAAGAACTATGTGCGGCCAACAGGGTACGGATTGGCAAGGTCTCAACCAACCACCACAAGGCCATAGTTCTACTAGTAGTGCTAGGAAGAGAGATATAAGCATAGTTCTTAGTATACAGATGACTCGCTTCGTCTGTTTTTCGCGCCATGGTCGTGGTCATGGATATGCGATTGGATGTTGGATGTCTTTCATTGACCTTTTTGAAATTCAAATTCATGAAACGCTTCTGTACTTGGTAGAATAATACTGCTTCAGGCACAAAGGCGGTCATTGGTGGTTTGAAACCCTTCCTGAGGTTCAGTGAAGTCATTGCCAGCAGCGTAGAGCGACGAAGAAGTACACACTGTTCCTACTGCATTTCCGTACCAATGCACTATCTAAAAGGTGAACGACCATGAGCATTCGTCTCAATGATGGCCCACAGGACAGGCGCCTAGTAGAGCACTCACCATTCACCACCTCTTTATTACCCTTGGACCACCAGCGGTGCAGAATGCAACTTTCAATATGAGTAAAGGTTACTCGTACTCGTCGTCGCCGTTGCTCTATTACCGATAGTCGGATAAAGTTACCAGTGAATAAAGGTGATGGAAACTTAACTTGAGACGTACCGGTACCCAGATCACGTGTATACACGTCAATGACTTATGGGAGTTCTGATTCAATAGTCTTTTAGTACCACCGACTAGCGGACTAGGACTCTTTCCTCAATCACTACCCATAAAACAGTGCTCGTACCACCAGCACCATTAGCAGTGCCCAATTTCTTATAACGCGTTGATGCATATTTCCGGAGTTCGTATCATCATGATTGCGCGAAGAAGGGAGGAAACGAAGAAGCGAGATGCACTGGGTCAGTCAAATACTAGTAGAGGTATTCGGGAATTCTGCAGGGTGATGTTGGAGAGTTTTTTATCTTTTCTTTGGGTGTTCCATTTTTTGATTAGTGCCCCACGTCTTGAACCATTTCGTCGTTTCAATTATGTTCGCGAATTATGAGCATCGAAATTTCCAACGCTGCATGCTCTGTACGGCATTTTGCTCTTTCAGCCCCTGCAAAGGTGGCCAGTCCGCATGATAAATGTTCTCCTCCGATATTAGTGTGATTTGGGTCAGGTGGCTCTACATAGAGCTTTGGTTTTACTTGGGAAGGCGCATGCTCATCAACATCCGCTCGCCTGAAAAAAAAGTCTTGCCCTGTCACAAACACTATCAGCAATCAACAGTTCAGCAACGATCACTGGTTGCCTGCTGCCGAATCTATAGTCATCTCACTTGACGTATCAGTGCTTCGTTCCTTCATACGGTTTTGAAACTTCGTAGACACAGACCACTTCTTTGGTGTCCGGAATCCTTGCAAACACCAGTTTCGGAGTCGTGTTGTTGTTCGACGAGTAAAGAGTCTTGGCTTGTACACTGTGCCGCACTACATTGTAACTTCTGTGCACTCCTGTGCTGATGTGCTTGGCGATGGAGGACTCACATTCAGGTACGATAGCAGAAGTTCTTCGTAGTACGTTTTCTTTCACGATTCCTCACCACCAACCCCCGTCTTTGTTTCGCAGCAAGAACGGAAGAAGACGAGCCACAACCTAACCACAACGATGGCGACGAAAAAAGTGCGAAGAAACCAAGGAAATTCAAGAAGGCACCAGGTGCACCCAAGAGGTTTCGCTCAGGTATGTCAGCAAGTGTAGATAGTGCTAGCATACCAACTACCGCTCACGAAGCCGCACTAACAACTTTCCCCATTGATTGATAGCGTTTATTTTCTTCTCCCAACACAGACACAAGGAAATCCAAGAGTCGCTAGCGAAGGAGGGCGACTCCAAAGCAGTAAGTTTGTTTCAGCCCTGTCATAGCTATCTGTTCAAAAGGCGTATCTCATGTGTTGCGGGTGTGCCGCCATCACTATACAGACAACTAGTGTAGCGAAAATCGTTTCGGAGGAGTGGCGCACTATGGGACACGATGAACGCTCCAAATGGGAAAAACTGGCTCAAGTAGACAAGGAAAGGTTCGAGAATGAAAAGGCAACATACAGAGGACCATGGACAGTCCCCATTGGTCATCGGAAGTCAAAGGTTTGTTGTCACTGTCATTGTCTTGTCGTTTTGGTTCGGTGAATGTGCCCTCACAGTCTCGTTCCAATGTTTCAAGGATCCAAGTGCTCCCAAGCGTCCGGCATCCGCTTTCCTTGCCTTTTCGAACTCCAGGAGGGCGTCTGTCAAAAAGAAAAACCCTGACGCTACGAACGCGGAGGTCTCACGAGCACTTTCTAAGATGTGGAAAGAGGCACCAGAGGATATCCGCAAGAAGTACACGGACGAAGAAGCTATTGAGAGAAAGGAATACAAACTTCGTATAGCCGATTGGCGTCAAAATCAAGAGGAGAACCAAAAGAGGGCACGCTTGAACGCTGTACTCTCCTCTCAGCAGGGTGGGGATGTCGGGGTTGCCACTGCGAATGTTGCATCATCTGGTGATCACCACGCTGCAGTTCTACAGGCATTGCACGGAGATAGCCAACGGAGTAGTCATGATCATGCTCCACGAATCTCGACAGGTACACCCCACCAGCAGGCTGTTGCGAATGAACACGCAGGGGGGGGAATCGGCAACCATCAGCATCCATTTGTCTTGAGTGGAGTTCCGCAGAACGAAAGCACTAACACTCTTTTAAACAACTTGATGCAGCTTCAAAACAACAACCACTCTGTTGGGGCACCGTGGGATGGGGCTACTGGGGTGAACCAAAATCTGGCAGCATTCGGAAACATGCAGGCACTATCGGATATTGACCGCTTGCGCTACGTTCTTGCTCAACAACAATCAATGGCGGCGATTCAGCAAGAACTGGCTGGTCTTACCAACGCGGGCGGCTTGCTAGACCAGCAGTACGGCCGGGGTTCTTTCCAAGCCGCCACCGGCAGTGCTGTTCCTAGCCAGGCAGGTACGAGGCTTTTGCTCTGACAATCATGGTTTTGCACTATGGTCTCACCTTATTTTTGTGTTGCCGGAATAGAAAACCATCAGCAGTGGCTGGACCCAACATCGTTACTTCACCGCCTCAGCCAACAGGCAAACGCATCAAATCTTCACTCACAAACGTTGTTGAGCTTCGGTGCCCCAACTGCTCAAGCACACGATCTACAACAACTTGGGCTGTTGGTGGCACCTGATCAGCAACTACCAAATGCACGCCTACAACCTGAAAGTGTTCCTAGCGGTACGATTAATTCACTTCTACAGTTGCAGCAAGCCTTTGCCACTTCGGGCCAACTTCCATTCGACACCAGTACTGCCCCTCAACTTCATGAAGGTAAAGCTGACGATTCGGAATCAGGGCCGACATCCAGAATACCGAAGCGGGGTCGAGAAACGGACATTGGTGGAGAGACGGCAACATCTGCACCCAGCCAAAAGAAGTTTTCAACATCCCGTCGATAGGGATAGGTACACACTGCTGGTACTGTTGTACTAGTAGTAGTCAATAATTCAGTGCTGTGACAATAAGTAGTGATAATTCCTAATCGTTCTCATTTAATGAATACGACAGTAGAAATCTTCGCCAAACTCCATATAATAGCAGCACCAAATGCTTGACATGTTCAAAAAATTAGGTCAGAAAGTTCTCCAGGAGAACTTGCAGTTCACCTTGCTTTTAGTACAAATTCGGATGGTGGTCCTTTTGTTGCTGTGCTGGTGGTGTGGTATCCGGGATCTGGTGGCACAATATTTCGTCACCATAATGTCAATATTTCCCCGCTAGTTGAATGTATGCACTATGGGTATGAACGTATGTGTCATATGTACCAACGGTGTGAGGACTCCTAGGTATGAGTCCGTTCAGAGATCGTGGGTACGCCTACTATGGTAGACCACCCGTGACTAGGGATCGTATATACGATCAGATCCTCGGAGTATGAGGAGAGATCCCGGATGGATCTTCGGAGGATCATTTCTACTTCAATCTAATCTTCATAATATCACCTTTTACCTTATTCTACTACCTGAGTAGGGCAGGTGGTGGGTGGTGGGTCGTCGGCAATCAGGCTTCTACGGCAGCACAGTACGAGTACGAGGTCGGTACGGGGACCCGTACAGTAGTAGTACTCGTACTGCCTGCCGCCGCGCAGCAACCCATAATCCATAATAACTCGATGCAAATTTCAATACCTTGACTCACTCGACTTAACCTACTGCTGTCCCTGCACCCACAGAAACGACGTACGAGTAGTGCAGTACGTACAGACTTGTACCAGCTGCTCGCTTTCGGCAAATTCCAAGAAGGACGTTATTTTACGAGACAAGAACAATTCTAGCGGACGAGGTGCCAATGTCAATGGCTAGCGGTAAACGTGTTATTGTTGTCCTTGTCACGCTCTTGCACGTTGTTTCCTCCTTCCGTACTAGCCTGCTTCATGTGAAAACTGCATCGCGCTTGCTGGATCCTCAGTCCCAATCGGCGTTGCATGCTGTTACGGATAAAACTGCAGACAGAACGAACCTAAATGCATTGTATCCGGAAGGCGAAGGAAAGGAGGAATGCTACTTGAGGAAGACGAAACATGACCTGACGCGTGAATTTTTCAAGATTGGGCTCCCTGCATTTTTCCAATTGGCAGCAGAGCCTTTGGCAGGACTTGTGGATACAGCCTATCTTGGACGCCTTGGTCCTGAAGTACTTGGTGGTGCTGGAGTAGCAATCTCGGCTCAGTATGCTGTTTCAAAATTGTACAATGATCCACTGTTGCGGACGAGCATTTCCTTGGTCGCCTCTCAAGATGGTGAAGCTCGTGGGAGCAACGCTGGGAGTGACAAGCAGCAAGCACTTTCGGTGGCAGTTTCATCTGCGTTACTTCTCGCTTTTTGTGTGGGTACTGTTCAACTCTTTGTCTACACTAGCTTGGCGGCAACAATAACTCGTGGAATGGGCTTGACATCAGCATCACCGATGTGGCATTCTGCTGTCTCCTATCTTCGAGTTAGGGCCCTGGGTACCCCCGCTGCAACTCTGTGGCTGGTCACCAATGGGATCTTCCGAGGCCTTGGAGACACAAGAACACCTTTGGCCTATGCCCTCTTTTTCACCTGCCTCAACGGTGTTCTGGACCCTTTGTTTATCTTCACCTTTAAGTTTGGGGCTTCTGGTGCTGCTGCTGGGACTGCCCTAGCGCAATACACTGCGTTGGTGCCTCTGTTGCTTGCCTTGAACCGGAAAGTCAAGATTGATGTTTTTGGACAGTTGAAAGACTTGGGCAACTCATTGAAGTCTTATATGTCAGCGGGTGGATTGATCCTTTTCAGAACCCTTGGCAAAGTCTTGACGTACTCCGTTTGTGCCCGTCAGGCGGCTGTTTTAGGGCCGGTTGCAGCAGCCGCATACAATCTTACATTTCAATTGGGGTTTGCGACAACCCAATTGTGCGAGGCAGTTGCAGTAGCAGTCCAAACATTGCTTGCGTAAGTGGTACAGAAGTGATTGTTTGCCAGAAGTGCATCAACAAATCCTCACACAGAACTTTGCCTCCTTGTGCTACTAGGCGCGAGCTCGCTGACAAGAAAACACACTCCAAGGTGGTTCGGGCGAAAGTGATTAGGCATCTCATTAATATTTCCATGATCCTCGGAGGAAGTATTTCTGGCTTTCTTTCCTTGACAACTTTTCTTCAGAGAAAATCGGTTCTCCGGGGATTGACTACCAACCTTGAAGTGCAGGCTGCTGCACAAGCCATTTTCCCTGCTGTTCTGGTCACGCAAGTCCTCAAGGGACTGGCTTACCCTACCAATGGGATTATTATGGGAGGCTTAGACTGGTTGTTTACAATGATCACCATGTGGGCAGCTAATTTTGTTGCTCTTGGTATGTTGAAAGGGTTTAGTTTGGGTGGCAAGATACCCACACTTGGACAAACATGGTGGGCATTGGCGGCCTTCATGGGGACCCAAGTGGTTACAAGTGTCATTCGTTTCCAGAGCAAAACGGGAGTTTGGAGCGCCTTGCGTTACGAAAGTGGTCACGATTCTGAAGCCGAAACCCCGGAATCGAAATAAGAATAAACAGCACCAATCCGGCACGAACTTTTTGATTGCTGTACTCAAAATCCTAAAAATTAGTTTCGTTGCAGTCAACCTCAATGTGAAATTAAATACAAGCATTACCTACTAGCATGTCAATATGACATCAAACAGAGTTGTCCCTCCACAGTATGCGGATACCAAGTTTGGGTTATTGTTGGGCTTGCTGCTGAGCCTTCTCTGGGGGGTAGGGGTCCTTCCATGCAAAGTCAAACTCGGCGAAATTGATTCCCATGCCATTCTTTCTTAGATGAGGCTTGAACTGTTGCATCATTGGCTTCCCAACAAATGTACAAAGATGATCTTCCACTGTTTTTGTTTCCGTGTGGATACCATACAACTTGAAAAATGTTTCCTTCGGTCTAGCCTGACCCAATCCATACTCCTCAGCTTCAGCATTATAGTAGTTGTTTGCATCTTCTGGATCTCCCATACCGATGATGGCATTCAAACGCTTCATTCCCTCAACAGCGCTACCTGGATAGAAGTTTGAGTTCTCCCAAAATAGCTTGATTTTCTTTCGTTTGTCCTTGTTTTCCTTAATGGCATACATGTGAAAGGCGACACTGGTTTCAGGAGCGTAGTAGTCATAGCCGTATGTGAAGCCGCGCAGTCCTTGGAAAATTTCTTCACCCTGGAATACCATGGGCTGATATTGGTCGTATGGGACTTGAACGACGAAATGGCCCCGGGCAAAGGAAAAGCCTGCAGCCCAAAAGGGATGGAGTGTCGGCTCCCCATGGATTCCTGGTCTACCTTCGGGCTGCTGTCCGTGCCGCAAATGGCGCATTTTTCCATGACTTTCATAATCTGTTTTGCACATGATTGGTCGATTTGGATGCCGGTTTTCAAAAGTAACAGGGTCGATACTGTCAATAATGTCAGACAAGTACACAGAAAGCACCCCCATTTCATTGTTTGCACTTCTCCACTGGGAAACGATGTCAGAATCCCAATCTCTGATGAACCGAACATGAGAGTCGACCTGCATTGCAAAGTATTCACCTATCACCATCCAGCAGTCGCAATTCGGCTCATTGTGAGGAACGTCATACTGCTACCATCATGGGCAAACATCCGCAGGAACTTGCTTACCTCTATACATTCGGTTGGCCAAGTGCCGAGCAAAAACAGGACCGATGGACAACTGAGCAGGGACAGGATATGGGTCAATGAGGTGGCTGTACTTGCAGAGTGCTTGTTCTGGGTCTTCGCTGCAAGGCTTGACGGGTTCGTTACAAGGAGGGACAGGGTCGTTATCCGCTCGCTGATCAATAATGGCGACTCTCAAGCGCTCAGGGTGTTCAGCTCTCAAAAACATGTCTTCTACAGTGAGTTGACATTCAGGGTCCCGATAACTCGCAACAGACACATAGATCGTTTCGAGGCCGGTGACAGGGTCCCAACTTCCAATCTGTGCGGCTTCCTCTGGGGTGATAAGACGTTCGCCATGGTTTCCCAAAAACCCACGCACTCCAGCCTCACCGTATGCGACAGGTCTCCAGAATTTGGGTACTCGCATCTTTCCATCTTTTGGTAGTTCGGGGTGCTCAGCAAGAATTCTCGCAAACTTGTCTTTTTCGGAAAGAAGAATTCCTGGATGGTCAATTTCCTCCATATCATCTCCCACATGCATAGGGAAGGTATGTTGAAGCGTTGGAATATCGTGAATATCTTGAAGCTTGAGTGGCTTTGCATCCACATCGGAGGATACCTTTCCCAATTGCGTCGAAGCAACCATGTGTGGGCTCGAGACGGCAATCGTAATAGGGTCTGACATTTGTTGCGACTCGACATGCATCCACGTTCCGAATGTAATGACTGTGTAAAGCAAAAATATGGAGAGGAAGGAACCAGCCAATCGGTAGTCCAATCCAGAGGAATACGCTTCCAACCGACGACGAGCCTGCGACGGAATGTGAACAGCGCGGTCAGGGAGCAGACCCGTTGGCTCCTCGTGGTGATGAATCTTCGAGGAAGGAGCTTGAACCATGGTCGTTGTCAAGGGAGACGAGACTACTTGGCGTTTGTTGTAATATTGTTACAAACTGTGAGAGGAGGAAGCAAACCAGAATGGCGGCTTACTTGCAAGCTTCGGGTCCAACAATGACCTCGCTGTGTCAATCTTGTATGTTGCTTCAAGACTTATATTAACGGATAGCCCCATTTGGCATCGGAAGCCGGTCGTCTGCCCTCCGGCTCCCTTCCTATGGTCCATGAAGTCGACAATGCAGCCCATTGCAGAGTCAAAAGAGTCAAATCCAGCGTCATTGTCTCCTGTCACATAGTAAATAGTGTGGGTATTGTGTCACTCGTCCTTTGTGGAGGGCAGAGGAAATTCACCACTCTAAATCATGGTCATGACAGCAACAATGTCAGACTATTACTGCCAGAATCCTTCAGTGGCAGGTCCAAGAACAACACCAGTGGACTTGTTCACAATCCACACTATGGAAGTTGGAGTCCAAATAGTCAAGCCAGTATATTTGTTCCAGTGCTATCATCATCCTTGGAAAAATACTTTTATGCACTGAAAAGTATGCCGTTGTTCACTCGATGTAGTTGAGTGTTGAGTGAACCAAAGAGGCTCAGGAGTGCTGTTTGCGATATCGAGAGAATGGAGAGTCATCTGCTGGAAGAAAATATTATAACCACACACAAAATAGCGGAAGGTTAGCACCTTGATCTATAGTAGTAGAATAGAAAGGTCGTTCTTACATTGACTTTAGGTACGAGTACAGCACCATCATTTCGCGATTCAGTGGAATCTCCTTGAAACAGATTGCACATTATTGGCACAAAGAAGATGACAACCACGTTAACATGATACCCGACATGGGTTGATCGAGAACCCCTCTCCCATCCACGTCAAGCATAGCTCTTGCAGCTCCGCCGCCAAAAACCAATGGTTTCCTGAGGAACATCTGCAAGAAGAATCTTGTTAAGCGAAATTTATTTGGGGGGTCCGAAAGGGCCTCGATTTTTGGAGAAGGGCTATATGTCTTCCGAAGACCGATGGTTTTTTGCATGGGAACTTGTTTCGTAAGTGGCGCCAAGGGGCACAATGACTTGGCATCGATCAAGCGAACGACGTGGCACCACCGGTTTTTTCGAATATTGAATGTCTGCTTACCATAAACATCTAGTCCCACGCTATATGTCGTAAGGGCTTCTCATTCCAATAAAGATACAAATTCCCCCGCATACATGGTCTGACCCAACGGATTCTAGCATTGAGTCCCGTGACTGACACCGGCGGTGTTTTTTACGGCAATATTAGCGTAGGGACACGCAGGTGAAGGTAGGCTGTAGTACTCGATTCCCATGCTGGAGATTTCGCAAATCACTCACTCAAAAGACCAAGGCATTTTTGTGGTAGAATTATGTACTATGTCCGGCGTAGGCGCGCCGGCTTGGCGTAGGAAAATACGAGCACAGGAGGTGTAGTGCCGGCGTATTCTGCGCTGTAGGATGACGGGGGCACATTCAAGTTGAATCCTCGTACCTGCGGTACGATTTCTACGCTTTCGAACGCGAATGTGCATGGTCAAAATCAGGTGCTTCCCTCCTCCTGTACGGAGGCCACGCGGTTTCCAGCTGCACTCCCAGCTGCATCAAAAATCTCCAAAGCAAACAACTCAACTACCCTGGCCATTGATAATTGACCCACAACCGACGACCACCAATCACCCTATCGTTGGTCAAAGCCTCCCAACACTCCAGCAAGTAGTATTAGAAGTAGATCATTCGATTGACGTTCTTGTGAAGACTCTCGTACCATTCAGGCGCCATGGATCCCAATTCCAACAAGAGAAAGTGGCAACCTGGTGCGCCGCAAGATGGGATGGATACACAAGGAACGAGCTCCACTACGTCGTCCGATGTCCCCATGCCGAACGCACAGCCCCAAGGCATGCAGATGAATTGGATGCAGCCAAACAGTGGACAGCCCAATCCACTCAATCCCATGAGCAATCTCAACCCGCTTCAGCTCCAAGCACTCCAGCGCCTCTCTTCCGCTGGTCTCTTCAACAGCCACGGCTTGGGAATGCAAGGAAACAACCAGCCCAATCTCATGCAACCTCAACAGCAACAGCAACCCCCTCCACCTCCTCCACCACCACAGCAGCAAGTACAAGCGTCGCCGGCTCAGACGCAATTGTCCTCAGTGTCAGTGCCTCAGCTTCAGGCTGCTCTGCTTCAGCTCGTTCAACAGAGTCAAGCTAACACTGGGAATGTGCAATCGAACTTGCTCGCGACGCTTCAAAAGCATACTTCTGTAGGGTCTTCAGTGCCACCTCAGCCAATGAACACTAGTTTGGCCCCACCGCTCCCTGTACCTACGCCTCCTCTGCCCACCATACCGCAGCCTCAGGCGCAACAGTCGCAACAACAGCTCCAGCTGTCTCAACTAGCGTCGCTCTTGGGAAATACAACAAACTCCGTGCTTGCCCAGCAGTTGCAGGCTGTAGCTCAAGCAGCTAGTGCAGGAGTTTCCCAATCCATTCAACCGCCGCTACCCCCACCAACCACTACGGCAACCGTCGCCACAGTAACTACATCTACAGCTACCTCGCAAGACGATCTCGAACCGCCCAAGAAGCGAAAGCGGGACAAGGATTCCTCTAATAATGTAGACGAAATCAGTGGTCTCGCTGACAAGCCGCCTACCGAAGCCTCCCAAACGGACATTGATCGAATGACCCCCGCGGAGCGCCGTAGGTACGAGCGCAACCTCCGCGAACAACAGCGTTCCTACAAGATTAACCAGCAGATCAAGGAACTGCGCGACGTCCTCGTAGCGTCCAATATACCTTTCAAGCCAAACAAGTATTCTATTTTGTTGAGCGTTGTGGAATACATCAAGGAGCTACAGTCGAAGTCGACCATGCTAGATGGGGAACACAAAAAGTTGGTGGAGACCATTTGCAAGACGAGCGAACTCCTCAGTTCGAGGTCAGACAATGGAGACCTCGGAACAACCAGTACTTCCGAGAATGGCAGTGACAACGAGACACTGCTTGCTGGTGGTCTAGACTACCGCTCTGTCTTTGAACATTGTCCCGTTGCTCTTGGGGTAGCAGCCTTGGACGGCCGCTTGCTTGATTGCAACCCAGAGTTTCAGTTCCTGCTAGGTATACCCAAGGATGACCTGTTGAAGCAGAGTCTATTCAACTTGGTTCGAAACCACCAGGAAGTATTCCAGAGCATGGCAGAGATGCTCAAGGCCACAGAGCCAACCACCGCTGATCACCAAACCCGAGCGGGTATGAAACGATTTTGGTGCGGTGAAGCTGTCTCCAAGCGGGATCTCCGGGTAAGTGTGTGTTTGTCTGTTGTCTGAATGTGATTTGCATCATGCTGTTGATTACGTTCTGTGCACTCATACTCACCGTCGATTGATGTTGTTGTTGTTGTTGTTTTACAGCTGTCCATGAACTTGACACTTTCACGTGGTGGGGATGGGGCCCCTAGGTTTTTCAACTGTTCCATTAGTGCTTCCTCGTAAACATAAGTCTATGTGCTACGTTCGTTAATGCTTGACATAGATCTGCCGGACGAGGTGTCCTTCCTTGAAAGAAGCAACAAATTTCCATTTTATTAGTACCAGTATTCAAACACTTCCAACAACAACAACAACCAAAATTGTAGAAAGAATTGTGAGATGAATTCTTGAGGTAGGTAGATCTCTCGCCACAACTACAATTGGAATTGTAGTTTGTGGAGTTTTTTCCAATCCTTCCATACTACTGGTACCGTAGTCGCCGTGGCCATTTCTGCATATTATTATTGTAGATATTATGCTGCTACAAGCACAATAATGATGGTTTTTACGATTGCTAGACTGCGGAGATATTATGTGTGGCGGTTGTTCGTAGTAAATGGAGAATATACTGCAGAATACACCATCAAGTGGTTGGCGTGGCTTGTGGTCATGACGAATAAACCGGTGGTAGTTCTGATCGGACTGTCGGACAGGCGTTTACTTGTGGCATTTTTGGACTACCGATATTTGAGTACTGAAAAAGCCGGCAGAGCAGTATCATCCACCTGGCAGTTTGCAACAATTAGATGCAAAGAACATGGGTCATTGCAATTACATAGACTACGCTTGTGTATGTTCAACGCACGGAGAGCCCCCAAAATATAGGAAACATTTCCGTTGAAAGAGGGGTGTCCCTAAATCGATTGTGTGGTACTCGCTTCACGAAACGTTTGGAGTTCGACCGCCGCGTGGACGTTGTTGGAGACGTCCAGCGGAGGAAGGTCGACGACGAGCAACGACGAGGTCGGCCTCGTCGTCTGGACGGTGGTTGGGGTTGCGGGTATGTACTCGAACGTACAGTGAAACGTTGGAGAAACGAAACAAAAAGAAAGACTACAAGTGGTTGAAACAAGCAATATAATAGTTGACGGTGTATCTGTCGAGAGGGAAGGTGAGGTGGTTGTGAGAGTCGCAGCAATAGGGTTGTGATGGAGCCACAGAATTCGCCAATCGTGGGTGTTTTGATGTCTCCCTGTCCATCAACTGCGGCGCGCTGTGGGGAATTGCTGGTAACCCCCGGGCGAGGCCTACGTGGTTCTACGGAGAAACTGTACCAGGAACTTGAAGGAAGAGAACACCATACACATCGCCATTCTGACAGCCCTGACTCGCAGCATGAACCATCAGTAGTAGGTTGCTCAACACACTCCATTCCATCAACAGTTCATCAACACACATCAATCATTAGCGACGCCAGGGCGACTTTCCCGAGGGAAGCAAGGGGTGTCGTGGGGGCGGGGGAGAGTGTTACTGCTTCTGCAACGTCAGGCTCTGTTGTCGCCACGACTAACCGTCCAAAGAGTTCTCACGCAGGAAATCAGGTCCATCAACAACTCACGACAGTCAAACCCGCAGAGGAGCAACAAGGACACAACTTTCTGTCTACGATTGACGACAAGCCTGGCCAAGAGAAGACTTCTCAACAAGAACTGTCGTCCAACATTCCACTAGCTAGTTTCCCTCAAGACGCTCCCAAGCACAACCCGTCTCGCACAGCCACTGCTGCTGAAATCGCACTCGGAGTTTCGTACGCCTTCCGTCAACACACCATGTCTCAAGCCGTGCCTTCACAAGCCACTGGGTCCAACAAGAGAACTGCCACTTGCTCTCCCTCTGCTGTTTCCAACTCTGCTCACGCCAAGGACTCCGACGAGAACGATTTGGGCAACATGTCTGACACACGAACATCCTCCCAAGGGGAACGAGGGCCTCCTTTCCAGGACTCCAGTCTTCATGAAGCCTCCGAACTTCCGCGAGTCCCCGCGGACATCCAAACACCCTCCACGGTCTCCACGGATCCGTCAACAGATGACGCATCCTTTGGAAACGATTACAAGCTAGACAGTTCACTAGTAGGAGGGAATCTCCTCGAGGGGACTTCAGGCCATTCTAGAAGCGATTCTTGGGGTGACGCTCACCTCCTACCCGGGCCGCAGAGTTCACCTCTTAGATCTGACTTTCCGCGCTCCTGGGGAGATCATTCAGACCCCATGGCCTTGCCACGCCAAGCGTGGGGGCAACCTAACCAGGGGTACGGGCAACAGAGGGTGGCATCCTTCCGCGACCCTTCGCCATACGGCCAACCACCCATTGCCAGCCCTAGTCCACCTTGGCAACAGCATTCACATCCGAATACGTATGCCAAACACCCATTTCAAGATTCCATGCAATTTCCTGCCCCAGGGGCTCGACTCCCCTCCCAGGGCCAAGCAGGTCGAAACTTCCCTCAACCTTTACGGCCCCAAAAGAACTACGGGCCACCTCCACCGGGGAATCCTGCTTTGGCCGGGACTCCACCCCGAGCTAGAAACAGTCGACAGCCGACTACTCCATCTCACACTAACTCAAGACCTCAACATATGGGAAGCGTAGGTGCCGGTCAACACTTGCCACCAAACACGAACTCTGCCAGGTCGTCCTCTGAGATCCTCAAGACGCTCTTAAGGAAGAAAGCCTGTCTATACGAGCCCGACACCTCCCGCGCAGTTGCCCTGGTGACCTGGTTTGTAGGAAGAGAGCTTGCGCTCACCTACGGCTTTTTCTCCAGACAACAGCTTCAGTCTGGAGTTCACGCCTGTGTCGCAAGCAAAATCAACAGCGGGACAATCACGCGCACCAAGGTGAATCGATGTATGCAGATTATCCTCAACTCGTGCTTCCATTACATCATTCCACGCTCTGATGGCAGCGAGGAGAATGGTGGCACGTTTTGTGTATCATTCGGTGAAACTGTCAAAGACGATATGTTCCTCCTCAAGTATCTCCCTGGTCCTTGGAGAGATCTTGAAGTGAACCGCGATGAAATTCTGGAAGCGTCTTCCGAAGTCATTGAAGATCCACCAAACACCAAAGCTCCGTCCACCCCCAAGAGTTCTCCCAGATTGACAAGCGTAGACCTCACCCAAAGTCCCGTCAAGGATTCCGACGATTACGAGTCAAAACGAGCAGTACTGCTTTGTTTTAACGAGAACGTCAGGTCCGCAGAAGATGTGTTCCGGTGTCACAACGAATTCATCCGTGATACGGCAAACGCAGCCAACTTGCAGCTCACAGCACAAGACTGGCGCGCATTCTTTGGTCATGACGCTGCAAGAGCTCCATACTTATGGGGAAACGTTGGTATTCCGATTCCAACTTCAGAAGCATCCGGGGGGGCATCACGAATTCCTGATGCTTTTGGGCAGATGAGCGATGATGAAGCGGCAAAGTTTAGGACTTCGTGGTGCGCTAAGCGCTACGAACATGATCATGAACTTTGTGGTTTTGCGCATGTAGAGGTCAATGGGGGGTGGCTTCGTCGCAATCCTAGCAAATATTTGTACAACCCAGAAATGTGCCAATTCATTTCCAAGGTGGCAGATGGTTCTGTGAGTCCCTTCCCTTTTGTTATTAATGAGTGTCCACAGGGGCTGCAATGTGGCCGTGCTCACTCCGTGGAAGAGATCATGTATCATCCCCAGAGATACAAGAGGAACATTTGTGGCTTGATCCGATCAGGGGGCTGTGCTCTTGGTGATGTGTGTCCCAACATTCACCCAACCGAAAGTTTGCGGGTAGGCAAAAAGGCTGAAGGTAGACCATTTGCACCTTCGAGATATCACAAGAAGAACGAAACCGCGGCACCTGGGGGCAAAGGGTTCGCTGGTCCTCCCGCATCTTCTCCAATGATATATGCTAGTCCGGCCCCGATGTCATCGTTTGACAGACACCTCGGTATGCCTGGACTTCAAAGTTTATTCAGAAGACATTCAGCTGTAGTCCGCGATCATATGCGGACAACCGGAAAGCACATGACTGTGTACAAATGCTTTGGGGATTCTTGACGCCCAGTTGTTGGGGCGCGTGTGTAGGCTGACTGTTTACAAATTCAAGCTATGAGACACCCAGTGGGGATGTCAACAATATATATGGGTTCTATGTTTCTGTATGTAAAGTGAAGTGTGCGAAAGAAGTTAGACACAATGAGAATGAATCGTCTCGTCCCAGACGACAATCACGAAGATTGCTCGGGGAGTACCAATGTATTGGCATTTTGGTTACCTGATGACTCTCATACGGCGATAATGCAATCATTAGCAATGTAGCGTTTTCTCCGTTGCCAAATTGTAATTTGATTGTTTGATGACTACTAGTTCGGGTAGAACCTGGGAAGGGACTGGCTTCAACCAATCAGACACATCCTGACCATCATGGGTCACCTTCTCCCTGTTGGAAAATTTGGTATCATCGGCTGCAAACCAGCTTTCAAGTTTCCAACTGTCATCAATTTTCACCGACACCAGCTGAATTCAAGGGAAGCAGTATACCCCAGGACAAGCATTGCCAGTAGTCGGTACACCAAGCCGTTGTATTGTGTTGGGCGGTCCTGGAACAGAAATTCAATTCCGATGTCTTGATCGGATATGAGGATTGCCTACCGTCCTTCGCCACGGAGGAATACGTACAAATAAGCTGAAAGGTGCTATCTTAGTGCTACCTTGGCTACACAACACCGGGGGACGGCATCTTTCTCATGTCCAGTAGTGCAACATCATGTGAAAGAGAATCAGTAGTTTTCACAACTGCAACAACTGCCACCGCCGCCGCACTGAACCACCTTTCAGTAGTAGTAGTTCCGATGAAACTCTCTATACAACACGAATTAATCTATCGCTTTTGTTTTTTGCTGGGCAACACAAAAGTGGCAATTCTCATAGTCACGGGTAGTTAGCTCTTCACTCTTCACATCATAACCTACAACAACTACTACAGTTCTACTCAATTTTTCTTTTGCAGTACTGCAGCCGAATATGCCAATGCTCCGAAGCCTGCGAAAATTGCTAATTTATTGTTGTCATGAGTTGTGTGGCTTTTTCATCACACTATCCTTTTCGTAGTTCTTCGTGAGTATGAAGTCATTGATTTCTCCACCCACAGACATGGCTGGAAACTGTTGTTTTTTAAAGGTCGCATTCATCCCAAATTACAGTATACACATCAATCAAATCACTGAGAGCCATCCTGCGGGGGAGTTCATATTTACGTTCCCCAATGTGTTTCTTGAGACCCCTTGCTAGCTTGGACAACTCTCCGGGATTTGGTTTGGGTGGAAGAGTCTCCACGGTTTGCTTGTTCCATTCCTTACGAGCCTGCAGCCACGTCTCGAGACCGCAATTGTGAAATTTTCGCATTTCATGTGATGAATCTGAAATAGCCTCGAACCCCTCCTCGTCGCTGTAATCCTGACTATCGTTGGATCCAGAAGTCTCTGTCCACCACTCTCCTTGTGTGGGAGCTGATGACCGAATGTTCTCTACGTGGCCAAATATATTTGTGAGACATTCCCATCTATTGCTTCCCAACATTCATTTATCATTGGGATCACTCTACTTACCGACTCTCCAGGCTGCAGACTCTGTTCTGGTAGTGCATTCGGATGCGATTGTATCTGAAGTTTCGGAAATCTCAGAACATCCTTTTTGTAGGGCTCTTCGCTTGTTCCGAGACCCAAAGAACGACCTTCTCCCGGGAGAAGAGCTATCTGTTGATGAAGGTGATGTTGCTGCACGTCGCGTTTTGGCCAAATTCCATCCCATGGTCTCTATAGTAATAGTAATAACAGTAACAATAGTGCTCAACAAGCAAATGAAGCAGGGAACTCAGAGGTGCGGTGGCAGCAGAAATACCTGCTGCTTCCGAGCAGGTCCATCCTTTTGCTGCGCAGAGTCAACGGTCCATATTTAAGGTCTGCATCATCAATGTCTGACCCCATTGTTCTATATGACCAGTGGTTCTCAACCGACACACATAAAACTGCCGCAATCCGAGCCTCTATCACCCCACTACGTACCTAGCTACGGTAGCTACCACCAACCTCTTGGGGTTTCGAAATCCCACAACGGAGAAGAAATTGTTTACATCTAATAATAATGAAACATGGGATAGGAGGTGGAGGGAAAACTATTCGTACTGTATCGGTTCTGTATCTGCATATTAGTACCTAGCTTTGTGCGTGGAGTCCATAACGAACAATATGAACTTTTCACCGCTGTGTTGCAGTTGTAATCGCCTTCCAGTGCATTTACCCACACTGATAGCATCTAGTAGTAGGATGAAACTAAAAAATGTGACAACGAAAACACAAACAGCAGACGCGACTTTCTCACGAGGAGGTACAGTCACAAGTTTTTTAGAGTATATAATTTCGTCACCAGATTTTTTCCCTTTTAGAATGGAGAGTCAAAGTCGAATTCAATCTCGTCGCCTTCCTCCGACAGGCACCATGTCATGATAGTTCCCCCACCTCCCGGGTTGACACTACCCTCTTCGACGCCTTCCTCCATTGGGATTTCCTTGCTTCCCGCTTGGAGGTGGTTGTATTCGTTGAGAACAATAACAGAGGAACCATCAAAATGGATGACAATGGAATAGTATGTCTTCTTCACCTTGTAGGCCAAGGTGAGAGTTCCAAAGTTGCTTCCGAAATCTCGACCAACGTTTAGGAAAAGAACCTTGTTTCGGACTACATGCGATTGAACTTTGGAGGTGACAGACATGGAAGGCCTGTAAAAGTTTGGGTTTCCGTACTGGACAGTGGCCAATACAATTTCGAAATCGCTAAAGTTCATTCCCACCATCAAACTGACCATTGCAGGGCAAAGATCAATAAAATCCACCGAAACAAGATTCCATGCCTCACCAGAGTTTTGTGCAAAGAAACTGTGCATGGGAGCAGTGGCATGCTTCTTGGGGGGCTTGTAGAGTTCGTTTGCGAGGTAAACTGGTTGCAGAGACCCGAATCCCAAAAGAAGTTGGGCGACATCTTGGATTCCTCCAACTCCAGGAGTGAGAACAAACTGGTTGTTGAGCAGTTTTCCCTTCTTCGCTTCATTCTTCACCTCTTCCAAGTTCCACTCCAAGAGTTGGTCAATGTTGCGGGTGTTGCTGGTGTGACAGGAAAAACAGAAAACAAATGAACGTCAGCACAAAAAGAATGGGAAAGAATCTCTTTCCTGGAGGGGGGAGAATACGTACTACCACTTGTTCTGTAGGCAATCATCGGCGTCAAAAAATCCATATTCCTTCTCGACATACTTGGCAGAGTACTCGACGCCATCGAGCTCAAAGCCCTCGTAAAAGCGTGATAGCATGACATAAATCTGCTTGCCGCTAGTAACAATGTCCTTCAAAGGGGAATTGAGGAGTTTGTCAACACTTCCAGTGTAGAGCTTGTCACCAATGGATTGCTTCAAAATGTCCAAAGCTTGCTTCTTTTGGGCAGGGGTGAAGGGACGATCGTACTCTCCAACAACGTTGAGGATCACGAACTCCCCAGGGAAATCTTGGCAGAAAAGAGTAATATCATCCAAAATACGCTCAAACTTTCCTCCCTTCAAGCATCCATGGAATACGTTGACAAACTTGCCGGATCCAGCAATTCGCAAATCTAGGAAACGCGCTCCGCGGTGAAGTTGCTCCACCACAGAGACATTCTGGGTACGTCCAACTGCGGAATAAGGTTGGAAAGTATCGATGGAGTAAGATCCAGCATCGTGAGTTCCGGGGACAACCATATCACCCAACTTCGAATCTGGGCAACTTTGAACGACGGTGCCCATCCAGTCAGGATGAAGACTAATAGGGAAATCAATGGCGGGAATGGTAGGGACACATGCGGCAAACTGGCAGCAGTTCACTCCTAGAGCGGAACTGGGGCAAGTGAACGCCGTCTCAGCTCGCCTTCGACAGTAACGAGAGGTAAAGTCCATGGTATTCAATAATGGCTTGGTTTTGTTGCTCAAGAACTACAGGTACTCGTAGCGAGGCTTGACCGTCTCCGACAGGGGGTTTGTGCCTTTTTTGTTGAATGCTATCGGAGGCACGAGGAGGAGGAGGAGAGAGAACTCCTCTCCGCGATCCTCCTCGCCTCCCTGATACCGCCAGCTACTCGTAGAAAATCTACTAATCGTCCGTAATTGGTACGCAAACTTGTTAAAAGCTTGTGCATGATGCAGGAACGTCAGCCAGGATATTCGTACCACCACCTATGTAGGCGGTTTCAAGAGATGTCAGCTACTTACTGCCCGTACCCACGTGACAAAGCTCGAACCGACCCTTCGTGCAAACTGTACCACTTGTAGAAGCAACTGCAACAAGAGAAGCATGGAAATTCGATTTTCAAATATGGGAAGCCACGATCTTGTGCGCACTTTACATAAGGACTGTGGGTGGACACTTAATGATAGGCTTCGCACTGATTCTCGGTATGAAGGCGCCCGCGCTACTGCGATTAATGCACACAACCCCGTGATGATGAAAATGCGATGAGTAACAAGTAAATCATCCAGGTGGACAAGAGGACAAACATCATAATATGGACAGCAGGATGAATGATGATGATTCCTTTGCTTCCACTACACTACGGTACTAGCTACCCTAGGTAGTCCTTGCTATATCAGAAGATGTAAACTCATGCCTTAGCTAGTAGGTAGTAGTTTGCTACCGTAGAGTTTGTCCATTGCCTGTTGTCGAACAGTTAGGTTGGTTGAGGTCTCCTTCCCTTGACTGAACTACCGTAGATGAATATGTCGTTAGATTATCTGGAGGTAGGACGAGGTTCAAGTTTGGAAATCGAACCTACAGTTAGTGTAATCGTACTAATTGGAAGAAAAACTACTAAAACGCCAGTGCCTACTATACTGTAGTGTGAGATTCCTCTCGCTCGGCTACAGCACCGCCAGGCATATCCCGCATGCTAATGACTCCAGGGTCCGTCCCTTGGCTCACCGCTCGGTCCACACCATTTTGGAGGCGACGAATGTCCTGAAACGTCTCAGACGGTAATGTGCTGCTCCAAAAGGCTTGACGGAAATCCAGTGGCCGAGGAAGGGTTTCCGGAGGGCGATAGTTGGAAAGCGATCCAGTACTATCGGATGGCTGCACACGTTGGTATTCTTCCATGGCATGCTCGATGGTAGATGGAAGATACTCCGTGTAGGTGAATGTGTAGGAATGCGCGATTGCAAAGGCTACCATTTCAATACAGACACAATAATCAATCAGTCCGTTGGCCACTTGCTCGCTGGTCCACGATGCAATGGATTCAATAATCCCGTGTGCTTGTAGGTAAAAAATGACAACACCTTGCCACCAAGTGAAGAAGACGACACCTTTGACACACAAGAACTTTCCGAGTGGGTGCCAATTGATCGGATGACGCAATTCTTCGTTGACGGCGTGAAAGAGTTTCACGAGACAGTACAAGGCGTACATGACCGAGGTGTTCAGAATAAAAGCCAGATATGGGTAGGCAACATTCCATTCAAAAAGACCTTCCCCATACACTCCTGTAGACTGGAATATATACGTCAAAATAGTTGCCACAGTCTTGACAACGACATACTGTAGGACTCCATGCTTACATTGCAACATGAACTCCATTCCAACTTCCCAGGGTTCGAGAACCCTATTCAAAAGGAAACCATGATCTCCCAAATGCTGGGCGGCTTGGGGATCTGCGCGTGCCTTGTTTCGGAGTGTCCGCACAAGGGCATCCTGGCCTCCTAGCAATTCAATCAAATAATAGAGAAAGCTAGCGATGACAAAGGCTTCGTAGAGGTCACGAATAGTATCAATGTAAATGCGAGCTTCTCGGAAGCGAAGACTCAACCAAGATTGGACAGCGTAGAGTGGAACCATCCAAATAATGCGGATAACATACTTTTGAACATTAGGCATGTACCAGTGCGTAAAATGGAGGTAAACAAGGCGCACCGAAAGCACTACCGTTCCCAGGACCATGACCCCCGCAGAGTCAAAGGCTGCTACGTCTAGCTTTCTCTCAACGAGAGCGCGATAGGTAACAATGGGAACCACAATGATCATCACTGTGAGAGTCAAAGATGCTAACCAATTTCCAATTCTGCGGAGCACCAGTCGGACACTGGAATGCGGCCTACGAGCTGCTGCTGCAACGTGGCTGGCGTTGACACCTCCCAAAGGGAGTAGATTGACAGTCATATCATTGTCATCCATCATTGCAGAGTCATCCGCGGGATCCTGTGAAGTAGGAGGTCCCAAGGAAAAGGTGCTGGGACCGTCATTCCCTCCTTCAAATGTCAGTTCCGTTGGGGGGCTGCGGTTTCCGCTACCGTTAGGATCTACCATATTGCGACTCCCCAAATTCGCTGCGGATTACGATCTGGTGAGGATATAAAAAGTACCCTTCGGATCAAGGTTTCAAGCTGGCTACAGTGAGGGAAACAACTTGTGGCACTCTCGAGAGAGAATGATCCTAAGTCGTGCCCTTTTTCTTCGTTGTTGTACGAAGAATTTGCACCGGTCGGGAAGTGGGTCCTCCCTCGTGTCTTGTTTCGTCAGCGAACACCATCTACCGTACATATGTCTGTTCGTATGGTAATATCGACAATTTCTGTCCGTTGTCGGGCACATTGGGACTCGCCACACAACTCTCTCCCATTCTCACTATTCTCCACTGCACGGTTTTGCAACAAACCTCCCCAGCAACTGGCCATGGCGTCTCTCGCACCCTCTTCCAACACCCATCATGGCTCACCATTGCTTCACTTGGTTAGTCACTGGTCGCAGCAACCAGATTCTAGTCGCCCAAGTTACAAAATTTTGTTGCAACATTCCACCAATCTCGGCACTCGCCTCATGGCTAAATCCACAGTCGAGAACCCACAAATATATCAACGAGCAGGTGTGCGGACTCCACCCGAAACAGCTGCAAGAGACTTTTTTGGTGGGTTGGCTTGGTTGACGCGAATTGTGGAGTTGGGCTTGCAATCAGGATGCAAGGTCATTCTTGTTCGCACACTGTCGAGAAAGTCGCCGCTGTCTCCCGGTTTGTTGGCCAAGGTTTCTCAGATTCAGGCGACTGGAGATGATCCTTGGGGCTGGGACACTCCAGGCAATGAAGAAAAAGATAGTTCTGTGCATGATTTGCTTCAACTTGCTGAACAGATTTGCTCCCGATCAAAGGAATTGGCAACATCAACAAGCCCTTCAACTGAAAACTCGTCTGACCATCCCGTCATGTTGGTGTGGGAGTCGCTAACTCCCCTATTTACTCTGTATGGATTCGAAACTACCCACTTGTTTCTTGATAATTTGGATAAAACTTCTACGAAATTGTTTCAGGTGTGGCCTGTGCGTGTGGAAACCCTCCAAGGTCATGAGCACGCGCAATTGGAAGACTCCACCCAGGCGCTGTTATCGGTGTCCAATGGCGGGGTCACCTTGGTACGTCAAGGGGTCCGAGAGTCAGGCAACCTTTTGCGGGACAATCTTGCCTTTGATTTGGTTCCGGATGTTACCAATAAGAGTTTCCAAACGTGTGTTGTAAAGGAATTCGATGTGCCAAAGCGCGCCAAGGTCGAAAAGAAGGAGAAGTCCAAGGAATCTGCCGAGACAGACCCGACAATGGTGTCAAATATTCCAATGCAAGCGGCACCCTCCGATCCGGTCGGTAGAGGCAAGGTTGTTCTCCAACACGAAGAAGAGAATGTTCCTACACGAAACACCATTGCGTCCCCGCCAGCTGAGCGACCCCGTATTTTCCTTCAGGATGATGATCCAGAGTTTGACGATTTGGACGAAGAAGATCCTGACGATGACTTGGATATTTGATGGGCTTACGCGCCGTATCGACTTTTTCTTGTATCTGCTTGGAAGGCATGCTGCAAGAGTTTGCACCAAGTGCAACAGCTACCAGAACCAGGCTTCATCCTGCCTTTAACGCCTGTTTTCTTCTCGTTTGCGACATTGTGCTGGATAAACATTGTACTCCAATGAATCTTTCCAAGTACTTGCTCCGAGCAAATCAAGTAGCCATACATGAAAAGCTTCGTCCTTCGCAACGCTCTCCTTCGCAACCGCCTGTTGCTTAGACAGCTCGCGGTGACCGAGGCTATTTGATGGCTTACCCATCAAGGCAGAAAGGAAAAGATTAGTAGGTTATTATCGCTCGGACACCCCTCCATCAAATCCTTTTTCTTGTATCATCCACTAATAGTAGGAGTAACGAGCAAAGCGAAACCTCAACAGCTTGAAACCCTCCACACCTGCTTCTGGATGGATGCGGTACTATAGAACACCATAAAGAGACATGGAATGCTTGTAAGGATTTGAACCAAGTGAAAAGGCAGCTTGGAATAGTGGCCAAGGAAGTCGTAAGGTGTGGTCAAAGATGGCGATTCACTCCTTACTCCATTTTAGTTCGATAAAGTTGTGACTAAGTTAGCCCTTTTTGGATTCAGAGGACTCGACCGCACGCGCCTACAAGCGTCTGTGCATTGTACGTTGGATGGAGGTCGATAGATGTCGCCAAGCAAGGAGCAAGGACTCGAGTAGAGGTTCACAATGGCACAGTAGCCAGTTGCACGTACAACAGTATCTGTTTCGTCCATGTCAGGAACAACCACAGCAGAAGAGGCAAGGCTGAAGGCCATGGCCATTGCGGCTCGACTGTCTGGCAATGTAGGGG